>JAGFMF010011855.1:15502-168134 GCA_019455555.1 Galemys pyrenaicus | reverse complement strand
CTGCGCCACCAGGGAGGCCCCATCTTTTTTTTTTTTTTTTTTTTGAGATTTATGCACACAAAAGCTGGGGTACAGGCCAGAGTCATGGGAGGAGAGAGGACTCACCAGAGACAGAGTGGGGAGCAGAACAGACAGATCCACTGAAATATACTGCTGAGGCTGAGCGGGCGAGGCAGGAGAGGTCTGCTGTGCCATGTGGGTCCCCTCCCTGGCCGGGGATCGAACTCGCACTGCTGTGCAGTGGATGCTTCACATTGCGGCGCTCAACCCACTGTGCCAGGGAGGCCCCACATTCACATCTTGACTCTCTTCCTTGGTAGCTCTGTGACTTTGGGCATGTTCCTTAAGCTCTCTGAACCTCAGTTTTCTTATTCGTTAAATAGAGATAAGAATTAGGTTTATTTTTAGCATACACAGCATGCTGAGGTATGGAAGGAATACTGGACAGTGTTTGGCATTTAGAGGAATTCAGCGTTTTTCCTCTTTTATTTCCTCTCACTTAGCATTATTCTAAACACGATTCCATGTTCCTCTTGGTCATGTTAATTGCTGCATGATATTCCATCCCGTGGATATTCTGTGATTTGCCAATGCACTTCCCTTGCTAGTGGACATTTCGGTTGTTTCCAGATTTCTGCTGTTATAAACAATGTGACTGGAATCATCTTTGTTCAGCCATCTCTTTATTTTTGTTCCTATTCTGAATTCATTTCCTTGGGTTAATTTCCAGGAACAAAATTATTGGGTCAAAGAGCATGGATTTTTTTTTTTGTGCTAGGAGCTGCTGAACTATTCTTTATGTGTTTTAAAGGATAACTGTTTAAAAATTATCCTCCTGGGTAAGTATTAATAGCTTGTATTTTCTTTAGAATCCTTTTTGGCCTTTGTACATTTCTTTTTCTCCCATCCCCTTTTTTTGAAGCCTTGTTAAATTCTCTCCCTCCTGTCTTTCAACAGTTTTTTTTTTGTAAAAATTATTTATTTATGCATACAAGAACTGGGGTACAGGCCAGAAGTGTGGGGTGTGAGAGGATTCACCAGAGACAGAGTGGAGAGCAGAACAGGCAGATCGGCTGAAGTATACTGCTGAGGGGAGCAGCGGGTGAGGCAGGAGAGGTCTACTGCACCATGTGGGTCAGCTCCCCTGCCAGAGGCAGGGATCGAACTCATGCTGCAGTGGCTGCGGATAAGTCATAGTGCGTTGCTTAACCCACTGTGCCACCAGGGAGGCCCTGTCTTTCAACAGTTTTACCAAGGAATAGCTGACGAATAAGATGCAAGTCATTCCTTATCTTGAATTTGCTATTTATTTCTCCTCTTCATTCAGTGATTATTCATTGAACATTTACTGTGTACCAGGCACTGTTTTAGGCCCTGGTATAAGAGCAGTGAAGATAGAGTGGTTTCTTTAATGGAAGGAGAATGATAAAGAAAAAGGAAAAAAATTCAATAGACAGAGAAAAGTAGCCTGGGAAAAAGAAAACGAGAAGTGGATTTGTGTGTGATGGGGGTGGGGGTTTTCTGCTTTAGCCTGGGTGGTCGGGAAGGGTCTACTTCTCAGAGAAGGTAACATTTGAACGGAATCTTGAGAGATGAGAAGCCAGCAGCCTGTGAAAACTTAGAGGAAGAGTATTCTAGGTGTCGGGACTGGCATGTGCAAGGTCCCTGAGGCAGAAGCAAGGTTGATATGTTCCAGGACCAGAAAGCAGACCAGTGTATCCGAAACACAGCGAGAGTGGTGAATGTCAGGACCGTGGTTGGCTAAGAAATCAGGCAGGCAGGGGCTTGGGTCTGTTCCCCTAAAATTGGGTCATGGTAACTAATCAATCAACTAATCCAACAAATAGTTGTCCCCCAGTTATATGGCAGGCACTGTTCTGGGGTGTAAGCATGAGTAAGAAAGCTTAGAGGGGGAGTTTGTAGATGAGTAAGCCGATAGAAGGTGCTGGTGAGGTGTGAATGAAGACCCGTCGTGCCACCCCGGCTGAGTCATCTCTCCATCTTGAGGTGTGCAGGCACTCGGGAAATGTTTCTTGATTTGAACCAAGCTGTATCTTGTGCTGCCAGCCTTTGCCGTGTTAACTGAAACTCCATTCTCTGCTGCAAGGCCTGGTAGTCTTGGCCTGGTTGGGGGGGGGGGACCCTGGACCTCTGCCAGGGAAGGGCCCCTGAGAACTGAGGTTGCCAGCTCAGAAGTGGGGCTGCTGATATCAGGTATGAGTATCTAGGCACCCACTTATGGGAAACCAGCCTGAGAAATAGACATGGGGAAACCCCTTCTCACCAAGCTGCTCTGCACTGCCTCAGTTTTCCCTGACTACAACTCAGATTTGTCATCTGCTGGGAATATAGACTTGGGGATATTAAACTTTCCATAGTCTTCTTTCCTTAAGGTGGGGCAAAGAGTGGGGTGTGAGATCTGAGCAGACACTTTAAAATACCCAACTGTGGGATAGCTTAGAAGGTACTCACCTAGTGAGCCGTGGGCCTGATGGAGGATGGATGGCTGCCATATTTTTGGAGGAGTCATTTTTTAGGGTGAGTCCTAAGCCACAGGGGCTCTGATGCCATTGAGTTAGGGAGCCGCCCTTGACTGTGGGCTTCTTGCTTGCCTGATGAGCTTGTTGCCAAATGGGAAGGGGAGACCAGGTCTTAGGAATACAACAACTGGGCCTCCCCATCCCCTCTTCTCTTAGTTATGGCTAACCTGAGGGGGATTTGCACAATTTAAACTCTCAAAACTTTATTTATTTTTAAAGATTTATTTATTTATGCATACAAGAGCTGGGGTACAGGCCAGAGTCATGGGAGGTGAGAGGATTCACCAGAGACAGAGTGGGGAGCAGAACAGGCAGATCGGCTGAAGTATACTGCTGAGGGGAGCAGCGGGTGAGGCAGGAGAGATCTGCTGCACCATGTGGGTCCCCTCCCTGACTGGGGATGGAACTCGTGTGCTGCAGTGACTGCTGATATCTTCATAGTGTGGTGCTTAACCCCTTGCACAACCAGGGAGGCCTGACCTACACTCGAAACTTTTTACGTGAGTTTTTCTGTTTGCTCTCAGCAATGGTGACCTTATTAGCCCACACTGTGGATAAGGAAATAGTCACATGGTAATTGGAGCTGGGGCTCAAATCTCCTGTGGTCCGAGTTACATTTGTGTGCATTTCATCGCACCCCTCAGTAATCCACTTGCCCTTGGATCTTATCGAGCAGAGAGGGCTTTAGTAAGCTCAGCATTTTGGAAAAAATAATGCTGGGTAAAAAAGGGTTTGCAAATCATTCCTTTTCTATACCATTTGAATGGGCTTCCCTCAAAATTGTAAACAGAAGGAAATGACTAGGGGTATCAGAATTAGGATTCGTGGATGACCATCTGCAGAAGAAAGCAGATGTAATGAGAGCCTCCCTGGTGGTGCAGCGGGGTTGAGCACTGCACTGTGAAGCATCCGCAGCCACTGTAGCGGAGAGTTCGATCCTGTCCAGGAGGGGACCCCCTTGGCACAGCAGACCTCTCCTGTCTCCCCACTGCTCCCCTCAGCAGTGTATTTCAGTCCATCTGCCAGTTCTGCTCCCCACTGTCTCTGGTGAATCCTCTCACCTCCCGTGACTCTGGCCTTTACCCCAGCTCTTGTATGCATAAATAGATAATTTTTTTTTTTTTTAAAGAAAGGTGAAGTGAGAGGAGGATGGCTCCTGGTTGGGAAAGAAGGTGGGGAGAGAAACATCCTTGTGTGGGAGTGGGGAGGGGGGGCTGGGTTCTCCTCTCATCCCATCTCGGAGAATGTGGCTTCTGTTCTGAAGAGCTCGGGTTTAGAAGGCAGCCCGGCAACCAGCAGCCGGACCTCACGACACTTGGGCTTTTTTTTTTTTTAAAGGTTTATTTATTTATGCATACAAGCACTGGGGTACAGGCCAGAGGTGTGAGGGGGGTGAGAGGATTCACCACAGAGAGCGGAGAGCAGAACAGGCGGATCAACGGAAGTACACTGCTGAGGGGAGCAGCGGGCACAGCAGGAGAGGTCTGCTGCACCATGTGGGTCCCCACCCTGGCCGGCAGCAGGGATCGAACTTGTGCTGCAGTGGCTGCGGTCTGCTTCATAGTGCGCTGCTTAACCCACTGCGCCACCAGGGAGGCCCACGACACTTGGGCTTTACGTGTTTGTGGCAAATCTGAGGGAGAAGATTCCCTTTGGTAGCCCTGCCTCACCCTGTCTGAGGATGAGAACAGAGCCAGGAAGACTCCATCAGCGAATGGAGACTTTGGGGGCATAGGAAACTTTCTGTGTGGTTGGCCCGGTGGTTTGTGTGGAGAGGTGAACGTTAGAGACAAAGCTCAGGGCCAGTCTTGCAACCATCTCTGACAATTTAGAGTTTTAGGAAGTAGTTAAAAAACACAGAGAGAGAAACCAAAAGCCAAAGATGTCATTTACTTGCAGTCCCTGCGTGCAGACAGCCACGTGTGCTTCGAACTGGCCACCCCTTCCTTCTTTAACCCCTAAACGAGAGGGATCCTCTGTCTATGCTTAGAAAACAACTTAGCCCTCAGGTGACCGGACTGTGTCTTGGACATGTAGCAGCTTAAACTAGACTTCCTCTCTGGCCCTGTTTGCTTTGAACAGTTTCCTGGTCTGGCAGGATTGTTGGCTTTGCACCCAGCTTGTCAAAGCCCCAGTCCCACTTGTCACAGCAAACTGGCCCCTGTCGCGCTGTGGCTGTCAAACAGGCAGTGTTTATATTCTGAAAGTCAGACCTGCCGTTCCCCTGAGGAAGTGGAGCAGAGGTGGCTCCTGGGAACCCCTGGCTGTACCTTTGCTCCTGTCTATTCTTCCCCATTTGTTCTAGAAACTCTGCTCATCCCTGGGCTGCTTCTGTGTCGGCATGTCAGTTCAGAGCGTGAGCAGCACCCCGTAGTAGGTATAAGCAATTATCACAAGTTCAGGTGCTCGATGACCTGGGTTCAAACTCTTCTCCCTTCCTGGCTAGCTGTGTGTCTTTGGGCAACTTGCTTAACCTGTCTGAGCAACAGTTTCCCCATCTGTAAAAATAGGGATTACAGTAGGATTGCTGTGTGTAGGAAGTGAGATGACCCGTGTAAAGCACAATACCTGGCACAGAGTAACACTCTAATAGATCATGTTACTATTTGTTTTTTCAGCAAGTATTTAATTAGCGCCCTCTGGATTGGGCACTCACTCTGGGCTGGGGACGCTAAGTGCTTTAAACGTTGGGGAAATGACAGTGAACAAAAAAAACACGAGCTTTGTAGAATATAGTTTTGATGTTGCTAAGAGATGGCTAGTCAGTGAATAAATACAATGCATTATTAAATGACGAATGTGCTATGAAAAAAATGAAAGCAGGGAAGAGCGCTAGGAGTGAGGAGTGGCATACTTTTTTTCTTTTTTAAGGTTTATCTATTTATACATTCGAGCTGGGGTGCAGGCCAGAGTCGCAGGAGGTGAGAGGATTCACCAGAGACAGAGCCGGGAGCAGAACAGGCAGATGGACTGAAATACACTGCTGAGCAGAGCAGCGGATGAGACAGGAGAGGTCTGCTGTGCCATGTGGGTCCCCTCCCTGACTGGGGATCGAACTTGTGCTGCAGTGGCTGCAGATACTTCACAGTGCGGCGCTCCACCCGCTACGCCACCAGGGAGGTCCAGGAGTGTCATACTTTTAATGAGGGGGTCAGGATGGCTTTGCAGAGAGTGCACTGTTTGGGTGAAGGCCTTGAAAGGGTGGAGAGGGATGCTATGGGAAATGTCTCTGGAACTTTGGCAAGTGCAGAGGTCCAAGGGTGAGCCTGGGTTATTGGACACCCTCCAGGAGGGTGGAGAGCTGGGGCCAAGCGAGACGGCCAGGTGTCCCGGTGAAACTCAAGGAGGCGCAGCCCTCAGGTGCCACCTGTGCTCACAGATCGCCGAACCTGCAGCCTTGGCCCTAGGAGGAGGAAGAGGACTGAAGGCATGAGGAGTAGTAGGGCCATGTGGGGTTCTTCCTCACTCTGGCCTCCATCCTGTAGAATCCGAAAGGGATTTGAAAATCAGCCTCATTTGGGATTAAAGAATGGAGTCTGGGGCTTTTATTCTCTTGGACTTGCTACCCAAAGCTCTGTTGCGGACCTCAACACCGAAAGTTCCATCTTGGACCGTGTGGGCAGGTGGCGGAGCCCAGTCCACGCTGGGAGAGGGTCTGCCACCCACTCAGGCATTTACCGAACACCCACAACTGTGGGTCATGCCTAGAGGCAAGAATATGAGGAGCCAGATGAGGTGTGCTCCTTCCCCCCGGGGAGTTATCCTAAGGCAGTCGTTCAGCAGAAAAGCAAAGCAAAATTTATAAGGATGTTTGCATTATCCGTAATACAGAAAAAAGTGAACAGCTAAAATCCAGCATCGAGGGAATGGTTGCTGTTGGGTAGTACAGGATGGGCAGGAGGAACACAGCTGTTCTTTGGGGGACAGAGTAAGAACAGGACTGAATTTATGATTTCACATAAAGTGGAAACATACCCAATGCAAGATATGAAGTGTATGCAATATTCATAGCTATGTAAAAATATGCCTGCAGATTGAAAAAAAAAAAAAACTAGAAATGAGTTGTGGCGGGGAGGAACTACTTTTGGATTAATTCCTTGATTATCATCCTTTTCGTTCGTTTACTTATTATTAAAGTGATGAATTTCCCTGTGGACCTGACCAAAGACCCCCCCCCCCCCCCCCCCCCCNGTGGACCTGACCAAAGACCCCCCCCCCCCCCCCACTACACTGACTGCTCAGCTCCTTCCCTTCTCAGTATTGGAGGAGCAAAGGCTAATAATGTGGGGGTGATGAAAAACTCAAAATTCTGGACTAAAAACAAGACTTTCTCCTGCAGGTCCCCCAGGTGTCAGGTCTCTGTTGAGTCAATCTTGGATTCCACTGAGAAGCAGGGACGGTTCCAAAACCTTCACACCCACCCCCTGCCACCCCTCCCCCAACCCCACACCCCTCCCCCAAAGGTTAGTGCTATTCCCAGCAAGCAGTGCTGGAGAGGGCAGAGCCTGCCTCAGCTCTTACTACCGGACCTGACCAACGCCCAGGGGCCCAGGCAGTGAGGCACTTGCTGACCTTCCAAAGGCACATCCCGGGCCTGACCTCAGGCCCTCTGGTGAGGGGCCGGCCGGGGAAGCAGAGCCGCAGCCAAGGGGCCTGCTGTCTCCTAGGTGCCAAACACTCGCTGGCACAGAGTAAGGGTAAACACTGCCCTCGAGCTGTTCTGGAGCCGGTGGTCGGGTCACAGAGTCGTGTGGAAATATTGGGCACCACTTACAGTTCTTGCCGCCCACATTCTGAGAAAAGTCCTCTGGGTGTTTGGTCAGTGGTATGGTGAGGAGGACTTCTTTGACTAGCTCAAACATTCATTAAATGTTCTCTATGCTCTGGGTCTCGAATGGCATCAAGAACTTTCTACCGTTCCAGCCACCTGAGACGTTGTTCTGATCGCCATTGCCTAGGAGAGAACTGAGGCCCAGAGGGGTGCCTTAGCTCCTGAGTTCACACCAATGGCCGCTGGTGTGACACTGAGGCCAGGTCTGCTAGTGACAAAGCCCACACCTTTGTAGTTGCTGTTACTTGCTTGGCTGTGTAAACATGCAAAATCTGGTTGTGGAGAAGGGCCCCTCTGTGCCTCTCGACCCCCCCTCCCAGCATGCCTCTCGCCCCCCCTCCCAGCATGCCTCTCGCCCCCCCTCCCAGCATGCCTCTCGACCCCCCCCTCCCAGCATGCCTCTCGCCCCCCCTCCCAGCATGCCTCTCGCCCCCCCTCCCAGCATGCCTCTCCACCCCCCCCCTCCCAGCATGCCCTTGCCTCTCCCCTCTCCGCTGCTAGTCACACCAAGTGCTAGGACAGCCTCGGGCTCTTTGTTTTGTTTTTAAAAGATTTATTATTTATGCATACAAGAGCTGGGGTACAGGCCAGAAGTGTAGGGAGTGAGGAGTCACCAGAGACAGAGCAGGGACCAGAACAGGCAGAACAGCAGTGGACTGAAACACACTGCTGAAGGGAGCAGCAGGCGAGGCAGGAGAGGTCTGCTGCGCCATGTGGGTCCCCTCCCTGGCTGGGGATCGAACTTGGGCTGCAGTGGCTGCGGATGCTTCACAGTGTGGTGCTTCACCCCTTGTACCACCATGGATGTCCCAAACCTCAGGTCTTTGAAGGATGACTGAGCCCCTTTGCTTTATGGGAAGTGTTACAGGGCAACCATAATATAAAATGGGTTTCCCTCACTGGGTCCTCACCCACGCGCTCAGAAGACTTTTATAATAAGTCCCAACATCAGGTACACGTGACAAAAGCTATTAAAGGTTTTTATTTTACATAAGAAGGGGAATAGAGCAGAAATAACACCAAGGGAAGAGAGGGAGATAAATCCGTAAATATCCTACCAGATCTTCCGAGCTGGAGTGCAATGGCGCATTGAGAGCTGTCTCTGAGTCAAGTGAGATGGCTCCAAAGGAAGAGAGAGCCCAAGGCTCACCTCTCTGGTTGTATAGCCAGCCTGGCTGCTTAACTCCATCCTCAGGTCCCAGGGATCCACTCTTTGATAATCGTATTATCGGATTGGTGGCTCTGGAGCACTGGTGTTCTGGAGTGGGGGTTGGAGTCCATAAACCTATCTGTGTAATCCATTCAGGACTACCCTCCCCTAACAGAAGAATTTCCTGTCTCTTTAAAGACAGACTGCTCGACCTCTTTATCCAGAAGTACATGTTGTTTGGTGAGGGTGTGTTGTAGTCAGTGCTAATTAACCTAGGGTGTCCCTGGAGGAATCCCTCAATGCAGTGCAGAAGGAGACCTGGTGCTGGCGTTCAGGATGTGGTCTCTGGGACCAGATCCATTCCTGTGTGGAACTGTTGCCAACCTCGGTCTAGTTATTGGACTTTTCTGAGTGTCCGTTTCCTCATCTGTAAAGCGGTCATTCTTTGTGCATCTTTGTTGGGGCTATTGAAGGGAGCAAACAGGTGAAGCTCGCAGCCAGGTGACATGTGTGGTGAGCCCTGGGTAAACGCGACCGTCACGGTTAACTGTCACGCACAGGTTCAGGAGAGCTGGACTCGTGGGGGGACCCTGCGACCCCCAGGCTTGGGCTCTGACCCTGTCCGTGATGAAAGCTGCCAGCCTCATGAAGTTGGGACTGTGGACTGGGCAGGGTGGGGCTGATCTCCCCAGGAAGACTGGTGTGTGTGGGGCCGGGGAAGTCTTGGGCAGAGCCAGGCCTGAGTCCCAGCTCTGTCACTCCGTGGCCCTGGACGTGTCCCTCACTCTCAGGAGTCCATTTCTGAATGTCACCAGCACTGCTGGCCAATGTCACAGCTACTTCATGGAGTCAAGGTGGGAAGACAAGAACGGGATCGAGGCCATAAAACACAAGGTGTTGTGGGGCCCTGCAGAGGTCCCTTCCTTTCTCGGAGGGCAGAGGGCCACTCATCCTTGCCTGGGCCCCCAGAGGCCGTGTCAGATGGGAGGGGTAAGTGCCCCTTTGGTTGCTCTTTCTAGCCTCAGCTCTCAGACATGAGCTTGTTACAGGGCAGGGAGAGGGGCACCCCAGAACCCCCAAACCTGCCCTCTCTAAATGGGTTCTGCCATCCGCCGCATTAAGCCGAACATATAAGACTTTTAATGGAAAGGAACTTTAATACAATTAGGGAACAGCACAGAAAAGACCAAGAACATAGTTACTAAGTCAAGCATCCAAAGTTACCCATCTCCTTGAGGGTAAAAGTCTAGCCAAAGACGATTGGCCCAAAGCAAGGCCCAAAAGCCTGCCCGAAGTCTATAAAACCTTTCAGTAAAAACCCATAAAAAAAGTTAAAAAAAATTAAACAAATCCGGGAGGAAAAAAGCAAAACCAAAACCAAGATGAAAGCTGCCATTGTTAAGCTCCCCACGGGTCTCTCACCCGCATCTGTTCCAACCAGTCCAAGACCAAGAAGCAAGCGCAGTTTCTTCACATGTCCCTCTGCTCCACGTGCCTCCTCCAGGGCTCCTTGCTGCACTCCGTCCTGCTTCCTTCTTCCTCCCTTCCTTGTGTCCTCCTCTCTGCGAATCTTTTTATCCCTGCTCAGCTCCACCCACTTAAGGCAAAACCGAGATTGGAAAATGTCCCCCTTTCCTGGGAAGCACCCTGTTACAGTTTCTCTCCTTCTCCCCAGACTCACTTTGCCCCAGCCCACCGGCCACCTTCCCTGCCCTTGAACAGATGGGTCAGGCTCCTTGAACACACCAGGCCGTCTGCTTGCCTTGGAGCCTTCGTCCCTTGAAATACTTTTCCGGCAGGTGCCCACTGGGCCTCCCTTTCCTGGGTGAGTGGTGTCCCTGACCCACTCACGCAGATCGACTGAAACACACTGCCTAGGGCAGCAGCGGGCGAGGCAGGAGGGGTCTGCCACGCCATGTGGGTCCCCTCCCCGGCCGGCGCAGGGATCGAACTCGTGCTGCAGTTGCTGCGGTCTGCTCATAGTGAGCTGCTCAACCCACTGCGCCACCAAGGAGGCCCATCATGTGCCTATTAAAGATTTATTTATTTACGCATATGAGAACTGGGGTATGGGGGGGTGAGAGGATCTACCAGAGACAGAGTAGGGAGCAGAACAGGTGGATCTACTGAAACACACTGGTGAGGGGGGCAGCAGGCGAGGCAGGAGAGTCTGCTACACCATGTGGGTCCCCTCCCTGGCTGGCAGCAGGGATCGAACTCATGCTGCAGTGGCTGCGGTCTGCTTCATAGTGCGTTGCTCAACCCACTGCGCCACCAGGGAGGCCCGAGGGTAGGGATTTTTATCTGTTTTATTCACTGATGTATCTTCAACTTCTCAACAGAGTAGTTCCTGCAATAATATTCAAATGAAGGGGAGAAAAAAGAAAGTGTAAGGAAAACTGCCATTGCCTAGTGTGGTTTGTAGTTGGAGCCTAGGGGGCCCATTGAGCAACATTCCAGTTCTGGAAAATGGAGTCATTGTTATGGGCCAGCCTCCAGTGGATCTGGGGGGGAACCCTCCCTGGAGTGTGTGCTTCCTTTGTGTCTAACAGGATAATGCTGGGTGTGTCCCAGGCTTCTCTGATTAAGGTTGTAATAACCCTGTGATGTCAGTTTCCAAAAGAAAACAACCTTTAATTGATTCAGTTTGTCACCTATTCAGTCATAGTTGTTGACTTTATTTGCATCTCTTGACCTTTTATTTTGTCTACTAGACCAGAGACATTGGATTGAATGCCTGATCAAGCCCTGTAAATTAGATACTTGTTTAAAATCCAAGTAAGATTTTTTTCTTAAATTAGAAATTTTCTTTGGGGGTCTTTAATAGACTTCTGGTCCCTTTCATACTGCTGTATCTCTGGGAGGATGGAGACCTGCCTTTTTTTTTTTTTTATAAGATTTATTTACTTACACATACTAGTGCTGGGGTGCAGGCCAGAGATGTGTGTGGGGGTGGGGAGTGGTGAGAGGATCCACCAGAGACAGAGTGGGGAGCAGAACAGGCAGACTGACTGAAACACACTGCTGAGGGAGCAACAGATGAGACAGGAGAGGTCTGCTGTGCCATGTGGGTCCCCTCCTTGACCAGGGATCGAACTCGTGCTGCAGTGGCTGCGGATGCTTCATAGTGTGGTGCTAAACCCCTTGCGCCACCAGGGAGGCCCCGAGAGCTGCATTTTTCATTAACTGGTTTTGTGCCCTTGTTACAGGGCAACCCTAATATAAAGTGGGTTTGCCTGACTGGGTCCTCACCCGCACGCTCGAAAGGCACTTATAATGCCCCAACTGCAGGCACACATAGCAAAGGTTAGTAAAGGGTTTTATTTACAAGAGAAGGGGAATAGCGTAGTGAATAACACAAGGGGAAGAGAGGGATACAGACTCGTAAATGTCCTACCAGTTCCTCGGAGCTGGAACCCAAGGGTAAGAGAGACCCCCAAGGCCCACGTGTCTGCTTTTATACCCAGCCTGGCTGCTCAACCCCACCCTCAGGTCCCAGTGATCCGCTCTTCGATAATGACCTTATGGGATTTGTAGTCCTTGGATCTTGTAGGTCTGGAATGGGGGTCGAAGTCCATAACCTATTTGTGTAACCCATTCAGGAGGGTCTTTCCCCCCTAACAACCTAGCTTCTGTGAACTTCAGTTTCCTCGTTTGTATGGTTGAGGGTCTTAACTGACTGATTTCCTCTGAGATCCCTTTCAGCCCCCTAATTCTACCTCGAATAGGCCAAACTGACAGGCCCACTTAAGTACATGGCGCCCGTGCACCTTGCTCTAGCCAGGAAGGGCACGCTGTCTTGTGTGACAGGCACTGTTAGCGCTGTGGTCCCATGAGCACGGATCAGCCTCATGCTTTCCTGTCGGTGTGGCTGAGGCCTGGTGACCACCAGCATGATGTTGTTCTAAGGTCTCTGGGTGCTGGTGGGCACTGATGTCGTTTTTAAGTGTGGGTTTGAAGACTGGGCTCTTGGGTTTGTTATAGGGCAGGGAGAGGGGCACCCT
The DNA here is from genome assembly GCA_019455555.1 of Galemys pyrenaicus. Lineage (NCBI taxonomy): Eukaryota > Metazoa > Chordata > Mammalia > Eulipotyphla > Talpidae > Galemys > Galemys pyrenaicus. Next base: position 155,609 of record JAGFMF010011855.1, on the reverse strand, counting down.
AGAAGTTTTAAACCTGCTTTTTAAAAATGGGTTTTGTCATCTGCTGCATCAAGACAAACATATAAGGCCTTTAATGGAAAGGACCTTTAATATAATTAGGCAATAATATAGAAAGGACAAAGAATATAGTTATTAAGTATTTAAAGTTACCCATCTCCTTGAGGGTAAAAAGTTCAGTTAAATAGGATTGTCCCAAAGCAAGGGCCAAAAACTTGCTACAGGTTTAAAGGATTTTTTAGTGGAGACTTATATAAAAAAGGGTCAGACAAATTCAGGAGGAAAAGAGTAAAATTAAAATTAAGATGAAAGCTGCCATTATTAAGCTTTTCATGGGTTTTTTACCCACAACTGTTTTAACTAGTTTAAGACTAAAAAGCAAGTGCAATTTTTTTTTTACATGATTTTTTGCTTTACGTCTCCTTGCTGTTCTTTATCCTGCTTCTTTCCCCCCCACCCCCCTTCTGTGTTCCTATTTCCTTTTTCTAACTTTTTTATCCCTGCTCAGCTCCACCCACTTAGAGCGGAACTGGGATTTTGGAACTTCCCCTTTTCCTGGGGACCACCCTGTTAGAGGTTCACTCTGGGAAAGATTTCATTAGAGCCCCCTGTTCAGCAGCAAGAACCGAGTTCCTCAGGCGAGTTTCTCCACGAGGCAGAGATGTTAGTTATTTTAAAGAGCAGGTTTATTAGGGGAAGGAACAGAAGAATAAAGGACACTTGCATAGACACCAGCGGGCAGGAAGAGCTGAGAGAGGCTGCATGGTTACAGGCCGGTGGCCTTAAGGAGCGCTGCCTCCGCTGAGGGAGGCCAGTGAAGAGCAGCCCAGCATGGTGTTGGTCAGAGGCAGGCAGGAGGCCGCTGCCCTGCAGAGGAGAGAGTTGGTGAAGAGAAGCACCTGCATAGTCACAGGTGGGCAGAAAGAGGGCTGCCCTGTTGTGGGGCCAACATTAGGTTTTTTTTTTCCTTTTTAAAGATTTATTTATGTATACAAGAGCTGGGGCACAGGCCAGAGTTGCATGGGGTGAGGGTTCAGCAGACATAGTGGGGAGCAGAACAGGCAGACCGACTGAAACACACTGCTGAGCAGCAGGCAAGGCAGGAGATCCCTGGCTGGCGGCAGGGATTGAACTCACGGCGGCAGGGATCAAACTCACACTGCAGTGGCTGTGGTTTGCTTCACAGTGCGCTGCTTAACCCACTGCACCACCAGGGAGGCCCCGGCAACATTAGGTTTTTATCATCTTTTGGTAGGGAGCGGCTCATCTCTGTGGTGGATGGTTTATTCCTTCACCTTCATGTCTGTGCTCTTGACATGCCCTAGAGCAGTCTGACCCCTTTCTGGGTGCCGTATTTCTTAATCTGGGTGTTGACCCCTAGGGTCTTGGTTAAGGTTTCATGCTAATCCCTTCTACCCCTCACCTTGTGGGGTCTCCTCTACTCTTTATCCTCCATCAGGCACCATCCCACATAACTCAGCCATGGCGTTTGGCTTCAGTCTCCTGCCTTTACCAAAACTGGATTTTATAAGTCCCCAAAGCTTGAGTCTGGCGACATCCAGTTTGGAATTGATTTAGTTTGATAATCCTGAGGTGTCGAGTCCTGTCGTGTTAAGTCTGTACGTAGAACTCAGTTTTCTCATTTGTCAAAAAGGTCAGTAATTTCTCTCAGGGTGATTTTGAAGGTTCAATGTGACAAAGCAAGTAAACTGCTTAGTAAAAAGTATGAATCTTGTTGATGGTGGTGACGATAAAGAAGAGCTACTGTGGTGTAGGCGAAGACTGTCTCCAGAAGCTGAAAAGAGTACAGCAGACATGTGGGAAACATGTTATCTATAGTACTAATTTTTAAATTTAAAAGACCTCGAGCTGAGTTGATGCTGCTTGATGGTAAAGGAGGTCAAGTGTCAGATGGGATTGGAAGGAAATCAGTATGCGGGCAGGCGCGTCAGGGGCTGTGCAGCTAAGCGGACGCTTGGGCCTGGGGTGGAGACCGGTCCATCGTGACATTACCGTAGGAGCAGAGCATGCTGTAGAACGCCAGCAAAGAGAGGACCGTCTCTTGGCGTTGCAGAGACTGACAGGGGGCCTGGGTGCTTTTTTTCTGAGCTGGTATCTCTGTGCTAGGGGCATCAGGAAACTTAGTTCCTAGGGTGTAAGTTCAGTAGGGTTTCGGAACACAGGCGCTGGGATTTGGATTAAGGAGCAACCAGGAAGGGGGGCAGAGGCCCATGGACTATGGTGGGAGTGCCTCAGTGGTGTGAGGTGATAGCCCAACTGTCCTTTTGTCCACGGTGTGTAATGGACTCAGGAGGTGTGAACCTGTACCTCTAAATCACATACAGTGGGGCCTCCCTGGTGGCGCAAGGGGTTAAGCACCACACTGAAGCATCCGCAGCCACTGCAGTATGAGTTTGATCTCTGGCCAGGGAGGGGACCCACATGGCGCAGCAGACCTCTCCTGCCTCGCCCGCTGCTCCCCTCAGCAGTGTGTTTCAGTCCATCTGCCTGTTCTGCTCCCCGCTCTGTCTCTGGTGAATCCTCTCACCCCCTGCACCTCTGACCTATACCCCAGTTCTTGTATGCATAATAAATCTTTAAAAAAATCATATATAGTGTTGCAAACCAACATTATCGTGATAAAAAATGAAAGTTAAAGAAAGGACCGATGAGGATGCAGAAGGAATTTTGCCCCAAAGATGTTAATCGCAACATTAATTGTAGCCATGAGGAATTGCAAGTAACCTAAGTATCCAGTACACTAAATGTACAGCCTTGAATAATCGTAAAATTGAAGCACATCTATGACCTTTAAAAACCAAAAACTTGCTGTATCCTTACTGCTTGAAAAGATGTTTATAATGTCATTAAAAATAGGTTACTAAACAATAGGACTCCGGTGAATTATTAAAAACGAAATCCCTGGAGGCAAAAGAAGGCTGTCACACTCTCGTTAATGGTGGGTGACTGGTCTTTGTTGGCATAATTGCTAACTTATTTTCTTCTTAGTACTTTTCTTTCCCAGTGTTTTTTTTTTTTAGTAAACATATATTTTTTCATGTAAGACGGGGAGAATCATTTTGTATATACATGTGTATATATATATTTACAAATACATTGGGTAGATTTTTATGTCCTTTAAAATATGATAAACAGTTCATGTTTTATTTTTATGTGCACTCAAGTTTTAACCACTTTATCATCCAGATCTTGTCCTCAACTTAATGTGACTATCTGCTCATATGATGTGGCTTGAGTCTACAGATCAGAAAATAGATTTTTTTTCAAATGTGTGAACTAGGAGCTTGAGAATGATGAGGGATAAAATGGAAAATTCACAGAGCGGCTCGTTGAGGGAGTCTTTGAAGTGAAATGATGTGTTCTTAAAAATAATCTAAAACCAGGAAAGAGAACGTTAGATCCTATCAGCTCAGCGATGAGTGACATAAAAAAGACAAGTGCTTTTCCTCTGTGACTTTATGTGCCATTTCACTCTGAGATCATTACATTACTTTTCTGCTCTAGTCGAAACTGGTCTTGAGGGCACCATTTGCAGAGGCTGGGATGCATACCCCAGCACCCGTCCAGAGCTCACTCCCCCATCACAGATGCCCTGAGTTATGATCAATGAGAGCTGGTCACTGAGTCTCTCCCCTGGAATTGCCTCCAACTGAAGGGTGCTTCCTCTCCCAAGGTATCCCCCATCCAAAATGGGGTACAAAGGCTAGCCTCCTGGCCTCCCTTGGGACAACCCTGAGGAGCCAGCTCTGTTCTCCAATTCTCCCTGGGTCTGGCTGAAGCCTCTGTTGCAAAGCGATAGCCCAGCTGTCCCTCTGCCCAGGCCTGCTTCTCTCACCGGTGTGGATTGCGCCCCAATAAGCTTCCTGCGTGCCTCCTCCATTTCAGAGTTTGCTTCTTGGGAAACCTTCCTGCTGCTCTGGTTTTCCAGGGTGTAAGTCCCCATGAGGGAGAAGGGAGACTGGCTCTCAGGGTTGCAGTCTGATCACTTGCCCTCCCACTCCTTCAGAGCATATGACTTAGAATCTTAGGGTCCTCAGTAAAACCTGAGGGTCGCTGACTTCAGAGAAGTGAAGCTGCTTCCTTCTCCTCCTGCGCCTCCTTACTGTAGCTGCTTCCAGACACTGGTCCTGGCCCGCGGGGCAAGTTGCCTTTGCCAGCTCCACCCTCCAGGGCTTTGTGGGTCTTTTTTTTTTTTAAGGATTTATTTACTTATGTATATAAGAGCAGGGGTACAGGCCAGAGTGGTGGGGTGTGAGAGGATCCACCAGATACAGAGCGGGGAGCAGAACAGGCAGACTGACCAAAACACACTGCAGAGGGGAGCAGTGGGTGAGGCAGGAGAGGTCTGCTGCTCCATGTGGGGACCCTAGGGATCCCCTGGGGATGGAACTCACGCTGCTGTGCCATGATTTTTCACGGTCCAGTGCTCAACCCTCTGTGCCACCAGGGAGGCGCCAGCTTTGTGGGCCTTGATGTGAAGGGCCTCCCCTGGTGCCTGTGGCAGACCTGTGCTTCTGGCGAGGCCACAGTGTTTGGTAGCGTTTTGCATGGTTGCTGTCCAAGCACTGAGCTTTCCTGCTCTCCCAGCTCTCACAATGTCACCCAACCGGATGGTGTTTTGTATAAAGGTGGATGGGCTAGTGGAGGACAGCATTTTTTGCGCTTGGTTGGGGGCCACTCATGCTTGCAGGACAGAGCTCCTCCTCCTCAGTGTGGCCTTTGCTCAGCTGTCCAGCCTGGTGTCTGCTCCCTGCACAGCCCCATGAATCCAACTATAATCTTGGGTGCCTTGGAACCTCCCCCCACTGGAATGCCCGGAATTCTTCCTTGTCTCCCTGGATAGCTCTTCTCATCTGTTTCCTTTCTCCTTCCTGTCCTATCTTTTCCCAGCAGGGAATGTGCTGGGCCTTGAGCCCTGAGCCTCTCTTTATTGAGACTTCCCTTGTCTTTGTTTTTCTGCTTCCCCTCCCCCCCCCCACTTATGGCCTCCAGACTTGCTCTCGCATTCTTTTCCAGAAGAAATTTTTGCTCTTGTGTTCCCAAATTGGTAATACCTCTGTGTACTGCTGCACTTCTGCACGTCTGCATCATGTCCATTATCATAACACATCTACAAAAGTGGGCATCTGAAGCCTCTGCATCGGAATTCTAGATGGAGCACTCCTGAGCTGGCGTCAGGGATTGTGTCTTTTCCTGCATCCACAGTGCCTGGTACATGTGAGACCAGCTTTGCCTCATGGAGGGAAGTTAGTCTTTGTACAGGAGACGCCTTTGCTGGTAAGCCGACAGTACAGGAAATTCCCGGGGTTTTCATGGTCCAGGTCAGCCCCCCATTGGAGGGCCATGGGGTCACCTCCTGGAGGGATTTTGTCCTGTTTACAAATTCTGGAGGGTGACGATGGCCCAACAGGTCCATTTCGTTTATTTTAAAAACATTTGTTGAGCACCTGACTCATACCAGACATTGTAGCCGTGTTGGGGTACAGAAGGACATCACCTCAAGGAGTCCCGGCCCCAAGGAAAACTGGCAGGTGGATGTGCCATGCCTGTGCAGCATGACGGGCAGGTGCCATGAATGACGGGAGTGAGGGGTGGTCAGAGGAGGGGTGCTCCACCCAAACCTTGGATTTCCCAGTGAGGGGAGCGTGGAGGACAGTCTAGGCAGAGGTGGGCTTCCTGGGACACCCTGGGACTCCACGCTGTTAACCCCAGCTTGGGATGCTGGGGTTGCGACCTGCCTCTGTAAGACTGTCTCCTGTTCTCAAAACATCCAAGAAGTTCATGTGACTGGGTCTCTTTAGCAATGCTCCCTTCTCTCTGGAGTTTAGGGATTTGCCCCCAAATTATTGCAGAATGGAGACATCTTAGAGAGATTTAGGGAATTTCCCAGAGGACTAATGGTTGAGTTGGATTAGAAACCACTCCTGTGCCAATGTTCCCACGCCCCCACGTCCCCCACCCCCACATCCCCATGCCCCCACGTCCCCATGTCCCCACGCCCCCACATCCCCATGTCCCCACGTCTCCCCACCCCCAAGTCCCCATGTCCCCCCGCCGCACGCTCCCACGTCCCCCTGCCCCCACGTCCCCAAGTCCCCACGCCCTCATGCCCCCAACCTGGCAGTACCACTCTTGACTATAGGGAGGGCTGACTTTGGCTTTTTTTAAGATTTAGTTTTTTAAGATTTATTTTTATTTAGTTATGCATACAAGAACTGGGGTACAGGCCAGAGGTACCAGGAGGTGAGAGGATTTACAGAGACAGAGTGGGGAGCAGAACAGGCAGATCGACTGAAATATGCTGCTGAGGGGAGCAGCGGGCGAGGCAGGAGAGGCCTACTGCGCCATGTGGGTCCCCTCCCTGGCCGGGGATCAAACACATGCTGCAGTGGCTGAGGATGCTTCATATCACTGAGACTTCAACCCCTTGAGCCACCAGGGAGGCCCAGGGCTGGCTTTGGCTTGTGCAACAAGGTCCTCCCTTGCAGCAAGGACCCTCTCCAAAAGTACCCTCCCACCCTTGGCCATTGCAGAGCTGGCCCTCAACAAGCAGGGGTGAGTGTGCCAGGTTCCCTTCCACACAAACCTCCTTTCCCTGGCTTGCATCTGTCTCGGGGTCTCCAGGGTTCTTGGTCTGGAGCTGAAGCAGAAAGGGCAGTGTCATGGATAGGTCCTGGGCACTTGATCTATGTGGAGCTCCTGGGAAACGCTGCCCTGCCCTGCCCTGCCCTGGCTGGCTGCACGACTCGAACACTCTGGAAGCTCCCTTTTCTGAAGTTTAGTTCCAGCCTCCCTCTTCAGAGCCTGGGAACCAGAGGTAACCTAACTCTAACCCCTAGAGAGAGATCTCCCAAGGACAGGGCTGTGTTGTGCTCATTTGGTGGGGGTGCCTTGGGACCCAGACACACCTGGTTGTCACTTGCCAGCTCTGTAACCTTGGGCAGGTTACTTAACACCACAGCCTTGACTTCCTCTTCTGTAAAATGGGATAATAACAGACTCTCTTCCCCAGGGCTGCTGTGAGACTGAGTGAGATTCTCTGTGCAAAGAGCTTAGCATGCCTGGTGTGTATTTTTTATATATAGTAAATGTTCTCCAAATGCTAGCTCTCCTCCTTGTCCTCACTGCTCCCAGTGTGCATGGCACACACACAGTGGGATATTTGTTGAAAAGAAGCCATGAATTCAAGTTGGTTAGCATTTATTAAATAGGGAAGTTTTAAAATGTGGACGGAGTGGTTTCTGGCCTCTAATAAATGAAATAGGCATGGTGGATTTTTACTGCTGGGAAAACCAACGAGTTTTGTTTACTCCTCCCTCCCTCCCCCCCCTCACTCTGAGGTTTTATTCTTCTGCACTGCCCTTAAGGATTTCTTCAATGTAAACATGCTAACAAGGGTGGTATTTTACAACCTGAGTCTGGCTTGGCTTCAGGTGCCCAACCACTGGCTTGGGGCTGGGCTCTCAGGCTGCTGAGTGGGTGGGTCTGGTGTCTGGCTTGAAGACATCAGGGTAAGTACTTTCTTCCCCCTGATGTGGTTCTGACTGCAAAGTGGCCAGTATGTGGAGACCCCCAAGCAGGTCTGCAGGGCGGCAGTGTGCTGGGAGTGTGCCAGGACGCCTTCGAGGACGCGGCACGGCCAGGCAGCTGACAGTGCCTAACTGAGACGGGAGCTGGGAGCCCTGGAGCCCACCTGCCCACCCACCCGTCCCTGTGCTCACAGGCTGGTGGCAGCAGCCCAGGGGCAATGGGGACAGGAGGCCCCAGAGCTGGGGGCACCAGCCTCTGGTGCCCATCCTGGGACTTGTGGGCCTGGCCTTCCCTGCCCCATCTGTGACTGCGGTGGCGGGGGGGGGGGGACTGCAGGAGGACTGGACCCCATCAGACAGGTCTTTCTTGGGTTTGAGCAGCGTGGGAGTCCCTGGCTGAGGGAGCAGGGGCAGAGAACACCTGTCTGCATGGCGGGACTTGGCTTCTCCTGAGTTGGCCGCTCACTCTCTGTGACCTTGGACGGGACACTCAGATGTTTGGGGCTGCAGCTTCTTCAGCTGTAAAATGGGGAAACTGGTCTCTTGGGTACTTTCCCAATCTGCGATGCCAAAACACCCTGGAGAATTGCCAGCGACTGCTTTTTTTTTTTTTTTTTTAAGATGGTCAATTCATGCATGTGGTAAGAAAACACTGAAAAGTTATAAAAGGATGTAGAGTCAAAATATACTTCCTTGTGCCTCACCCCACTGTCCCCCAGTTTTCCTGCTCAGAAGCATTCAGTTTTAAATTCTTTTTTTTTTTTAAAGATTTTATTTATTTATGCATATAAGAGCTGGGGCACAGGCCAGAGTCCAGGGAGGTGAGAGGATTCACCAGAGACAGAGTGGGGAGCAGAACAGGCAGACTGACTGAAACACACTGCTGAGGGGAGCAGTGGGTGAGGCAGGAGAGGTCTGCTGCGCCATGTGGGTCCCCTCCCTGGCCGGCAGCAGGGATCAAACACGTGCTGCAGTGGCTGCGGTTTGCTTCATAGTGCGTTGCTTAACCCACTGCTCCATCAGGGAGGCCCCAGTTTTAAATTCTTAGAGATTTTCTGTGCACGTGCACCTCAGGCTCACTCATGTTTCTACCTTTAATGATTTTTTTCATTGTGAAATATACATCCAAAATCACATACGAAACACATGTACAGGTTAAAGAATGATAACATGATAAATTGGTTTGCTCACTACTCAGGTAAAGAAATAGAAAATTCCTAGTGCCTTGGAAATTCTCTGTGTTCTGCCTCCCATTTACATGCTATTTATGCTCCGTCTGTACTTTTTCTCCCTCTTTTTTGCTTATATCTAGGAGACTGGCTCATTTCAGTGCTTCCAGAGCTGTCTGTTCTTTTTAAAAGCTGTGTAACATTTCCTCTATATGGATGCACCAATATTCTATTTTCCTTTTTAAACCAGTCTCCTTTTCTTGGATATTCAGGGTGTTTCCAGTCTTTTGCAATAATTTTTTTGGCTTCCAGGAACTGACATTAATCAAAATCTGCTGTAAGAAGTCCTACTGCATCAATTTCCATGGCTTGTCAATCATTTCCAGAAAAACATGGAAACACTTAAAGCAGGGCACCCCTGCATAGCGCTGGTCTCCTAACACATGGATGACCTGTGCCACTCTGCTTGTGCCTGCCTGGAGCCAGCATCCTGTCTGATGCCACTCCCTCCTGGAAACTCTCTGTCCAGGTCTCTGGGACTCTGAGTTGGGTGCTCACCCAGCTTGGGTGCTGAAAAGTGCACTGATGGGAACTCAGCTGCAGACTTCATTCCAGGCAGAAAAGTTCCTTTTCTTTTGATTATGCAATGCCCCACGAGGGGCCTGGATCTGTTCTTCTGCTTTTCTTCATCTTTCTGCAGATAAGAATTAGGTAGGAGGGCTGGTTTGGGGGTTCAAGCCCAGGCCACTAATATTTTTGAGAGAGTTCTCGTTACTTTTCAGGTCCTGCTTTTCTGCCTCTTCCCCATCTCCTCTTTTTGTTTTCTCTTTCTTTTTTTGTCCCTTTTCCTTTTTTTCTTCATTCCCACACTTACCCTTTGGACAAAAATTCTTGGTAAATAGTTAATTTTTCGACCCCTACATACAAAGCTTCTGGCTGTTTTTTTCTTTTCTTTTCCTGTTTTGCATGTGGGTGGTCCCCACTGTAGAAATGTGGGGTGGTGGATGTCAAGGTTAAAAGTCAGTAAATTGGAAGCATCAAGGCCTTGGCTCCCCAATTTCTGATACTTAATATATTATAGAAATCTCTGCCACTGATGTCTTTACTTCCCCCTCCTCCTGGCATGTGACTGTGAAAGGGGAGGGCAGACTGCCTGGGCGGGGGTCACAAGGGTCAGCAATAGGAATGATGACCTTTGTCTTGGTTGGGGGCAAGGGTCTGAGATCAAGAATTGCAGACACCTTCTCATAGGGACATTGTTCCCCAATCTAGTCAGCATGGAGATGATCCAAAAGCTCGTCAAATAATACTCGCTCAAAGAGCCAGGAGGGTCTCCCTGGAGGTGCAGCGGGTTGAGCGCTGCACTATGAAGCATCCATGGCGCAGCAGTGTGAGTTCGATCCCCGGTCAGGGAGGGAACCCACATGGCACAGCAGACCTGTCTCCACCGCTGCTCCCCTCAGCAGTATACTTCAGTTGGTCTGCCTGTTCTGCTCCCCACTCTGTCTCTGGTGAATCCTCTCACCTCTTGTGACTCTGGCCTGTACCCCCACTCTTGTATGTATAAATAAATAAGTCTTAAAAACCCAAAGAGACAGGAGGCCTAGATCTGGAAGCCTCTTTATATTTGTGTATCCGTGTGGTCAGCCTTGCTACCGGAGGATGGTGAAGAGCTGAGCTTGCGTGTGGACACAGAAGTCAATCATCCCAGACCATGCGATGTCCATCTCTTGTCAGTGCACTGGAGGGACATTACAAAAAGCATCTCCCTAGGCCTCAGTTTCTGCATGGATTGAGAGCATTCGGTGAGATAATCCTTGCCGTGTGTGTGTTAAGCACACAGCACACAGCAAAGGCTGCACCGATGTTAGCAATTGCTAATTGTCTTTTAGGTGGTTTTGTTGAAGCTCCCTGTAAAAGACTGTGATAGACTAGTTCATTTATCACTGGAAAACAGGATTTTACTGTGAAATATCCTGGAGGTTTTATGCAGAAATAACAGTTTTATCCTCCCCCTTGTTAAAGGAAACCTAGCATGCATTTGGTGGTTTTCAAACATTTCAGCCACAGCAGTCCAGGTTCTTTGCCAAGGGAAATCATGGTGGGAAATCAGTGTCTGAAGAAGATGAATTAAAGCAGCACTGACTGAAAGGGTGAAGTGGAGGTGGTAGAGCAAGGGCAGTGGGAACCCAGGGCTCTTTCTGGTGGGTCCCTGGCCCTCCATCCTCCATTTGCAACTCTCAGACATAACCGGGGTATGAAGATGGACATACCTATTTGGATGGTACTTTAAAGTACTTATTCACACTGAGAACATGTTCCTTAGGACTCGGTATTCCGACTCCGGGGGCTCTGACACCTGTCCAAACCGTATAGGTATAGAGGTATACATAGAGGTATAGGTGTGAGGCTGGTCTTTGTGGCGTTGTTTATAGACATGTAGACAGTTAAAGATACCTTAGTGTTCAGTTTTAAGCAAAAAGCGAATCATCTGTGAGCGCTATAGTCGTAAAATGGACAAGGTAGATCTGTGCGCTGTCTTCAGATCTCCCCCTGCTGAATATGAAAAGGCAGTTTCAGCACGATTATATATGATGTTCCCATTTTCTGAAGTTTGTGTGGATGCACTTACATCTGTGCAGACCATGGACCACACTGTAGCTCTCCAGCAGCTCACTGGCTGGAATGTACCTGGCTGGCCTGCTAATGGGACTTAGCGTTCAGGGATGGCGAGGCAGCTGGCACATTTTTTTTTTTTAAGATTTTGTTTGTTTATGCATACAAGAGCTGTGGTACAGGTTGGGGGGCATGTTGAGAGGATTCACCAGAGACAGAGTGGGGAGTAGAAAAGGCAGAATGACTGAAGTATACTGCTGAGGGGAGCAGCGGTGGAGACAGGAGAGGTCTGCTGCACCATGTGGGTCCTCTCCTTGGCCAGGGATTGAACTTGTGCTTCAGTGGCTGCAGAAACCCCACAGTGCAGCGCTCAACCCCTTGCGCCACCAGGGAGGCCTGGAATTGGCATTTCTTTACGACGTTCTTCTACCCAAAAAGCACGGTACTTAGGGGCATTTTCCTTTCTAGTTGGCGTTTCCTTCCAAATGAAGAAGACAAAAGGCTGGTCCTCTCTGAGGTCATACAGTGACCCACCGTGAGGCTTCGCCCAGGAGGCACGGAGCCCTGCAGAGGAGCGGTGCTGCGGCTGTGGGTGCTCCTGTCGCTGGAGCCGGCACGCTCCGCGGGGCCTTGTTTTTCCCCTGGCAGGCTGGCTCCGTGGGCTGCGTTCCTGATACACTCTGCTCGCCATCTGTTGAGGAAGCAGTTGTTAGGCTGTGAGCGGTGGCTCCCCCACATCTCATTTAACAAGCTGCCCGTCTCTCAATAGGCCTCACCCAGGCGATGGGATCACCCGTTAATTATTTACAGAGGTCAGCCACCTGATGAAACTCCTTCTCTGGAGACAGACAGGCGGATGAGTTGCGTGTGGGGAGGAGAGCCCAGACGAGGAGGGTGCCTGCAGTAGGAAGAGTGGGTGGCCTCAAAATAGAAATTCATGAAGCATCGAGGGAGGTAATTTTAAGCACTGATAATCTAGAGGCTGTGGCTCAGAGGTGAACGAAGCCGAACTCACCGCCAGCCCCTGCTGCCGTCAGACCAACTTTGCTCTCCTGTCAGACTGGGGAGGGAGGGGCTGCCTAGGGCCCTTTTCATGGCTCTGACACCTGTCCAGGGCCACACCTGCTTCTTTCAAGCGCCTGCTCTTGGAATTGCCAGGCATCCACTGTCAAGACTCTTCTCCAGAATCAGTTGACCTGAGCCCAAATACAGGCCCTCTTCTACCTGTTATGTGAGCTGGGACGAGCTTCCTCCCCTCCCTTGGGCTGAGATTCTAACACTCTGAAATCAAGGGGTCAGGTGAGGCTAGTCCTATGGTTTCTCAGAGCATTCTACATTCTTTTTTTTTTTTTTTTAAAGATTTATTTATTTATGCATACAAGAACTGGGGTACAGGCCAGAGGTTGGGAGTGAAAGGATTCACCAGAAACAGGGTGAGGGACAGAGCGGGCAGATGGACTGAAATATGCTGCTGAGGGGAGCAGCGGGCAAGGTAGAAGAGGTCTGCTGCGCCATGTGGGTCCCCTCCCTGGCCCAGGATCGAATTCTCGCTCCTGTGCCACAGATGCTTCACAGTGCGGTGCTTAACCCCTTGTGCCACCAGGGAGGCCCTCTCCAAACATTCTGTGCCTATATGTGCTATCTGCTAGATGGAGCTAGACAGAGGTCCTGGTAGCCAGGCAGCATGCGCCAGGCACACCTGGTGTGAACCTGAGCTGTCACTTGTCTGTATAGAGCCTAGCATGCAGGCTAGGGAGCACTGAGACTTTTTTTTTTTTTTAAAGATTTATTTATTTATACATACAAGAACTGGGGTACAGGCCACAGGTGTGGAGAGGTGAGAGGATTCACCAGAGACAGAGCAGGGAACAGAACAGGCAGAGCAACAGAAATACACTGCCGAGGGCAGCGGCAGGCAAGGCAGGAGAGGTCTGCCGCTCCATGTGGATCACTTCCCTGGCAGGCAAGCAGGGATCGAACTTGTGCTGCAGTGAACTTGTGCTGCAGTGAATGAGGTCTGCTTCATAATGCGTTGCTTAACCCACTGCACCACCAGGGAGGCCGGGAACACCGAGACATTTTAAGCCAGAGTTCTCCACCTGTAAAGTGGGGCTGATGGTACTTGCTGTGCAGGATCATGAGGATTTGGGGAAATTCCTGGCATGTGGTAGATGCTCATTAAATGGCATTATTCACTTAGTACTTGGCATTCCCAGCCCTGCTTCTTGTCTTAGTTGGAAAATATATTCCCTAGGGAAGGGAATGGGCATTATCTGATTTTCTATAAGTCACTCCTTAGAAAGCATTGTCACTATGACTTACAACCTTTCCCTAAGTGATGTGTGTTTCTTCACCAATCTGATTATGGTTAACATTCACTAAGCATTCACTGTGTGATGCACGGGACAATGCTAATCTCCTTTGGTCCTCGTGAAATCCCAAGAACTAACAGAGACCATTGTCCCTAATTTAAAAACGAAGAAATCCAGGCTCTGGGTAGCCAAGTGACACGCTCAAGAGCACAGGCAGCGAGTGGCGAAGCTGAGACTAAAGCCACATCTTTCAGATCTCAGAGACCGTTCATATATGCTTGTTCAGAAGGGTTGGGATATATGCATTAGTGAACCAGTATAGCCCTTGGACAGTTAGACAGGAAATCATGCACTTGAATTTCTCTATGTGGTCGGTTTTCTAAATCAAAGATGTTAGTGATCAGCTCCATATAGTGCTATGGCTTCTTGAACCCTGTGCGGTGGGGGAGCCCCTGTCCCACATGGGTCAGATGATTCAGTTTTGTCTTGCTTATTGCAAGTGACCTTGAATTACCTAAAACCCAGGGAAATGTGTTCTTAATTTGCCCTTTTAACAGTGTTGATTTTTTCCCCCTCTAGCTCAGATTTAAATAACCCTTCCTTCTGTGTTGTCATGCGCTTAAAGAACAGCATCATAAAAAAATCCCAACCCTAAACACTCCGTAATTAGAGGGTAGGGTGTTGAGGGAGGGGCACTGCATAGGAAATAATGCGATCGTCAGAGCTTTCTAAGTTGCACGGTTATATTCAGCAGCACGGTTGGAGACTTTTGCCTGCTGCTGGGAAAGTTAAACAGCAAAACACCCCCTGCTCCAGCCAAGATGTTTGGCTGTTCGCTTGCTCCCTTTAATTTGGGGCATCTGAGGCTCCCCTTTTATGGTGCAATTATCTGGGTTCTCCCCGCCTCTTCCTCTGCCTGACCAGAGAAAACTTTGGGGTTCCTGAGGTGGTTTGGTTTTTGTTCCCACCACTCCAATCTGCCTTCTGCAAATGGTGGCCTTTGATGTCTGCCAGGGTTTGGAGCAGAGGCCTGGAAATGCTGGGGGTGGGTGTGGGGTGGGCAGTGGGAAGTGTTTCAGGGCAACCCTAATATAAAATGGGTTTCCCTCACTGGGTCCTCACCCGTGCGCTCAGAAGACTTTTATAAGTCCCAACTTCAGGTACACGTGACAAAAGCTATTAAAGGTTTTTATTTTACATAAGAAGGGGAATAGAGCAGAAATAACACCAAGGGAAGAGAGGGAGATAAATCCGTAAATATCCTACCAGATCTTCCGAGCTGGAGTGCAATGGCGCATTGAGAGCTGTCTCTGAGTCAAGTGAGATGGCTCCAAAGGAAGAGAGAGCCCAAGGCTCACCTCTCTGGTTGTATAGCCAGCCTGGCTGCTTAACTCCACCCTCAGGTCCCAGGGATCCACTCTTCGATAATCATCTTATCGGATTGGTGGCTCTGGAACACTGGTGGTCTGGAGTGGGGGTTGAAGTCCACACACCCATCTGTGTAATCCATTCGGGACTACCCTTCCCCCTAACAGAAGTGGGACTCCTTCTCCCAGTCTTCTGCCTGACAGCAGGGAGAAAGTACACAGAGCTTCCAGGAAAAAGTGGCCCGTCAAGAAAGATGTGTTTAAAATTCAAGAGTGAACTAGAGCTTAGAGGAGTGGGTCGGAGTGTGCCGGGGCAGGCAGGCAGGCGCTGTGGTGAGATGGAGGAAGCACATTTTGTCTAGCAGCTGAGCTCTGTGAGCCTGTCACAGGGAAGAAGGCAACAGCAGGTGGCAGTAACTTGGAAACTAACCTCCGAGTGAGGTTAACCAGAATGCATTTTCCCAGGTATTAAAAAGCAAGCGAAAGAGGTGGATTGTACGTGCCCGAGGTCACGTACCTGGTGGGTGCCTTACTGGGACCCGGATATGACCCCCGACTTGCCAGGGTTCCATCCTTCCTGAACTTTACAGGGTTAGTGTTAGAGATCAGTTGAAGGGCTGATAGTTTGGATTCCGCAGGCAAGAATCAACAGGTCTTCTAATTTACATTTAAGAGCAGGAAGGCGCAGGAGGGAGATTTCTGGCATTTGACCTACTTATAACACATTATGATGAGCCGTTTCCAAATCGGGCTCCCGGCCCCTCTCCTGGTTGATGTCCTCATCATGGGGGCCCCCTCTCTGAGAGCCCCTTTGGGTGGTGTCCCTTTCAAGTCCTCCAGGAAGCCGATTGTGGACCCTGGCCGCTGACTCAGTGTGGCCTGCTGGGTGGCTCCCGCGCCAGGGAGGCGGCCCTGGCAGTGTCCCTGGGCCCAGCCCATGAGCAGGTGCTCCAGGTGATCTTGCTCTGGCTCTGCCGCCAGAGAGACAGCAGAGGGCTGCTGGGCAGTGAGGATCCAGGCAGCCGAGCCAGGAGCTGGGCGGTAAGCCTGGTGCGAGCCGGTGGGGAGAGAGGGAGGGCTTCCTTGGGCGAGGCCTGGCGTGCTGGGTGCTTGCTGAGTGGTGGCAAGAATGACTCGGAGCTGGAGGCCGGGGGTTGCTTCTGGCTCCACCTTTGCATGTTGGGCTGGGAAAGAAGTTGGAGAAGTTGGGCTTGGTTTTGGAGAAGGTGCCTGTTGGAAGTAGGTCTTAGCGGGCCCAGGCGCTAGGAGACTTTTGAAAAGTGAGTGTAACGTAGAGGCAGAGGGGATCTGGCGTGCATTCAGGGGCAGTCCTTTTCCTTCTAGGCCCCTCCCCCTATTTCTGTAGCTGACCTCTCACCCCCGCCATTGTCCAGGGTCTTGTTTTGGTGCATGTGTGTTCTGTGCGTGGCCCGGCTGTGTGTACCTGCGTGTGTGTCTCTGACTCAAGGCGTTCACATAGGGTGGGGGAGAGAAGCAGACCAGGAGGGAGGGGTGTGGGGCCTCCTGCCATCTCTGCGATGACTCAGGTCTAGTTCCTGGGTCTCCCCGGCACACAGCACCCTCACTTGCTCTCAAGGGTGGGGATGGCAGCTAGCCAGAGGCTGGGCCATCGGCTCTAATGCCGCTTCTCACTCTGAAATCCTGTGAACAGCGTTGTTCGGTGAGACTGTCTCCTCTGTGTGACCAAGACTGCCAAGTGGGTATTATAGCCACTGATTTCAGAACGGGGCTGGTTCTCACAGAGGGAGGGTTCATTGCCTCGGCGATCATGCAGTCCCTGTGGAGCCTGGCTTGATGGTGGGCGTGTAGTAGGTTCTGTTTTCTTGGAACTGCCATTGAGCAGGAACAGACTTTCTCTCCAAAGTAAAGAATGATCTTTTTTCTTTTGTCAGCATGGCATCATATTTGTCCATTGTGGTTGATAAAATTTATTTTCCATTGTGGTCTGGGAGCACAGAGGGGACAGTTTGGAAAATGTGCCCTTTTGGGGATGAGATGCCATTGTCCACATGGCTGGTTGATAGGTGGACCTTAGGTAGGCAGATATAGAAGCTTCTGGGTCCTTTTGGGCTCTGCCCCTGCCTGTGGGGATTCCCAGACCATGCTAGTGGTGTTACAGGGCAGGGAGAGGAGCACCCCAGAACCCCCAAACCTGCCCTGTCTAAATGGGTTCTGCCATCCGCCACATCAAGACAAACATAGAAGACCTTAAATGGAAACCAACTTTAATACAATTGGGGAACAATACAGAAAAGACAAAGAATATAGTTACTAAGTTAAGCATCCAGAGTTACCCATTTCCTTGAGGGTAAAAGTCCAGCCAAAGAGGATTGGCCCAAAGCAAGGCCCAAAAGTCTGCCCCAAGTCTATAAAACCTTTCAGTGGAGACCCATAAAAAGGGGTCAGAAAGAGTCAGACAAATCTGGGAGGAAAAGAGCAAAATCAAAACCAAGATGAAAGCTGCCATTGTTAAGCTCCCCACGGGTCTCTCACCCGCATCTGTTCCAACCAGCCCAGGACCAAGAAGTAAGCGCAGCTTCTTCACATGTCCCTCTGCTCCACGTGCCTCCTCCAGGTCTCCTTGCTGCTCTCCATCCTGCTTCCTTCTTCCTCCCTTCCTTCTGTTCTCCTTTCTCCTCTTTCCTCTCTCCAGCATCTTCTTATCCCTGCTCAGCTCCCCCCACTTAGGGCAGGACTGGGGTCCTGGAACTCCCCCCTTTCCTGGGGACCACCCTGTTACAGTGGGACCTCTTGGGCCAGTGGCCAGGCAACATCTTGTGGCATTTTGAATCCACTTCGGCCAAGTCCTGGGATAGGCCAATTTGTTCTTCAGTAACTCAAGTGTGGGCTAATCTCACACTAGCTGGGAGCTTGAGGCCGGGCAGGTGTTATGTTTGCCTGAGGGGATGTTTCATCTCTGCCCCCCCAAATGTGAATGGAGAGGGACAGCCATGATGCTTCTGTTTCCAGTTATATCGAATAAGATGGAGAAGGGTGAGGGGACGACATCACTCGGTAATGAAGCCCCACTTCCCCCCTAGAATGAGAAACTGTAAAATCCATGGGTCAACTGGATAAAATCACAATTTGCTGTCTTCCTTTTTTTTTCTTCAGGAATTTTGCCTACCGTTTATTAAACACAGCCATTATAAAAAGTTAAATTATATAAGCTTTCAATTAAATAAATTAAAAAACAATATTTCCTAAACACTTAATATTTCCAATTTTTTTTTCTTTATTTATATATATTTGACACCCACTGTGGTCCCCATGGATTTCCCACCACCATTTCACCAGTGCACTGTCACCTCAGTCCCTAGTGCTCTTTCTGCCCTCATCCCATTCCCTTCCCCTCCACACAGAGTGTTTCTGATTTGTCCTTGTCCTTTTGTTTTTGTTGTGTTGTATTTTTGTTTTGTTTTTTATTGTTATTATTCTTTTCCTTGGTCCCTTATTTGGTTCCCTTATATTGCTCCTAAAAGTGAAACCATCCGGTATTTTTCTTTTGCCTTCTGATTTATTTCGCTGAGCATAATCCCCTCCAGCTCCATCCATGTTTCTACAAATGACTCTAGTTTATCTTTTTTGATTGCTGAATAGTATTCCATTGTGTATATGTACCACATCTTCTTGATCTTCTTGATCCATCTACTTTGGGGCATTTAGGTTGTTTCCAGGTCTTACCTATTGTAAAGAGTGCTGCTGTAAACATAGGGGAGCAGGTATTCTTCTGAATCAGTGTTTTTGTGTCCTTTGGGTATTTTCCTAGGAGTGGGATTGCTGGATCATATGGGAGTTCCACTTTTAGTAGTTTGAGGAACCTCCACACACCTTTCCATAGGGGTTGGACCAGTTTGCATTCCCATGCTGTCTTCCTTTTGTCCTTCCTTGTGGCTGATTCTGCCTGATTTTAAGTATGAAGTTGTCACAGTCAGATTTCTTTGTCCTCTTTCCTTCCTCTCCCTGGACAGAGAGGAGGCCTGGGTGTGTCACGGGTACTGCCTCCTTGGGCCTGTGGCCACCAGCGAGAGCTGGTTGGGAACTTACAGGTGTCACGGTAATCAGTGGCCACAGCCTGCGGGCCTCAGGCTAACGCCCTTCATACCGTTCAGATGAGTCAGTGGCCCTCAGGACTCCCAGCTCCAGTCCACCTTGGGTGGCCTTTCCTTCTCTTAGCCTCTACGACTGCATGAAGATGAAAAATGCCTCGGAGGGATACAGATGGGGTGGCAGCATTCAGGTCGGGAATGTGACTGTGAATGGGCCCCCTGAGTTTGCGGGTAGCCTCAGCTCCGCCACGTCCTCTTCCCAAGGTGGACCTGTGGGCAGACAGGTTGGAGTTCCGACACTGACACACAGGCCTGCCCAGAGTTCAGCTCTGTTCAGAGTTTTAAAAGTGCATGTTTGTTTTCATTTTTATGTAAACAGGAAGCATCCGATCCTAGCTGATCTGGTATTTTCCGGGAGTGGAGGGGCGAAGGGGGGTTAGCAGTAAGTGGTCTTTTCCTTCCTCCTCATGGGAGAGCGGTGTGCAGGGCTGCTCATGGAGGTCAGCAGAGTAGATATTTGGTTTTCAGCTCTTCCAGCCGCACTTTAATTTTTATATGGGAACAGTGGATATTTCCCAAGAAGTTGCTGGAACATCATAATCTCATACTACCCCATAGCATCTTCATTGGGGTGAAGGACCATCCGCTCCTTGCAGAGATGCTGAAGGGGTGGGGGGCGGGGAAGGTGGAGGAGTTAAGTAGCCAGTTTAGGGTAGGGAATGGGCTGCTAGGTCTATAGGTGGGGTTTGTCTTAGCAGCCTTGGGTTAGCACTCCCATTGTCTTTTACTTTTCAGTATTACAGTCCTTTCTAGAAAACTCAGTTTCAAAAAAACGGCAGGGTGGGTAGTCTAGACAATTTGAGGGCTACCCAGATGTGACACTAATTACCTTAACTCCTGTCACCAAGGAGATACTTCCTTACAGCCCGTTCCAGTCCTCCAAGGGGCTCTAGGACAAGGCCTGACCAACAGCTCCCTGCTGAAGAAGCAAAGAGGGAGAGGAGGCAGGAAGGAAATGGGCCTTGGGATTCCAGGCTTCTGCAGACACCAGGCTCTGTTAGATTTAAAAACACTGCTTTGTTTCAGTTATATGTTTTTTTAAAGATTTATTTATGCATACAAGAACTGGGGTACAGGCCAGAGGTGCAGGGGGTGGGGGGGTGGTGAGAGGATCTACCAGAGACAGCGTGGAGAGCAGAACAGGTAGACTGACCGAAATACACTGCTGAGGGGGAGCAGTGGGAGAGGCAGGAGAGGTCTGCTGGGCTGTGTGGGTCCCCTCGCTGGCCGGGGATCGAACTCACCTCCTGTGCTACGGATGCTTCACAGTATGGTGCTCAACCTGCTGCACCCCCAGGAAGGCCCAGCACCAACTTATCAGTATAGAGCCAGGAGTCTTAACAGCCTCAAACCACACTAAGAACATCAAAAAACTCTTGTGTTCAGAGTGAGAAGGACAGGCGTGACAGGCCCGCTGCTCTGCCCGGGTGATGCGCAGCACAGGAGGCTGAGGGGAGCAGGCTGCGACTCATGTGGCCTCTTCCTGTTAGTCCCCTGGGCAGCAGGGGCACCCAGCCAGGAGCGAGAACACAGAGAGCACCTGCCTGCCTTTCAGTTGCTGCGCCAGCTCCTCACCAGAACCCACCTCCCTGGGCTTGTGGGAACCTGGTCATTGCCAGGGTTAGTGGTCAGTTTAAGGAGTTTTAGTCCTGAAGACTAAAGGGAGGCAAAAGTTATCTCAACTTTAACAAGTTAGGAAAAAGTGAATTCCAGAAACCATTGTCTGGAGAACGTTCCAGAAAGCATTCATTACCGAACTGCTGCAGGGATGGCGCAGGGATGGAGCCCAGGGACGGAACGTGGTAAGGGCCATGTTCTTTTTTCAGAACGTGCACGCTGGGCTAACCTTTCCTGTTCGGGTAGGTCCCGGCTGCCAGCTGGGAGTGCCCGCGGCCTCTGAGTGGGGTGATTAGTGGAGCTCTGGGTGTCCTTTCTCGAGCTCCTCTGGGAGAAGGCACACGAGTGTGTGTGCGGAGATCCTCACGGAGAGCTGCTGTAGGGGCAGACAGTGTGTGGCTTCAGAGTACATGGGTCACCCTCCGAGCAGAGGGGACCCCTGGAATTGACCAAGAAGGGGTCTCGTGAGGCTTTCTCCCGAGACAGGTGGCAGAGGGGCTGTGACTGTGTGGCCGGCGTGTCGCTCGTTTCAACTGACTGTTACTGGAGGGTTGTCTGGGAGGACTGGGGGAGAGAGAGGGGCTGCCATTCCCTGTGCCCTCATCTGCGTTGGTGGATGTGTCAGGCTGGAGAAGGCTCCTTTGAGTTCTCCCATCGTGCTTCATGGTGGCACTTGGGAAAGGCAAGTTTCTCGGAGGCCCTCGCTGGGAGGACTGAGGCAGGATGGTTGACCACTGGGCCTTTAAAGGGTGTTCGGTCAGTGCGCTGAGCCACATCAGGGAGATTTCCTGTCTTGCAGTGGGTGTGAAGCTTCATATCTGTTCAGAAGGTGCTGAGAAGTGACACCCTTGAAGCCTGCCTTTTCTTTGTTTTGTTTTTTTTTTAAGATTTATTTATTTATGCATACAAGAGCTGGGATACAGGCCAGAGGTGCAGGGGGTGAGAGGATTCACCAGACAGAGTGGGGAGCAGAACAGGCAGATGGACTGAAACACACTGCTGAGGGGAGCAGCGGGCGAGGCAGGAGAGGTCTGCTGTGCCATGTGGGTCCCCTCCCTGGCCAGGCATCCGCTGCAGTGGCTACGGATGCTTCATCGTGCTGAGACTTAACCCCCTGTGCCACCAGGGAGGCTCCCACACTTTCTTTTGAACTCACTTGGTTTAGTTAGAAACCATTGTTTAAAAAAAGAAATTTAGGGCCTCCCTGGTGGCGCAATGGGTTAAGCAACGCACTATGAAGCAAACCTCAGCCACTGCAGCACGAGTTCGATCCCTGCCGCCGGCCAAGGAGGGGACCCACATGGTGCAGCAGACCTCTCCTGCCTTGCCCGCTGCTCCCCTCAGCAGTGTACTTCCATTGATCTGCCTGTTCTGCTCCCAGCTCTGTCTGTGGTGAATCCTCTCACCCCCCACACCTCTGGCCTGTACCCCAGTGCTTGTATGCGTAAATAAATAAGTCTTTAAAAAAAATAAAAAAGAAATTTAAAGTTCTGGAAGTAACATGCAGCAATGTGAAAATTTAGGAGAACTAGGGGCTACATTCTGGAGGGGGCGTTAGTGGGTGGTCAGTGGGAGTGTGACAGTGACAGGGTCCTGCGGAGGGAGGGTGGTGTCTCATCGCCCTCGGGCACCCAGAGGCACCTGCAAAGGGGGTCCCAGGGGCCTGACCCTGACCCTGCCAGGCCCTGCATCAGCATCTTCACAAACTTGTTCAGTAAATCCCTGGCATGGCTTTGACAGGAGGGAAGAGATCACAATTATGTGAACCTCCAGGATACAGAATTTGGACCAAAGGATATGCAAGTTACGTAATAAAGTGGCTGTCGTTTTCTGAGCCCTTTCTGTGTGCCAGGCATTGTTTTTTTTTTTTAATTTATTTATTTTTGCATAGAAGAGCTGGGTTACAGGTATGTAAGGTGAGAGGATTCACCAGAGACAGAGTGGGGAGCAGAACAGGCAGATCAACCGAAATACACTGCTGAGGGGAGCAGTTGGGCAAGGCACGAGAGGTCTGCTGTGCCATGTGGGTCCCCTCCCTGGCCGGGGATCGAACTTGCGCATGCTGGTCCCCTCCCTGGCCGGGGATCGAACTTGCGCAGCTGTGCCGCGGATGCTTCACAGAGCGGCCTCAACCCACTGCGCCACCTGGGAGGGCCCCCTGTGCCAGGCATTGTGCTAAGAGTCCAGTGTGTGAGCTCCAGGATGTAGAGTTCAGACCGAAGGCAGGGCTGCAGTACCCACTGACTTGGAGTCAGCCCTTCCCTTTAGGCTCAGCCGCTCCCAATGGCTGCCCCACGGCCAGCTTTTAGGCTTGTTCTGGTTGCTGGGGAGGCAGGACGTTGACAGGCAATAAACCACACGTTATCATCACCAGTGGCTATTGTGATTCCCAACACTGAGAGCAAAGATCGCCTCTAGCACGTCCTCTGCGCCAGGCCCTGCTAAACACTTTGTATTCGTGAATCCTCTGCGTGACTGAGGTGATGATGGTCCCCATCTCGAGGTAGAGGGGTTGTGGGGTGGGGCACAGGGTCTATGTGTGCAAATTTCATGCAGTCTAGAGGTGTCTCTAGGGGTGGGCCAGGCCAGGGGAGCTGGTCTGGTGAGGACTGTGGGGCTGGGCTCCAGCCGTGCCTGTTGCCTGGACTGCACGGCTGTAGGCGAAGGACCCGAAGCTGTCGGAAGCCGAGGACCTTCTCAAAGCCGAATGGTGAGCTAACGGCACAGCTGGAATTCCAGACGCGTCCGCAGACTCCAGAGCTGGTGCTCCTAACCACCCCGAGGAGAGAGCGGTGCACCCGCCAGACCTTCCCCAGTGGTCTGTCCGAGGGCTGGCGCCCGGCAGGGGTCCTGTGAGACCGGGCGCTGCCTGTCAGGGAGGGGAGGGGGCGCAAGGCCAGTGACGGGCCTGAGAGCCTTGCGATCAAGTGCGATACCCACATGGGCTTGACACTGACAAGCTGCCCTTTACTCCCCACTTTCCTTGTGCCGTTCAAAGTCCACTACATCTTCTCCTCCCCTCTCTCCCAGTCCTGGTGAAAAGGCTGCGTGACTCCCCAGGGGCCAGGTGTGGGGGCTGGGCAGGGCGGCTTGTGCTGTAGGCGGGGCAGCCGCTCACCTGCCGGCTTTCTTCGCTTGTCCAGCGTCAGCACATTCTACCTCAGCCATCCAACACATCACGGCACAGGTGTTGTTTGACTTAAGACGTTGGGGACCGGAGCGCAAGTGGTGGGAATTCAGCTGCATCTTCCAGGCTTGGATTCCTGCCATGGCAGGGATGACCTTGGGCCCAGTGAGTAGCTCCGCAGCTCTTGGGAGGGCCTTGATGCCCCCCCGGCCCGGGTCTTGGGGGTGTGGTGACGCTGCCGCAGCCCCGCTGGCCGTTGTAGCACAGTGAGTCCTTGTTGCTGTGGCAGTGCCCTCCTCAGCTCTCCCTGACGTGCGCCAGGCCTCTCCTGGGTGCCTTATGGCCGCTTGCTGCTTCAACCCTCATCACGCTTCAAGGTGGGTCTGCTTGTTATTCTTGTATTGTGAATGAGAAAAACGTCTTTCAATAGTTTTGAGGAGGATATTTTGAGGAAGAGGATTCTGTTATGGTTTCATCTTGAAAAGAGGTGATTTTTTTAAAAAAAGATTTTATTTATTTATGCACACAAGAACTGGGGTGCAGGCCAGAGGTGTGGGGGTGAGAGGATTCACCAGAGACTGAGCTGGGAACAGAACAGGCAGATCAACAGAAGTATACTGCAAGGGCAGCAGCGGGCAAGACAGGAGGGGTCTGCCACACCATGTGGATCACTTCCTTGGCTGGCAGCAGGGATCAAACTCGTGCTGCAGTGACTGTGGGCTGTCTCATAGTGCATCGCTTAACCCACTGCGCCTCCAGGAAGACCCAAAAAGGTTATTTTTTATAAGTCTAAAGCAGAGGTTCTCAGGGCCTCTGTGGTGGCACAAGGGGTTAAATCTCAGCACTGTGAAGCATCCGCAGCCACTGCAGCATGGGTTCGATCCCTGGCCAGGAAGGGGACCCACATGGCATAGTAGACCTCTCCTGCCTCGCCCGCTGCTCCCCTCAGCAGTGTGTTTCAGTCCATCTGCCTGTTCTGCTCCCCACTCTGTCTCTGGTGACTCCTTTCACCCCCCTGCACCTCTGATCTGTACCCCAGTTCTTGAGTGCATGAATAAATCTTAAAAAACAAAACAAAACAGACTTTCTCAACTGACACCCAGGACATTTTTGGTTGCTCTGATTTGAGGGAGGGCATGGGGTTTACTGCTGGCATCTTGTGGGTAGAGAGCAGGATGCTGCTAAACATCCTCTAATGCCCAGGACAGTCCTCCAGCAAATGATTAATCAATCCCAAGGTCCACGGTGGGAAGTTGAAAAACTCCGATCTAAAGAGAGTAGGAAAGAGTATTCATTCAGCTTTTCTCCCAGCTTGATACTGTTAACTTCTGCTCAAACGCTGCTTGTGGTCTTTGGGCAGTTCACATCTTTTTCTGCTTCTCCTACTGAGCACACGGAAGACTTGCTCTTCCTACGTTCTTTGAGTTAGGGGGACATTTGACTTGTTGCCAGTGAACTGTGAGAGGAAGCAACGTGATGCTGTGAATGGAAACCTCTGAGAGCTCAGGTGTGACTCCCCACTTTCTTTCTCCCTTCCTGTGGAACCTTCCCTGCCTCAGGATGGTGCAGGCACCACAGGTCTCTCCTGGAGTGAGGAGGCCCACGTGGAGGTCCTGGCCGATGTGCCTGGGCAGGAACGAGAGTAACCTTATTTAAACCACTAAGATTTGAGGTTGTTTGTTACCATGGACATAGCCTGGCCAGGCCTCAGGGATGCATTCCAAGTAGAAATGCAGAAGTTAAGATTTGGATTAGGCAGGTAGAATGAACTTTAGTTTCTGTCTGCACTCTGGGATAAAAGCGCATGTCCAGTATTTCTTTAGACCTCTCTGAGATTTCTAAAGAGATTAAGTGACTTAGCTGTGAGGCCCCCACTGGGATCCAGAAACCCCACCGAGCCAGGCTGTGCTCATCCAGCTCTGCCACTGGTTTTCAAAGTTGCTGGTCTGCAGGTGCTTCCAGGGCAAAGTCCATCTTTACCTGCCTAGAGCCTCCATCTGGCACGGGAATGTTTGTTGAGTAAGTCGGGTGGGGGACAGGATGGATGGAAAGTGAGCGGTGCCATGAGGAGGGGGACTGGCCTGAGGCTCGGTGGTCTCTGGGGGAAGATGGCCTGAGGTCACTGGCAGGGACACAGAGGCTGCTTTCGGGCTGGACACTGAGTGAAGACGTGTCCAGCCTGGGCAGGGGGAGGCTGGGCATCCTGTTTTCCGCTGGGTTTCAGATGTGTGGAAGCACCCCAATCCCGAGGCCTCAGGAAGAGAGCGTTCTGCAGGATGGGATTCCCCCCTTGAGCTGGTCCTGGAGAGGGCCTCTGGCCTTCTGTGGCTTTGCCCGCGTACACTGGAGTGGGCATCTGTCCAGGAATTGCTCGAAATCTCATCAGTTGTCCTCTTCTCCCTCCAAGGTGTGGGAAATGCTCCTGGCATTTAGTGCCAGGAGCAGGCTGATCGTGGCCCTGTGCCAGAGCCCTTCCCAGCAGCGCAGAACAAATCATCTTGACTCATGCTTCCAGGCACCTCAGTGTTCCCATCCACAAAAGGGGCCTCATCGGGAGAGCCAGCTCCAGCTTGCCTTCACCATGGTGGGCATATCAGAGGGCGCTGTCCTGTAAAACCAGGGACAAATGCCCTTATGGGTGACAAAGGGAAGAAAGGTCTTTCCCACTCAGTGCTCACCCTCGAGGAACTCTTGCCCGGAGGGGGACCGGATAGGAGCCTGGGGAAAGCCCCTGCTGGCTGTGGCCACTGCATCAGAACACTCATCAGTGAACCGGTCTATTCGTGTCCTCTGGGGGCTGACCAGAGGGGAGTTTCAGCAGCTCCGACTTCTCTGCTCCGGGTGCTCTTACCCTCAGGGATCGAGTGACTCCTCTAAGCCCCCCACCTGCGCAGCAAGCCTGCAGGTGAACAGGTGTCCTGATCAGTCTGCCTTGCCCCACCCCTCCCACTGCCTTCGGTGATCCAAGGAGGTGCCAGCCGTCTCCACCTCAGCTGGGTGATTCACTGGGGTGCAGGTGGCAGAGCTTTAATATCGTTCGGTGAAGCAATGTGGCGCGGAGGTTGAATTCTTCTCTGGGAGGAGGAGCGCCTGGTTTGCATCCCAGCCACTCCCTGTCTCTAGGATCGTGAGCAAGTGGGTAACCTGCCTGTGACTCAGTTGCCTTATCAGTAAAATGGAGGCGATAACACTGCCTGACTTGACCGAGTTGTTTTGTGGTTTAAATGAGTTCACGTAGTCGGCTTATGCCAAGCATTCCAAAAGAGCTGGTGCCCATAAACACTGGCCTTCTCGAACAAGTTCATTTGACTTCGGGGAGCCTTGCTCTTTGCTCTCCCTCTTGGGTATACCTTAACTCATGACTTTGTTGTAGTAATGAAGAGGTAATGGAGGTAAAAAATCGAGCATGGCACGTGATTGTCTAACAAAGCATACTTTTCATTAGAAAAGCGTGTTCAGGGGCCGCCCGGTGGTGCAGTGGGTTGAGCAACGCACATGAGGCAGACTGCAGCCACTGCAGCACGAGTTCGATCCCTGCTGCCGGCCAGGGAGGGGACCCACATGGCGCAGCAGACCTCTCCTGCCTTCCCCGCTGCTCCCCCCAGCAGTGTACTTCCATTGATCTGCCTGTTCTGCTCCCCTCTCTGTCTGTGGTGAATCCTCTCACCCCCCACACCTCTGGCTTGTACCCCAGCGCTTGTATGCATAAGTAAATAAATCTTTAAAAAAAAAGGAAAAGGGAAAATGCGTTCACCGTAGGGTGTTTAAGGACTACCTGGTATCAGTTGTGTGCATGCGGCCAGGTTGATGCAACCTGTGTTGGGGCTGGACATCGTGGTCACTTCTGTGTCTCTTCCCTCTGGACCGTCACTCTTCAGGGAGCGTCTTGGAGTGGGCAGACCTTTCCTCTGCACTAGGTAGCTGGGTGTTCTTAGAGGTGTCAACTTTGAGTCTGCCTGGAGCCCTCGGAGGGTCAGCCCTTATCTCTGTCTTCCCCCAACCCCAGACTGGATTTTTCTCTTCTGTGATCTGGGTGTTGGTTCACTCCCTGGGGGGTGGTGCTGTGGGTTCTGCAGGTGTCATGGAAACCCCCCAGTCCTGCCCAAGTCTGAGGAAGGAGGAGGGGAAAACCTTTTCACAGCCAGACTAACGGGTATTTCCTGTCAGCCCCCAGCTGTCAGGGAAATCAGCCCCCTTGGTAATTCAGAGAGAGGAGCCCTGCCACCCCGCCCACCCCTCAAGGGCCAGGGACTCCCAGGATGTAATGACAGAGGATGACAGACCACACAGTCCTGTGGAACTGGTGACAATGGGAATGTTCGCTCCCCTTTCCCTTTCCCGTTTGGCAGCCTTTAGCCAGTGTGACTGTTGAACCCCACAAATGCGTCCAGTGTGAACTGGGATGTGCACTCACTAAAAATGCACTCAGAAGAGAGTGTGAACAAAAGAATGTAGAATGTCTCTTTTTCTTTCTGTTCATGTTGTATATTGTGAGCAGATAGTTTGGATACGTTTGGTTAAATATGTATCATTGACACCCATACTGTTATGTGGCCAATAGGAAATAGAAAGTTCCTTAAGGGGCTGTTGGACAGCCGCGTTGGGGATATCTCTGGGTCTTCGTGAGTGCTCAGGGAGCTTCTGTAGGGTGGGCTTTGGACGCGGACTCGGGAGTCAGACCTGGCTGAATTCTGGGCTCCAGGTAGTTAGAATTATGGCTGCCATTAACTGGGTACCTGTTATGTCCCATCCCCTGTCCTGAGCACTTCCTCCAACCTGTCCAGTGGGTGCCATGATGCCCCCCTTTTATTTTTTATTATTATTATTTTTAATATTGTTATTTTATTTATTTTTTTTAAGATTTATTTATTTATCATACAAGCACTGGGGTACAAGCCAGAGGTGTTGGGGGGGGGGTGAGAGGATTCACCACAGAGAGCGGGAAGCAGAACAGGCAGATCAACAGAAGTACACTGCTGAGGGGAGCAGCGGGGAGGCAGGAGAGGTCTGCTGCGCCATGTGGGTCCCCTCCCTGGCCGGCAGCAGGGATCGAACTCGTGCTGCAGTGGCTGCGGTTTGCTTCATAGTGCGTTGCTTAACCCACTGTGCCACCAGGGAGGCCCGTACCCCCTTTTAAAGATTTATTTATGCATATAAGAACTGGGGTACAGGCCAGAGGTGTGGGGATTCTCCAGAGACAGACCATGGAGCAGAACAGGCAGACTGACTGAAACACACTGCTGAGGGGAGCAGCAGGTGAGGCAGGAGAGGTCTGCTGTGCCATGTAGGTCCCCTCCCTGGCCGGGAATTGAACTGGTGCTGCAGTGGCTACAAATGCTCCACAGTGCGGCGCTCAGCCCCTTGCGCCGCCAGGGAGATCCTGATGCCCTTTTTGTAGATGAGGGTCACTGAGGGGCTAGGAAGTAGCACACTGTCCTGGAGGATGAGAACAAAGGGGATGGACATTTGCTCTTAGTGTTACAGGGCAACTTTAATATACAATGTTTTTTTTTTACTGGGTTTTTATCCGCATGCTTAGAAGACTTTTATAATAAGTTTTAACTTCAGGTACATGTGACAAAAGTTATTAAAGGGTTTTTATTTTACAAAAGAAGGGGAATAGGGCCTCTCTGGTGGCGCAGTGGGTTAAGCAACGCACTATGAAGCAAACCACAGCCACTGCAGCACGAGTTCGATCCTTGCCTCCGGCCTCTGACAGACCTCTTGTGCCTCGCCCGCTGCTCCCCTCAGCAGTGTGTTTCAGTCAGTCTGCCTGTTCTGCTCCCCACTCTGTCTCTGGTGAATCCTCTCACTGGCCTGTGCTTCTGGCCTATACCCCAGTTCTTGTGTGTATAAATAAATAAATCTTTAAAAAAAAAAGAAGGGGAATAAAATAGAAATAACACTAAGGGAAAGAGAGGGATACAAATTTGTAAATATTTTACTAGATTTTTTGAGTAATGGCGCGTTGAGAGCTGGCTCCGAGTTAAGTTAAATGGCTCCAAAGGAAGAGAGCCCAAGGCTCACCTCTCTGCTTTTATAGCCAGCCTGGCTGCTTAACTTTACTTTTAAGTTTTAGTGATTTACTCTTTAATAATAATTATATTATTAAATTTGTGGTTCTGGAACACTGCTGGTCTGAAGTGGGGGTTGGAGTCCATAAACCTATCTGTGTAATCCATTTAAAACTCCCCTTCCCCCTAACAATAGGAGGGAGGTGGAGGAAGGGCAGGGGGAGAAGGCAGGCCTTTGAGTCACGGTGCCCTGCCTGGAGAGAAGACACATGTGCTCCCTCCACTGGTCCTTCTCTGTGTTGGCTTTTGTCCTGAATTTTTATCACACCCATCAGAAGACCCAGGCACCCAGAGGCTGGGCAGCCAGGGCTGACATTCCAGGTGGATCCTCCATGGAATGAGGTCTCGTGTTTTACACATGTGGGCACAGCCCTACTTCCTAGGCCAAATGCCTTTTAAATACTGAATAAGGGCTCCCTGGTGGGGAGGGATGGATTAAAGACACTGCACAGTCAAGCTATCTGCAGCCACTGCAGCACGAGCTCCCCGGCCAGGGAGGGGACCCACATGGCACTGCAGACCTCTCCTGCCTGGCCCGCTGCTCCCCTCAGCGGTGTGTTTCAGTACATCCGCCTGTTCTGCTTTCCTCTCTGTCTCTGGTGAATCCGCACCCCTGCACCCCAGTTTTTGTATGCATAAATTAAAAAAAAAAAAAAACGCTGAATAAATACTGATGAAAGGGGCCAGCGCTCTACCCCTGCTGGGAAGAAGAGGGGTCAAGCCCAGTCTGGGCTCCCCTCCTCCAGGTCCTGGAGCCAGCGGTGGGACAGGTGAGCTCACAGGCAATGGCGGTCATGGCAGGATTTTGTCTTGGGCACCTGAGGAGGACAGTACCCTGAGCACA
The DNA here is from genome assembly GCA_019455555.1 of Galemys pyrenaicus. Classification (NCBI taxonomy): domain Eukaryota; kingdom Metazoa; phylum Chordata; class Mammalia; order Eulipotyphla; family Talpidae; genus Galemys; species Galemys pyrenaicus. The sequence goes on along the minus strand of JAGFMF010011855.1, from coordinate 124,806 downwards.
GCTTGTCCACAGCTTCCTCTTAGCACCCAGGGAATTGGGCAATCTCTGCACGTAAATCTACCTGGGTTGCTTCCTCACTGCTGCTTCTGCTCCGACCTGAGATAACCTTTGTGGTTTTCCATTTTCCCACGGGCTTCTTTCTGAACCTTCCTTCAGAGGACTGAGCTGTGGCAGAACCAACAATCCAGGAAAGCCATCCCAGGGCCCTCCCCTTCTGTTCTTGTTGGTCCCTGTGACCCCATGCAAGTCACTGCACTGCCCCAGCCTCATCTGTGGACGGGGGATGTCGGTGATGATTTAAGGACTGATGTAAAGATTCTAAGCATGAGTGTAAAGATTAAGTGAGACTGTAGGAAATGTTCTGGGAAAGCTTGTGATACCAACTTGAAAGGTCTTTTCATGTGGGTTTGTTACAGGGCAACCCTAATATAAAATGGGTTCCCCACACTGGGTTCTCCACCCGCGCGCTTAGAAGACTTAAAAGTCTCAACTCCAGGTACACGTGGCAAAAGTTATTAGCACGTTTTATTTTATGAAAGAAAGGGGAATAAAATAGTAATAACACCAAAGGAAAAAGAAAAGGATACAAATCCACAAATACTCTACCAGATCTAAGCAATGGCGTGTTGAGAGCTGGCTCCGAGTCGAATGAATGGCTCCGAAGGAAGGGGGTCTGGCTCCTCCATCAGAGAGAGAGTCTCTCTCAGGCTCACCTCGGCTTCATAGCCAACCTGGCTGCTTAACTCCACCCTCAGGTCCCAGTAATCCACTCTTCGATAATCATCTTATCGGATTTGTGGTTCTGGAACACTGATGGTCTGGAGTGGGGGTTGGAGTCCACACACCCATAATCCATTTAGGACCACCTTTCCCCCTAACAGGTTCACGGACATCTTACAGCCAGGGGGGTTGGAAAGAACCTGGGAGCTAGAGAAATCTGGTCCCAACACTGAAATGCTGAGAGTGGCTTGGGTTCAGAGAACTTCAGTAAGTGACCTCTCAGGCCTCAGCTCCCTTGTCTGTGAGACAGGCTCGTCAGAGGGTTTCAAGGAGACCTGTGCATGGCTTGTGCATGCTTGATAGATGGTGGACTCCTTATCTTCCTGCATATTTCCGCAGCGCTCCGACCTGCCTAGCAGAGAGGTGGCATCTCAGTGACTTTCTGGGTGCGCGCCCACACGTGGTCCTCACAGCTGTGCTAAGAACTGCTGGGACAGGCATCGGGCTTGTCTTAGAAGATAGAATCTCAGCAGCATTTCAGCTCCTAGCTATCTGAAGAATGTGAAGCCCTAACTGGAAGGGAGCTCTGTAGCACTGTTTACAGTAACCGAGTAAGGCGAGCAATGTATACGTGCACTGCTCAGCTGAAGGAGAGATGACCTCTTGCTTTGAACAGCAGGGTTGGGACCGGAGGGGATTATGCAAAGTGAAGTAAGTCTGAAGGAGAAAGACAGATACTGGATGACTTCACTCCTGTGGAATATAGAAAAATAAAACACAGGAACCGACAAAACTAAACCAAAATAAATCCCACAAAAATGAGTGCAGGATGAGGCTACTGGAGGGGAGGGAGGTTGGGTGGGAACAAAGTGGGGGAGGGGGCCCCGTGGTTGATGGTAGAGGACAAAGGGTGCTGAGGTGGTGGGTGTGGTGACAGGCATGTGAGGAGGTTTGAACCTGTACCCTTAGACTGTATACAGTGCTGTAAACCAGTGTTACCTCAGGTTAAGAGAGATGAGAGCTCAGAAAGTGGGGGCGAGCCGCCCCGTGCATGTGTAGCCCTTGGGGAACCAGTCTAGAAGCTCCAGCGGACTTGCTGACAGCTTCTTCACTGTTTGCTTCTTTGTTTTTAAAAAGTCCGGAAGACTGGGGAGGAGACTCCTGGAGACAGATTTTTAGTATGTTTTGCTCTTGCTTCCAAAGTGGTTGGCTATGAAGAGATGCACAGAAAGTATGGGGTGAGGACAGCTGGCTCGGGCTGCACACTTGCTCAGATCAGTCCCTTGCCTTTGGGGGACTGTGGGGTGGAGTCATTATGGTGCTGTGATAATCAGAGCCAGGAGGGGGTCTCAGCTCTTCTTCCCCTCCCTGCGTGAGGGCTTGGAGAATTCTTGGGCAGTGGCAGATGAGACTCTGGATATCTTCACTTGCTGCTGGGCAATGGAGCAGTGTGCAGGATCTGGAGCTGCCTGCATCAGCTGGGAAGATGCTTATCACCCACAAGGGGAGGGTGCCTCAGTGGGCTCCCTGGGGCAAAAGCTCTGAGCTCTCAGCCTCCACGTGAGGAGCCTGTGGAGGGACCTGGGGCTCCCGAGCCAGCGGGACTTGCCTGTGGCTCAGATACAGAGGCTCTGCAGAGACAATCCGTGATTTAAAGGCGCCTCCATCAGCCATAGCATGTTTGGGAAGCGGAGGGGTCCTGAGTCAAATGCTGGTAGTGCCCAAGCAGCACTGGCCAGGGGAGACCAGCCTCAGGCTGCTGTTCATTCCTTCCCTGGCTGACGCCACGCCTCCAGGTGTTGGTTGTTTGTTGGTTGTTACTCAGTGCTGCCAAACATGGCAGTTCTCAAGTAAGGTATTAGGTAAGGATGAGCTCACTCAGCAAATGTCTGCCTGTCCGCCCGCTCGCCAGGAGAAGACACTGATTTATGTGAACTTCTGAGATAGCAGGACCCAAGCTGGCAATCTGTCACTATGAATGTCAAGGGCCCGGTGCATCTGTTGCGGTCTCTGTGCTGGCAGTTGGCACGTGCCCCTCACCAGGATCCGGCTCTCCCTCCCCGTGGAGCCCCTGACCACAGATGGGGCTCTGGCCTGTCTTTCTGGTGACCCAGAAGAATGTCCACCTCATTCTCCTGTGGCAACATCTCTAATGCTTTCTGAACTTCGTCTTGGGTGTCTGTTATGAATCTGTAGAGCTCATGTCTGTATCCCCAGCCGTTTCTGCCCTCCAAGGAACTTGCAGTTCTGGTTTTGACACATAGAAATGAATATATTTGAAGTCTCTGGGGGAAGGATAAACTACCCAACCTTCCCGGTTTCTGTCTGAGCACAAAGTGAGCGCCCCCTCCTACGCTGAAGGGAGGGGTGCCAGGTACCTGGGGGCTAGGAAGAAGCTAGCATGAGATTCAGGTTCACTTAGGATTTATTGAGTATCTGCAGTGGGCTGGGTTTGCTATCTAGACACCGTTCTTTTCATTTTTACTTTTAACTGTTTATGTTGTAAAAATATAACAGACTCAGAAAGTATATCATGCAGATGGGTGAGTTGTCACATGGTCAACACCCTGTAACCACTGTCTAAGTCACTGTCTATCCAGCACCCCAGGAGTCCCCCCTATCAAAACCTCTTCCTTTGTTACCAAAAGTAACACTAGCCTGACAAGAATAGTTACTTCCTTGCTTAAAATAATTATTTCACTGCATCCCTAAGCGCTGTATTTTTGCCCATTTTTTAGAGCTTTCTGTGAGGAGGCGCCTACTGCATGTATTCTTTAGTACCTGGTTTCTCTTGCTTAACATGTTTATGAAACTTTCATGTAACTGTTCTTTGTTCCTTTACATCGCTCTGTAATATTCCATTGAATAATAGGTACATTTTTTTGTATCCGTTTGTTCCTGTGTCATGGACATTGAGTTTGTGTACAGTTTGGAAGTGTTACAAAAATGTGCTGCTGCTTCACTGTTGCACTGCCCCTTGGTTAGCCTGTTTGTGCACTGTGTGTGTGTGTTTTGCACACACCTCCTGTTGGGTGCACCTGTCAGTGGAATTAGGGCATCTCCGTCCTTCTTTTCATGGGCCTCGTCAGCTGATGGGGAGATTTGTTCAGCTTAGCATGTGTGGGAAGCTTTGCTGACCGTCCTGCTTCTGTCCCCCTTGGGTTGTCTTTGAGCTCCTTTTCAGGCCACATTACCTTTTAAGGTATTGTGGGAGTTAGTGTTCAAGCTGCGGGTGCCTCTGCAGGAGGGATATGTGAGTGTTGTACATAGCTAGGTCAGGAGGTCGTGAGGGCAGAGTGCTGCGGGCACAGCCTTTTCATCATAGTCCTCCAGGTAGACCCAGAGCCCTGCCCTCTTGATCTTGGATGTCTGCTTGTGGCGTTTCCTCCTGAGCGGCTTTGGTACCTTCCAGCATATTGTGTGGAGCATGGTCAGAAAGGCCGAGGCCGAGGCTGTCTCCTGGCCACTGCTAGCAATGCAGCTAAGCTCTTAATGTGTTTTCATAATCAAAGCAGAAAGGTCCCATTGTGGCACAAACGCTTTTGCCATAAAGCCCTTTTTGTTTCCTAACAAAGTTCCAAGTTGTAAAAGCAAGTCAGCTTAGCAAAGACACAATACCAATTAATGGCTGTTTGCCACTTGCAGCAGCGAGGCCAGTGCCTACTGAGTAACGGTTGGCCCGTCTGTGTCATTGGGGCACCCCACCAACACACACGTACTTTGCAGGCTACTTGAAGACAAACAGTAAGCTAGCAGGAGTCTTTTTTTTTTTATCATCTTGGACTTACAATCTTATGTTAATGTGTCTATTAGGGTTCCTTTGGCTCCATGTGTAGAAAATCTGAGTAATGCTGGTTTAACAAATAAGGGGATTCTTGTGAAACAATAGGCTCAGAGGAGACAGCCTGAGGCCTCCATGCTGACACCCTTTTTCTTTTTCACTCTGTCGTCTTCAGCATGTGCCCTTTCTCACAATGGTTGCTGAATCTCTAGACTTCACATCTGCATTCCAGGCAGGAAGAAGGGAAGAGGGTTGCTGGCTTTTGCCAACTGATTCATTTCTGTTATAATGAGGAAAACTAACTTCCTAGAAATACCTGCCAAGCATTCGTTTTGACCTTACTTTTCACTGATTACAGCTGGGTCAAGTGGCAACTACTGCTTGCAGGAGAGCCTGGAATCCAATCCAAAGTGACAGGCATGCATAGGGTGGGGAGGCGCCCCTGGGTGAGAGCATGAAGGACTCTGGGTTTTTATTTTTTAAAAAGATTTATTTATTTATGCATAAGTAAATAAGGTAGAGGCCAGAGGTGTGGCAGGGTGGGGAGTGAAAGGATTCACCAGAGACAGAGTGGGGAGCAGAACAGGCAGACAGACTGAAACACACTGCAGAGTGGTGCAGCAGGCAAGACAGGAGAGGTCTGCTGTGCCATGGGGGTCAACTCCCTGGCCGGGGATCGAACTCATGTTGCAGTGGCTGAAGCTGCTTCATAGTGTGGTTAATCCCTTGTGCCACCAGGGAGGTGACTCTGGGCTTTTAGATTGTGGAATCTGTTTTATCTGCTCAAGGGCATTCACTGTTTTCTGGTCTATCAGATAAGAGACATGATTATTATACTTAAAAAAACAAAAACAACAAAGGATGTTCCTGGTCATATTCTCTGATCAAGATGATATTGGACACTTGGTTTTATAGCACTGACTTAATGCTAATTTTCCCATCACTACTCAAAATAACTCCCTCTTTGCTTCATCTGTCCCTGGGAATGGAAAGTCTCATTTTTCAAGCACAACAGCTATAAAAAGTAGCTTCGTCTAAGAGATCTACCCCACTCAGATTGTAACTGAAGGAGAAAAATCAAGAAAAGTTTTAGCGTGTGACTCTGGGTCCATGTCCCTGTCTGTAAAAGGAGAGTAATAATAGTTGTCTTAGAGTTACTATTAAAAAATGAAAATGAATGGTGGTTTAGTGCCTAGAACATAGTAAATGCTCAAGAAAAGTTATTAAGATTATCCTCATTAGAGGCCTTCCTAGTGGCGCAAGGGGTTAAGCACCACACCATGAAGCATCCATAGCCACTGCAGCGTGAGTTTGATCCCTGGCCAGGGGGGTGACCCACATGGTGCAGCAGACCTCTCCTGTTTTGCCTGCTGCTCCCCTCAGCAGTGTATTTCAGTAGATCTGCCTGTTCTGCTCCCCATTCTGTCTCTGGTGACTCTTCTCACCCCCCACACCTCTGGCCTGCACCCCAGTTCTCATGTGCATAAATAAATAAATCGTTTAAAAAAGAGACTGTCCTCATTATCATGATGGAAGTGTGTTCAGATGGGGCACAGGCCCCCCTTGGGCAGGTGGACAGGTACTATTCTGAGACAACACTGGGGAACTTAGAACAGATGTAAGTCTTAGCAGAGAGGAACCTCTTTGTCCTTTTTCCTTTCAATAACAATTTTTATATCTGATTATAAAATTCATCTGTTCATTGGGCCTGATTTAAGAAACAAAAATTAAACCTCTTAAAAAACATCCACATGTGCATGTGTGTGTGTAATATATCTGTATGTGTACATATACAGACATACCCCTACATGAGAGAAAGAGAACTTTAAGAAGGTGGGGTCCTTCTTTGCCTACTGCTCTGCAACCTGCTGTCAATCAGGGCAAATCCTGAGTGGATTCTGATTACTGAGTGCACCTGAGGAGCTTTCCTGGGGTGGATTTTTACTTGCAGTTGGAAGATTGGAATAGGAGACTGGCATTCCTGGATCATCTTAGAGGATTCCCCCCTGCCTCACGTCCATATTATTAGACCTGTTTTTGTCTCTGTAGGGTAAATGAAGGTTATCAGGTTTTCCTGCCCTCCCGCCATTAGCATCAATGAAAGACCCCTGCGGGCCTGCACGCATGCCGGGTGGCGGCACCTGGAGTAGGGTGTGGGCATGCACAGCTGGGCGCCCCTGGGCTGAGACTTTGGGCATATAAGGGCGGTGTCACAGGGACGCCAGGGGAGGTAGCAGTAGTAGCAGTGGAAGCAGGAGTAGCAGCAGCAGTGGAGCCCAGAGAGCGTGAAGATTCACAGGGGGCTAGGAGGCCTGCCAGCCTCCTGGCTCCCCGGCCCCCCTGCCTGCGGTGTACCTGGTCACTGCTCTACAAATGATGCAGACAGAGTAATAAAAGCTTGAAAAAGCCACCGAGGGCTCCCATCTGCCCAGATTGTAGAGAACCTGCCCTGTGCCTTCCTTCCTGCCTCTACAGTTCCTGGAAGGGATCTAGGGAAGTATGGGTCCTTCTGCCCGGTAATGTATTGACGTATGCTAGGACTGTGCGTGGAGCACTTGGGGGCCTGGAATGATGTCACATAGAGGCAGAGGCATAATGAAGGAAGGCGGGCCATTGTGAATGAAAACCAAGCCATTTGTTCATTTGGTCACAATGGGACTTGCTGCTGGCCCACCAATGCACCAGGCTAGTGTTCTTGATACAGAAATAATTCAGACCAGGACTGGGTCCTCAAGGAGCTTCCAGTGTTAAAGTCCCAGTCTCTGGGTGAAGACTTAGGAAATCAACTGGTAATAAGTGTTAGAGACATGCCCCCAGAGGGAGCCTGGAAGAAGGGGTCCAGTCTTCTTCAGGGTAGGAGGTGGGGTGTTTGGAAGCACAAAGCACACTGAGGTGAGGCACCCTTGCTGCAGGCAAGGTGTGCAACATCAAGCTGGATCAGGTTACCTGCCAGTAGAAGCAGTAGCTGCCGCTTTACATTGTTCAAGCCATTTAGTGCTGAGCAGGAAAGCTGAACTTGTGGAATTTGGCATGAGTTTGCTTAAAATTCTGAAATGCACGGGTGAACTGGTGGTGGAAATTTTATGGGGGCTACATCTAGCAAAGAAAGCAAACAGGGGGCCTCCTTGGTGGCGCAGCGGGTTGAGCACTGCTCTGTGAAGCATCCGCTGCAAGTTCGATCCCCGGCCAGGGACGGGACCCACATGGCGCAGCAGACCTCTCCTGCCTCGCCCGCTGCTCCCCTCAGCAGTGTGTTTCAGTCCATCTGCCTGTTCTGCTCCGCACTGTGTCTTTGCTGTCCTCTCACCTCCCGCGACTCCAGCCTGTACCCCAGCTCTTGTATGCATAAATAAATCTTTAAAAAAGAAAAAAATAATATAGCCTAAAAAAAAAGAAAGCAAACAGTGCTAGAAGTTAATTAATTAAAAATAAATAAAATATTACATCAGGGTTGGCCAAAAAGAGAAAATTCTGAAAGTGCAAAGAAAAGATGGAAGGTACTTATTTTCAGAGCTCCTTGAGGGTCCTTTCCCTGTGCTTTTTCTGGGAAGTGTAGCTGTTCCTCCTGAACGCCATGGAAACAGCTTCTAGTAACCCAGTCACCACCTAGTCCTGTCACCACCCATCACGGAGTGCCCACTGTTCTGGGCACCCAGAACTGCCCTTGTGGGGCGTCACAGCCCAGAGAGGGAGCTGGGCGTCTGCACTGATAATTAGCATTCTGTGCTGACAAGTTCTATAGGGCTGGAGAAAGCTAAGACCCGGGTGCAGGAGGAAAATTGTGCCGCTGGCCTCCTCCCCCCAAGGGCCTAGTCTTAGCAGTGCTTGCAAAGTTCCACATGCCTCTGGCAAAGAGCCCCTGCAGGGAAGTGCTGGCCGCACTGACCCTGTGTTTTTGAGGCCAGGAGATTGCTGCTCCCATGTTGGGTCATGTTGTCCGCATGGCATGCGAGGGGCTGGCTTTTCTTACCCCCAGGCTTATTTGACTCTGAATTCTTGGGCTTCAGGACTCACTTCTGAGCCTTGAAAGTTGCTGCTGCTGCTGTTGATAATGGTGATGGTGGCAGTGAGCACAGTGCTTGACCAGAGGCCTCTCCCTCATGGTGGGCGGAGAACCTGGTTCCCCTGCAAGGGGGGATGACTTGGATCCGATGACTTGGGGGTGCGGATTTTGTCTCAGCAAACTAGTAACATGGTAAGTTACCAGCAAAGCCCCCATCCTTTGAACAATCACAAAAGCTCCACACCCTCAGATGTGGGAATCTGGAAGCTGCTCCCCTTCCCTGGGCCTTGGTTTCCCACTCTCCCAGAGCAAGTCTAGGCCTGCCCCAAGATTCAGGGCTCAGGCTGGTGTTGAGTCAGCTGCTCCCCCAGGATTCCCAGAGGCAGGAGGACAGTGTGTGGCAATGCTTCTTCCCAGGCCCGTTTTAGCGCTGAGGAGACGGAGGTTTGTGGAACCGCGTGCATTTGGTGCCTCTGTGAGGCTGACCTGCTTCCTCTCTGACTCCCTGGCGAGGCAGGTTTGATGGCAAGGACGGTGCCACACTGAAAGTCACAGGGCCAGCTGTCCCCGAGAGATATGCTCCTTTCTTGGCCCAGCTTAGAACTGAGGTTCCTGTCCTGTGGCACCCACACTGTAAGCATCTCGACCTGCCAGGTTGGTGGGCACTTTTGACATCATTAAGACTAAACTGGGGGCCTCTCTGGTGGTGCAAGGGGTTAAGCACTGCACTGTGAAGCATCCACTGCACAGCAGCACGAGCTTGATCCCTGGCTAGGGAGGAGACCCACATGGTGCAGCAGACCTCTCCTGCCTTGCCCACTGCTCCCCTCAGAGGTGTATTTCAGTATATCTGCCTGTTCTGTTACCCACTCTGTCTCTGGTGACACCCCCCCAACCCTGAACCCACCGCACCTCTGGCCTGCACCCCAGCTCTTATATGCATAAATAAATAAATCTCTAAAAAAAAAAAAAGACCAAACTATACTGAACAGAAAAACCAGGGCAGCTACGGAGCTTCGTGACAGTTTTTAAACCCTAGATTTTCGTGGGGAGTTGAGCAGCAGCCAGGAATGCAGAGCAAAGACAGAGGGGTCGCCTGGGCTCCACCACTTTGGGAGAAACTCTTCCTCCAGAGGAGCCTCAGTTTCCCCATCTGGAAACATAAGGATAATGTGTGCAAGGCAGCCATGGTGCATCGCACATGGGAGGAGGAAGCGAACCCACAGATGCAGCAGGCCCTTGGCCAAGCTCTTGATGGCTGAGTGTTTCACTTACCCTGTGACGCCTCCTGAGGTCGGTGGCACCGTTCCCAGCTTACAGACATGGCGGTGAGATTCCGAGGGTGGTTACGAAACCTCCCAAGCGCACGGAGCATGTGAAGTTGGACTCCCAAATTCTTTCCACATCACCACAAGAGCATTTCTGTGGGTAGGGAAGATGGCTTCCATAAATTGCAGCAAAGGGATTTAGGTCACACCCTGGGACACATTCCTGGATCCAAGTGCTGTCTGTCTCTTGTTACAGGCCAGCCACCAGCAGAATGCAGAGGTCAGTACCTTCAGTAGACAGTTCATGTGCCTGTGGAGGAGGGAGAAGTAAAACCTTCCCCTCCAAACCTGTGGCCAGTGGCATGAGCAGTGGCCAAGTGTACGGGCTATGTTTGGCACTCAGAAAGTGCAGTGCCCACTAAGCGGTAGGTAGATAAAATGAGAGTAAATAAATAAGTAAAATGCTAATGACACCCCCTGAAGTTTCCTGGTCTCAGCTGGCTTTTCCAGGCAGAGCCTGCTTAATGGAGCTTTGTTCCCCTGCCCCTTTGTCTGGAAGAGGCCTCTCCTGCACTGACTCCCAGGCAGGAGGCCCCAGTGCCCACCCGAGTTTCCCAGGCTCCTGGCCAGCTCCAACTCTTGTGCTTCTCTGCCAAGGACTCCCCTTAGGGGGAGGTGACTCCCTGTTCAGTGCATTGAGGGGACACCCCCTTCACCTTGGGGATACCTGTTTGTCTTCTGGACAAAAGAATAGAAGGAGACTTGGGACCTCCCTGGTGGCGCAGTGGGTTAAGCAACGCACTGTGAAGCAAACCGCAGCCACTGCAGCACGAGTTCGGTCCCTGCTGCCGGCCAGAGAGGGGCCCCACATGGCACCGCAGACCTCTCCCGTCTTACCTCAGCAGTGTATTTTAGTCGATCTGCCTGTTCTGTTCTCCACACTGTCTCTGGTGAGTCCTCTCACCTCCTGTACCTCTGACCTGTACTCCAGTTCTTGTATGCGTGAATAAATAAATCTTAAAAAAAAGAAAAAAAAGAATAGAGGGAGACTCACCCCTCTAGCCGGAGGCTGAGAGCAGGCTAGAGGGAGAACGAGCTTTGCGGCCCTGTGAGTCCCCATTAGCCTGTCTCCTACCTGAGCTCACAGAGAACTAGGGCTGAACTCCTGCTTCGCTGGGAGAAGAGAGCAGGCACGGAGGGGCTGTTTGGCCTCTGTCTGCTTCCTGACTTTCCCCGGAAGCTCTGAGTACATCCGTGAAAGGGGATGCCCAAGTCCCCAGCACCGTGCTGCTAGCAGCCGGAACTGTGTACCTCAGTGATTCTTCACTCCAACTCCAAATCTGAATTGCCCGCATGCTTTCAGAACTGATGTCGGGGCACAGCCTAGACCATTTGCTTAACACCTGGGGGAGGGGCGCCATGGCCTGGACAACCCCGTTCTCCTGTGCCAGTCCGTCCCATACAGTGAGGGTGAGGTCAGATGCTGGAGCTGAGCGAGCCCCTCCTTGCTGGTCCTCCCTGCAGGTGATCCCCAGGAAGGACAAGGAGGGGCAGAGGGGCTGAGGGAGGCACCGGGTCACACTGGTCTGCTGTTACAGAGAGCTCAGGGCCTGCCCCAGAATACCGACTGCCGCCTGGCTGCCTCAGGTCACAGCTACAAGTGAGGAAGATGGTCAGGAGCTTGATGTTGATGATAAAAGTGTCCGCTGCTCTAACCCACGCCGTAGGGAGTGCAAGCTCGCAGTCAACTCGTTTGGGAAGACTTGCCACAGTTTGTGCACATTTGCTCCCCTTGTTCTCCATGCTCCCAGGATCGCACACATTACTTAGCATTGCATCTTCCCAGGTAGCATCACAATTATTTATTTTCTAAGCTTGTGAGCCTCTTGGGGTGGGTTCTGGCTTATAGTCATTCTTATGCACCCGCACCTGGACAGACCAGGTCCATAAATACAGAACAGGAGACTAGATGCCCATCTGCACGTGCTCTGGGTCTCTTCTGAGCCCCTGAGTTAAGATGGGGCAAGGCAAGTATCCTTTTGAATTTGAGGCAAGTCCAGATGAAAAAAGCACTCCAGACAGTCAGGAAAAACAGGACCCTGGTTCCCTGGGGGATGAAGTGGGGGGGAGGGGGTTGGGGGGGCACTGCTTCCCTAAAACAACTGCAGCTGCTCCTTGTAACTCCAGTTCCTTCCCACTTATTGCCCCCTCCCCCTACCCCCACCAGTTCCCTACTTGGGGGGCAGATGCAGTGTACATGTCACTGCTGGAATCTGGTTTGTGTTTGGAAATAAACAAGTTGGCCCCTCTCTCTGCTTGGGACTTTCCTTTATAAAGAGACACTAGCCAGACATCTAAATTGCTCTCGTGCTTTTATGTTGTTGGAGGAGGGCTTGATAGGAAATAATTTGAGAACCAATTTGTTTTTTTTTAATGTTGCAGAAGGGACAAGTCTGTCTCCATCCTTCAATGATGTGACATGGGGAAACCAGTCAGGGCCCCTGCTCTGAACATTGGCTGCCCAGCTAGATTGCGTTTTGCTGGGTGGCCCCTCATGGAGTAGTAGCCAAACAGCTTTTTGGAGAGAGGAGCTTAGACTGAGGGGAATTCTTTGACTTAACTACGTTAGAAACAGAATATTAAGACAGAGAGAGAGAATTCAGCTACCTGCCACCATCATGTTACATAGAAACTGGTGGTTCCAGAATAAATATGGGGGGGCTGGTGGAAAGGGCACTGTCATACAGGGTCTGGGGGAGTATAAATTGGTACAGCTGATCTCAAGGAGTTGTTGACCATTTCTGTTGAGAGTGAAGGATAGACATACCCAGCAGCTAGAATCTTTACTGGCTAGTGTCTGTGCTAAAAAAAACACAACAAACTACCACTTTGGTGCTCAAGGAAAAATAGGTAGGGATGTACACTGTAGCATTTTTTAATTATGAAAAACTGGAAGCAACCTAAATGCCTAGCAGCAGGGAACTCTATCAGTAAATGATGGTGTATTTACATAGTGTCGAATTATCCAGAGGTTAAAACTAACTTACATGAATCAACCCAGCTGCATTTAAGAAAAAGATCAGGAGAAAGTCAAGTTGCAAAATAATGTTACAAAAGTATAAAATCCTAGACAGGAAGGAGACCTACCTCGGAGGCTGCCTGTACGGAGGGAACAGGGGTAAAAGGTTCTGGAAGGAGTATCAGTTTAACCTTATTTATGCCATTTGAGCTCTTATTTAAAAAAATAAAATGTGAATACTTGTTTAATATGGGGAATATACTCTATTTTTTGGAATGCTTGAAATATTTAAAGAAAGGCATGTGCCTGTTATTCATCATAGTGGCTTAGTGTTGAATGGGGGGGAAATTGACAAGTAGGTTGGGGCTTCCAGATAGTGGATATGGATGTTAATGACGCAGACAGAATACAAGAGTCAGTTATACTAGTTAAAATTGGATAAACTATTAGTAAAATTAAGCTTGGCTTCATTCACAATGACATCAACAAAGTAAAGTGGTAGTGACACAAGCAAGTTAGTTTCTTACATATGAAAGAAACCTGGAGTAGCTCAAAGGTAGGTGTGGTGGCTCTACAAAGTTGTAAGGAAATCAGGCTCCTGCCAACTCTCTGCTGTTCCTTCTCCTCGTTTTCCAAGAGGACTGCCAGAGTTCCAGCTACCACACTACCTTTCCATCAGCAGGATGGTTGGAAGGCTGGGTAAGGAGGAAGGATGTATTTTTTTTAGAACCATTTTTTAAAAAAATTACCACTTGAGGGTCTCCCTGGTGGCGCAGTGGGTTAAGCAACGCACTATCGCACTATGAAGCAAACCGCAGCCATTGCTTCATGAGTTCGATCCCTGCTGCCGGCCAGGGAGGGGACCCACATGGCGCAGCAGACCTCTCCTGCCTCCCCGCTGCTCCCCTCAGCAGTGTGTTTCAGTCCATCTGCCTGTTCTGCTCCCCACTCTGTCTCTGGTGAATCCTCTCACCCTCCCCCCCACACACCCCTGGCCTGTACCCCAGTTCTTGTATGCATAAATAAATCAATCTTTAAAAAATTTTTAAAAAAATGAATTACCACTTGATACCTTTATTGCTATTGACCAGACATTAGTCATGCAGCAGCATCTAGTGCAAGGGATTATGGACATGGGCCAGCTAAACATCAGCTTTCTGTTGCAAGGAAAAGGGAGATGGGAAGTGGGAGGCAACGAGATGATGAAAGACGAGAGAGTGAGTTTGGTTCAGACTTGTGTGCGAGGTGCCTCTGGGACATGCAGGCCACTGGAAGCTGGAACGATAACTGGGTCTGGGAGCCATGGGAGGGTGTGGGGTTCAGAGTGGGTGGAGAGGACAGCTAGACCCTCCAACTCTCAACTTTCTTCAGCGGGAAGGAGGTGATGATGGGAGGGGACGCTTTCAAGAGGACGATGGGAGGCAAGCTGAGGAGATCAGGTCTGTGGTGTCCGCTGTGTCTGCCTTAGGGCTGTAGAGCATGAAACAGGTGACCTCTGCCCCAGGAGCTGGGAAAGAGCAAACAGTCAGGTAGTAGCAAGTGAGAGTGGCTAAGCCAAAAGAAGGCGGTTAAGACCCAAAACTCTGAATGGCTTCAACTTACCTGCATGTCCAGTTTTCGCTAATAGCAGTTCTGGAAGCTGAATCAGTCAGGGGGTTCTGGGGTGGGATTCAGCAGGTATGGCCTTCTAGCAAGGTTAAGTTATAGTTGATGAACTCTGTTCTAAATGTCAGAGAAGAATGAGACCATTTTAGAAATACTCCATTAGAAATAATGAGAACTCAAAACAAAACCAAAAACAAACAAACAAAAAAACCGACTTGGGCCAGGAAATTGTAAATCAGAGTTGAAATTCTGTTCATCCTAGACACACACCGATGCTTTAAGTGCTTCCATACATGCTGACTTCTGTTAATTTGTAGGCCACTTATTTATTATTAAACTCTAGTGTGGTGTGTGTGTTTAGTTTTTTTCCTTCATTGGTGAGGATAAACGAGTCACCACAGCCAAAGTGCGCAGAATGACGTTCAGCACAGGAAAGCGAGGCTGCCTCATTACACAGAATTAGAGTGAGCGGAGCTTCCTGGGTCTCCTCCTCTTCTTTTGTTGGGTTTGCCAAAGCCTGGCATTTGGGAGGGCCCGGAGTTCTGTTTTGCTTGCAGTTTGAAACTGAGCTTGCATTTCTCTCCCTATGAACTGCCCCCCTCCACCCCAAATTAAAGTTTTTCCAGGGTATAGCTGCTTACTCTTAAAACAAAGGATCTTGGCATTTCTGGTACTTTCTTTATCTGAAAGAAGATGGGGTAGTTGGGGCCAAGGACGCCCTAGGTAGGCTGTGAGGACTTGCTGTTCAGTTTCATCACATTTCCCTCACTAAATGTCAGACTTGAGAAATAACGGGTTGTTGGAGAGAGCACAGTATCGGAATCCAGAAGTCTATCCGGGGAAGGTGGCCTGACCCCTGCAGCGTACAGCTCTCTGCTTAGGAACTAGAGACCAACTTCTCATCCATTTGTTCATTTTGAACACAAATCAGGTTATAAAGTAGCATGAGAGCAAGATAGTGTCTTGGGCTATGACCAAATGCTTCATTCTGGTGGTTACTTGAGAAGAAATCACTTTTCAGACTTTGCTTTTAGGACAGCTATTTTCTCACAGAAATAACAATATTTCTTGTTATTTCTGAAGTTTGAATGCACTGCACACTGGTTGTGATGTAACACTCTGTTTTTCCCAGGTGCTCATATTTTGTCGATGGCAAATCTAATATGAGTATTACCACCTCACCTGTGTGCGTTTAGAGTGAATTTTGTTTTCAAGGTCGGTAGAAAGGGCTGTAACTTTATCAACTCTTGAGAGAGAGCTGAAGGGCCAGTGTATCTCTTTGAAGAAAACTGAAGCTCAAGAATGATTTGGCAATTTGTTAAAGGTCACACAGCTAGAAAATAATAGAGCCAGCCCAGCCCTATCTGAGGCTGGACTCTGAAGTCCAGCTTTCTTCTCTACACAATAGACTTGCCTTTCTTTACTTCTGACTTCAGCTGTTTTCTATGTCTATGATGGCCCCTCTCATCCCATTGATGTATCCCCCCTATTATTTTTTCTTTTCGAATAACTTTATTTAGGTTTATAAAAGTGACGTATTCTTTGTAGCAAATACCATAGAGTAAAAACATCAAAATCAGATCTTCTATTTCCAGTGTTTATAATTTGATTTTTTTCTTGCTATAAAATAGAAGTTGTCCTCAAAGCTAAAAAAAGAAAATAATGCTTTTTTAAAAAGGCAAATTGGAGTTATACTGTAAATGTCATTTCTTGAGTTGTTAACTTGCTATAACACCATGGGCATTGCCCATTTCAATAAATATTCTCTGAAAATGGATCTTTTAAAGTTGCTGCATAGTTTTTTTGCTACGCTCACACACACACATACACATACATGCTCCAGAATTTAGTTACCCACTTCCCTTCAATTGTCTATTTTATGTCATACGTCCGTGAATAGCCTTATGCTCGTGATTAATTATATCACGTGTGCATGCTACGGTCCAGCGTGTGCATGCTACGGTCCAGCGTGTGCATGCTACGGTCCAGCGTGTGCATGCTACGGTCCAGCGTGTGCATGCTATGACTGCAAAGCTTCTACCACAGAGTCCTGTTGGTCCACTCCACTCTGCTCAGCCCCCACCACAGCCCGCGGCAGCGACCCTTTGGCGTGCCCTACCCTGTTGCAAAACCCCATTTGTTTTCATTTTGCATTTCCTCCTTGCTCGTTAAAAGTGGAGAGGTTTGTTATGATTGTTGGGGTCTGTAACTTTCCTTTGAGAGAGCGTGTCTGTTTCGTTGACCTATTTTCCTGGCCCTTGTGTGAATCCCCACATGTTCCACGGGACCGAATTCAAAGTCCATCTAGCCCATGAAACCTTCCCTGCGCTCTGTCTTATCTCTGAAGTTGGAAGTTAGTTTCTTCACTTCTGAGTTCTCACGGCAGTTTGTATCTTTAAACACTAAGATTCCCCTTTGCATCATAACTCAATCTCTTTGACCCTACTCAGGTCTCTCTTTAGGGTGGGCTAGGGCGTCACGCACTCCTGTTAGCTGTTACGCCCACACAGTGCCAGGCACCTGTCCTGAGATGGACAGGGGGCCACACATGCCTCTTTAACATGTTTTCTAGTGTGGCCCAACGGAGCCGAGGCTGTCGCATCAAATTGCTCCCTTCCCTCCGCTTTCCCCTCTGGATCGGTGAGGTTTTGTGGCATGTAGGAGCTGGCAGGCAGGGGCAGGGACCAGCCACGCCAGGCTCTGCGGAAGGCCGGCCGTGGCGGCACACACAGGTCGGCTCTCTGGGCTTTTCTCTCTTGACAATTTAATGCCTGTTATCATCAGTGTGGTCTTTTACAATCAGCACATGGTAATTATACAACACTTGGAAAACAGAAAAAGTCGAGAAAATGATGACCGATTGTGTTTGAGTTGCATTTCCTGGGCAAAAATCGTTGGAGTGTTTTTCCTACATCGTAGGTAGCAGTTCCTTTGTCCCCCGTAGTCTCTCAGTGGAACAACACAGAACACACCCCATGCTGTGGTAGACTTATGCAGGGGTTTTGTGATATTTTAAGTGGCTTCCATCGCCTGCCCAATCCCGCTTATTCCGTGGGGTCTTCAGGCCACCCCCGAGTTACTCCCATGAACAGCCGGGATGGGGCTCTCTGAGCACATGGCCTCTGGTTGTTCCTTAGCTGCGCCCCAGGCGGGCGGACCACACCGGCCCTTCCCCCTCACTCTTCGCCCCACGGCTTGTGCCCCGTTGGACTCTTGGGTTGTGTTTCTCAGTATCCGTGTGTAGCAACCTATTGAGAAATGGCTTCCTTTTTCTGGAAGAAAACCCAAGTTCTTGAGCCTTGAGGAGGCCACACAGGAGTGCAGAATCATCCTTGGGCATCAGGGCCTGGTTGCTGCGCCACAAGGCCCTCCTCACCCCTCTCAGGCCTGGGTTTGCAGAGGATGCTGGGGAGGCAAGGCTCAGCCTTCCGGGGGCCATAGGCGTTCGACCTGAAGAGCTGTTGTCGCTGGCTGGAAGCTCTGGTCATACTCTCCAGGGCCCTGTAGGAGTTTATGGTGAATATCTGGGTCCATTTTCTTCCTGGATCCTGCCTTGAATCCTTCAGGGCAGACCTGCGCCTTGTGTTCCTGGGGGCAGCCTTCAGGGCTGCCGAGAGGGAGCTGTTGGAGCTGTCTTCAGCTCTGCTACTCTGGAGAGCTGCTGGGGTTCCTGAAACCAACTGCCCCATGGGTTGCTGTTATAAAGGCAGCATGACCCAATGGTCCAGGATTTGAGCTGTGGGGTCACACTGCCTGGGGTCACATCCTACCCCTGATAGTCTCCGTCTTTCTTTTCTCCCCACATGGGGATTAACGCCACCTACCTCTTCCAGCGAAATGAGTTAGCACTTACAAATCGTTCATAGTCCCAGATTTGCTAAATAAAAATAGGGAACCAGAGACCAGCTCAGTTTCTTGTTCCTGCAGCAGGTTGAACAGGCCTTCTGGACGTCAGTATGGGGAAGAGCGTGGGCAGGAACTAGGGGCCAGGGTTGTGAGTTGGTGGCACCTTTTGACTTTGCATGACTTTGACTAAAGCATTGTCCCTCCCTGGGCCTCGGATTCGTCAGAGTCATTCATCTCTCTGGGTGAGATGTCCTTAGAGTTCCTTCACATCTTAGAACATTCTAGAATTTTGTGACCTCAAGGCGTTTAGATATCTTAAGAAGGATCCAGTCAGTAGCCCCTCCAGGTGGGTGTGGTGCTTGGCCTCACTTAGACTGACTGCCAACACTGACGGGCAGGAGAGCCAGAGCCCATTAGGGTTTGCCTGGAATTTTCTCGGTACAGGTGAGCTTTCCTGGAGGCTGAGTTAGAGTAGCGAGCTCACCTGGGAACCGGCCTCCTTGGAATGTGAGATGGTGCTGTCCTGCTAGGTGGAGCCAGGCGTAAGCGTGGGCTGCTGGCCGTGTATGTTTGCAGATCCACGGAGCTTGCTGCTGCCCTGAGGTCAGTGTGTGAGTGAAATTGTGTTTTATGCAATAGCCTGTGGGTGTCTACTCTAAGCTGTTACATCAGAAGGCTCAGTTCACACAGCTCTTGCATTCGGGGAACTGGCAGTTGTGGGCTCTTTGCTCCGGTTCTTTCTGTGGACAGGTAGAAAGGAGTAAGATCAGGGAGGCAGATGCTTGAGGAGGACATGATTATGTCTGAGAAGGGGATTGTTTAGTGAATTCTCTCCCAAGTTGCACTGATCCCCTAAGGCTTTCTAGAAGGTTCAGCTCTCCTCCTGGCCAGGTGGAAGACCCTCGCCTGGGTTTGTGGGCTACATCTCAGTATGATGGGTCCCTCTGCACTAATGCTGATGGAGACAGTGGGAGAGGTTGGGGCTGGTGCCCTACTCTCAGGTCAAACCTGGTGTCTCGACCTGGGAGGGACAGCAAGAGCCATCAGGCCCTCCTGGGTTTAAGTTGACTCTGGTATGTACCTGCTGCATGACCTTGGGTTGGCTTCTTGAGCCCCTGGATCCACATTCACGAGAATACTTGCACCACAATGCCCGGCACTGACCCTCTCATGGTAAATGCCCCAGGCATCTGAGTCACTCAAGGAGGTAACACAACCTGTGGTTATCAGTTGTTCAAAGGAGGCCCCTGGTGCAAATCCTCACTCTGCCACTTACTAAGTGACTTGGGACTGCTTCTTGGCCTGGGTTTTCCCCTCTGTAAAATGGGTTCAGGGTTAGGGCCTTCCTCACAGGTCTGTTATGCGGATAACGTGACTTAATGTATGTGAAGCACTTAAAACAGTCCCTGACACATGATAAAGACCATGTCGATGTTATCACCCCATTATGCTATTATCTAATTTTCTTCAATAAATTACGGACAGTTGACTTCTTGGGAAGTTGGCAGCCCACATACTATTTATTTTGAAATGGAGCCACTCTGTTCAGCTGGAACTTAGCCAGGGTGGCGTGTGTGTGTGTGTGTGTGTGTGTGTCTTTGAACTGCGTTACTCTCTAGCCTGAGGCCTGGAGCTCAGGTCCTGTTACAGCCTTGTGCCAGGCCTGGTGGCTGCTGTGCCCACCCCTCCCAGCGCCCCTCCCACTTGTTTCCTGGCGTGTAAGCATCTTCACAGCTGTCCTGGTTTGCCTCGCTTCTCCGCTCAAGCCATGCCCGGGGCTTCCAGTTGCACAGTCTGGCTCATGCACTGACCTACTGTTGACCTCCCAAATAAATCAAAGGCGAGGAAAGTCATTTTTGGGGGGGAGGATACCCCAGCCTCACTTGGCCTCCTCTGTGTCTGCCCCTTTTCAAGGAAGGAGCACGTGGGAGTAGCTTGGGATTTGCCATGTCTAAATGGACTCATTCAGGAACAGATTTAAGAATCGTAAAGCAGTAAGCCTGTCAGCATTTAAGTGCTTTCAAAGATAACAGATACTGGAATTTTCATGATAATCTGCCAGGCCTAGTGCTAAACACTCATATCTCCCTCCTGTGAAGGCAGTGCTGTTACTCCCCCATTGTACAGATAAGGGGATGGAGGCATGAGAGGTTGAGTCACTTATCCCGAATTATAAGGTAACTGGATGGTTGTAGAGCTGGGATTAGACTCTGGGCTTGGCCACTGACACCCCTCACCCTGGACCACCTCTGGCTGCGATTGTTCCTGGGGTTGGTCAGCAGGTCAGTCTGTTATCTGAGCCCTTCCTCACCCCCCAGTGAGAATGGTAGTAATGGTGACCCACCGTGTTAGCCGAGGGGAACAGGCCTTCGGGGGAGGAGGACTATTGCTTATTCAAGAGAGTGATCTCAGAGCCTCCCTCATGGTGTAGCGGGTTAAGCGCAGCACTGTGAAACATCCGAGCCACTGCAGAGCAAGTTCGATCCCCAGTCAGGGAGGGGACCCACATGGAGCAACAGACTTCTCCTGCCTTGCCGACTGTTCCCCAGTAGTGTATTTCAGTGGATCTGCCTGTTTTGCTCCCCACTGTCTCTGGTGAATCCTCTCACCCCTCCCACAACTCTGGCCTGCACCCTAGCTCTTGTATGCATAAATAAACTTTAAAAATAATAAAAACAAAAGTGTGATCTCCTCCTCCTCACTCCCAGCCAGAGCTCACACCACTCCACCGCACATCCATTTCTGGGTTCTACGTTGCATTTCTTTTTTATGTCACCCAGACCCCTTATTTCCTTATCTCCCTCAGCCCCAGTAAAATGGTCCTTAAGAAGAGAACTTCGAGGAATTTATAATGAAGAAGGCTGTGGGCAATGAATGGCCTTTACAGACCCCTGATGAGAAGAGGGTGCATGCCCTTGCCAGCCAGGCTTCCCTAATAGGCACCTGCGGGGCCCCATGGGAACACTCCAGTGGCATTCAGTGTTTCAGGAAATGCTTGATTTAAGTCTATTAATAAAATCACCTGTCTGTTCTGAGAGGTTAGGGTAGGGGGGAGAACACTGACATTTGGGGTGTAAAGCTGGTGCTTGCATGTGCCCTCACCTCTGAGCCTTGGCTTCTCTCTGTCAAGCAGGGTCAGGACGTCTCAGCGGGTCTGCGGTGAGGGACTGTGGAGACGCTCTGTAAACTGGGTGCATGACGAGGTGTGGCATCTCTGCACACTATTCTGCAGCTGTGTGGTCACGCGTTGGCATGCTTCTCAGGAGGAACGGACAGCTGTGTCCTTTAAGGGTCACTTTGGCTTCATTTGAACTCAGCCAGGTGTTGCCTAGATCTTTATAAAATGGCCTTTACAAAGTTGCACAAAATGGATTGAAGAAAGGGCATGGGTGCTAGTTTCCCTCATGCTCAGCCCATCTCTGTAGCAGGTGGGGCGCCTTATTTCATGGGGAGCCTGAAGACTCTCTAGATCAACAGTCAGTACCCGCATTTGGACCCTTTGCCTTTTGCGGTCTCTTCCAACCCCTGTCCCGGTCTGCTATGCTCTGAGCTCCCTAGCATTTGCTGTGAGC
Source organism: Galemys pyrenaicus (assembly GCA_019455555.1). Classification (NCBI taxonomy): domain Eukaryota; kingdom Metazoa; phylum Chordata; class Mammalia; order Eulipotyphla; family Talpidae; genus Galemys; species Galemys pyrenaicus. Next base: position 102,992 of record JAGFMF010011855.1, on the reverse strand, counting down.
TGTTAGTATGGACTTGCCCACCATTGTGGCTGCAGAGTGGAGACGAGAGCAAGTATTTGCTGGGTGCATGGAGCGTGTCAGCTGCTCAGTGTATATTACAGCAGTTTCCTTCACAGTACCTGTTCAAGCTGATCTTGCTCCCCTATAGCACAGGATAAAGACTTAGACATCTGTCGGTTGCTTGCCATCTCTTAGTGGATAGGAAATAGAGGTGATGTTTGAGTTTGGGTCTCCCTGTGGAGTAGCCCGCTTTCTGTCTGCAGATAGCTTGGCAGGGTGGACAAACCAGGGCCTCCTGGGGTCTGACCACTTTAGCCAAGGCTGCCTCTCTCTCCAGAGCTTTCTGTTGAACCCATCTCTCTGGCTTGCCAGGAAGGGTTGGAGATGGAGCTGGTGGAGTAGTGGCTTTTGGAGATGCAGGGCTCCCCTCCAACTGTGTGGTGGGAGGGTAGAGCTCAGATGTGGGGAGACACTTGGCAGGGAGTTACTTGGGCCTTAGCCAAGTTGGACCTTCAGTGGAAAGCTCCTGACAGGTAACACCCTCCCCCCAGCAAGCTCCCCTCCCTCCCACCAGCCAAGTAACTAGTGTAACCATGCCAAGTCCTAGTGTATGGGACAAGCAGGCAGAGCCCTGCTGGCTTCTTCGCTAGAGAGACTCAGCTCCTCACTTTCTGCATTCCAGGGTGCTGGGATATCAGAAATTCCCTGGACAAGCAAGTCTGATCTTTATAGTAAAAATGCTAATAAAAGCACTCTAGCATTTGCTCCTTCCTTCCCACCTACACTGCCACTAAGTAAGTTACCTTTTGTTCTCATCATTTGCTGAGTTGGCGGTGGCTTCTTCATTCACCTTCCTGTCTCTGATCTCTCCACACCCACTTCAATCTGTCTTCCTCTTGGTTTCCAGAATGATGATCGTTTAGAAACGCAAATCTGATCACTTTTCTTCCTTTGCCTCCCTCCTCAAGGTATTATGTAAGGATTATAGTTCAATAGGGCCCTTTTCCAAGTATATGTAAGCCTCAAGTTCCTCATTTGTAAATGAGATTAATAATCCCTACAAGAGGATCGATGTGGGCTTCAGGTGAGACCACACATAAAATGACAGCTCTGAGGTGCATCCAGTTAAAAAAAAAAAAAAGCAAAACCAGGGGCCTCCCTGGCGGCACAGTGGGTTGAGCAATGCACTGTGAAGCAGACTGCATCATGAGTTCCATCCCTGCCTCTGGTGAGGGAGGGAACCCACATGGCACAGCAGACCTCTCCTACCTCGCCCGCTGCTCCCCTCAGCAGTGTGTTTCAGTCCATCTGCCTGTTCTCTTCCCCACTCTGTCTGGTGGATTCTCTCACCCCCTGCAACTCTGGCCTGTACCCCAGTTCCTGTATGCAAAAATAAATAAATCTTTTAAAAAAAAAAAAGCAAAACCAAAAACCAATAGGCAGTTTTTGGCAAAAACAGTCCTGAAATGCTAGTTACTTCAAAGAGTATCATAGACCTAAACAAAAAACATGAAACTATAAAGCTTCTAGAACATAAAAAAACATCTTGGTGAATGTGGGCTTGGCAAAGATTTCTTAGATGAGAAATAAAAGACACAATCAAAAAAGAAAAACAGATCAATTGGACTTCAGAATAAAACAACTTGACTCTTTGAAATTTGCAAGAATTATTGGAGAAAATGCTTTGGGGTGGCTTGTGTTCCCAAGAATGAAGGAATACCTTTCTTTCCTCCTTTTGAAGTTGTTTAGGGAAGCCGCCAGGGAACCTTAGCTTTAGAAGATTTAGGAGGAGTTTGAAACTGTGCAGACTGAATAAAGGTTATCAGAAAGAACTGCTTTCTGTTGCAAAGAACAGAAAATGTGACTTCAACAAATAGGCCTTGTGTTTCTGCTGCAATTACAGGTTCGGAGTTTGCAGGCTCAGATGTCCGTGAAGCACCTGAGCAGGGCTGAGGTCTCTGATTCTGAGGACAGCTCTTGGCAGCCTTAGGCTCTGAAGTGGGGAGGGGGCAGTGGGTGGCCCCAGAGATCTCTGCACTTGTGAGCAAAGCAGAGACCTGCTAGCAGTTCGAGCAGGCACGTGCTCCGGTCTCGTGGGCCGGAATGGTCTTATACAACTGGCTTCAAGGACTCCTCACCAGAGCCATGTCCTGGTCACCATAGCTGTGCTAACCCCCCCTTCCCCCCGCCCAGACCAGTGATGTGGGTGTGACGTCAGGGTTAAGAGCCGCTGACTCAGACTGGTCGCCAGGCTCAGTGCTGCCCCACCAATGTGGGTCTGTGAACGAGGGCAGAGTTGGGGGTGGGCATCAGGTGGACAATGAGCAGCGCCCATGGTCATTCTGGGGAGCTGACTTTGGGGTTAGCTAGCCTCTGTTATCCAAGGTACTTAACCTGACCTCGACCCTGCCCCCATAACCTCCTTCATCCTTTCTTGGGATGGCTTACGTTGCTCGGTAGCCATTTTCTCAGAAAGGAAGATCTCTCAGACACAGTGTCCTCTGCATAGCACGTGCTTTTGCTCAGCTTGGAGCACCCTCCCTTCTCATGGCTTCCCCGGGGGCCAGGTCTTAAGGATAGATATGGGGTGGACTCATTGGCAGAAATCCACCATTGCCAAGTATGTGGCCTCTTCCTAATTAATCCCCCTAATTAGTTTTTTTAAAAGATTTATTTATTTATGCATACAAGAACTGGGCAATAGGTCAGAGGTGCTGAGGATAAGAGGAGTCCAGAGACAGAGCGGGGAGCAGCGGACGAGGCAGGAGAGGTCTGCTGCGCCATGTGGGTCACCCCCCGGCCAGTTATCGAACTCGTGCTGCAGTGGCTGCTTACGCATCATAGTGCGGCGCCTAACCCATTGCTCCACCAGGGAAGTCCCAGTTCCCCAGGATGCTTTGTGAGTGCTTCTAAGCCAGCTTAGTCTCTCCTTTCTTTCCCTGCCTGCTCAGATTAGTGCCAGAGCAATTAGGAGGGGTGATGCTATCTAATGTGGGAGCTAATTGCACAGAGGAAGTTAGTGGCCTCGTCAGTGCCTCTGGGCAGGGTCTCTTGCCCCCAAGGCAGCGCCAGCCCCCAGTGCACACTCACATCCGTTAGTGAGGGTGAGACTTCCCGTTTGCAGGCTGTTGCCAGGCCCTGGAGTCCAAGGAAGGACGGGAAGCCCTGAATCCCCAGCTGTGGCCCGCTCACCCGGCCTCGTCGGGAATGGCTCCATTGTGGTCTGGGGCAGACTTGTTTGTTTGTGTTTGAAGTTCCCCGACTCCGAGTTTGACGTCAGGCAGGGTTGCTAGTGGGAGGCTTGGCGGGGAGATTGTCTCTGCACAAATGCACAAGTCTGGCAGCTTCCCCAAGAGCGCACAGGCGCCGGCCGGAGCCAGGAGAATGACTGGTTGTGAAATGCCCGGTGTGGGGATTGAGGTCACTTTCTCCTCTCCTCACCCCACTTTCCCTGGCCCTCCTGCCTTCTCTGCCCCGTGCCCACTTGTGGCAGCCCCACCATATACCCCCAGCACTCTGCAAGTGTTAGGGCAGGGACCGCCTCTGGGCTCCTGGAGCCGAGTGCTGTGGCGGGCCCGTGCCTGTGTGCGGGGCTGTCAGCTGCGTCATGACCTCCAGGAGCTCCTGATGTTCTCAGAAATCGTTTTGCAACACGCTGGCCGTGGCAGCCAGACCAGACTGCTTAGCTGGTTGGACAGGTAGCAAGTCCCAGAAGCATAGTCCATTTTGGGGGAGGAGGTGGGAGAAGTGGGGAGAGCAGTCCTGAGGCCTGGGCAGAGTAGGCTGGCACCAGGGAAAGAACTGCAGCTTCAGGCACCACTGAGGAGGCCTGGATAAGTCTTCAGGGCTTTGGCGATTCTGTCCAGTTTGGAATAGGACAGGTGTGCTTGACTGCAGTAAAGAATGCTGCCGGTGTCCTCTGAAGATTATAGGGCCGCCCGGCTGGGAGGAGCCAGCATCCCGTAGGGTTGGTGCACGTAAAGCTTTCCAAAGCTTGTACCTGCTGCTGTGGGAAGCCAGGGGAAGGACAACAATGTGTGGAATGGCCATCCAGGGCACCTCACTCTGCAGAGCATCCTGGGGTCTCCTTGAAAGGCATGACCCTGGGCACCCACAGGTGGCTAGTTTGAGAGTAATCACAGCTGATTGGGAGCCAGGGATCTGGTATAGGCCTGGGAATAAATAGGTTGTTGCAAATTAGGACCAGAGGCAGTGGCCCGTTTATGTGGCTTTCGGGGTATGTGAGACAGTCTATAGCTTGTGTTCAGGGGATTTGCTGAATAATGACAGTCTGGACGTTGCTGGATTTGGGGCTTTGGGCTCCGTACTGCTATCCTGTCTGCTCCAGTTAGCTTAGGTGGGCTAAGCGGTGGGTAGCAGCAGTTATTGTTCTGGAAGGTGGTGTGTGTGATGCGTAGAAACAGAGCATTGAGTTGGGGTCTAAATCCCTTCTTCAGTCACTTTTCCAGAGAGTTACAAAGCTTTCTGTCTCCAAGATAGGGATGGAAGATGGGAATGATAAAATACAGTAGGTCCTCAAACAGCGCCCTCAAATCCTTGCTGAATTTAAACAAAACAATGTTATTTGAGGACCTCCCTGTTGGCACAAGGGGTTGAGCACCGCACTATGGGGCTTCCACAGCCACTGTAGTGTGAGTTCGATCCCTGGCCAGGGAGGGGACCCACATGGCACAGCAGACCTCTCCTGCCTCGCCCGCTGCTCCCCTCAGCAGTGTGTTTCAGGGGATCTGCCTGTTCTGCTCCCCACTCTGTCTCTGGTGAGTCCTTTCACCTCCCATGACTCTGGCCTGTACCCCAGCTCTTGTGTGCATAAATAAAATCTTCAAAACAAACAAACAAAATGTTATTCGAGGTGCTGCTTTCATCATATGTCATTTCATTTGAAGTCATGATTTCCAAGAACCTAAGTGAGGACTTGACGTCTCGTGGGTTTGTTAGCACGTGTGCCTGCACTGTTTGTGAGTGGCCCTCAGGGATGGAGCTGTGCTTGTTACTGTTCCCGAGGCCACATTCGAGCGGAGTGTTGCTGTTTGCAGGGTGGGTGTCCCTTTGCCAGCGGGTGAGCCAGGCAGGCTCCCCAGCACTCACATAGCTGTGTGTTTTCCCTACTTGAGATGCATGCACACTCCTTCCCGTCAAGAGTCCGGAGAGGAGATCTCTCCATAGGGAGATCGTGAGCTTTGGCCTGTGTGAAGGTTGGAACATCACCCCTGGGTAGTCAGGGTCTCCTGCAGTTCCACCCTGCTGGAGTTTTCATCAAGAAACCTGGGAGAGAAGATGATAAGGTACTAGATAAACGTATCCTTCTTACTACGAGCTTGATAATGGAGTGATTGCCGTAACTGAGAGCGCCCATTGCTGTCTGTGGGAAATGGCGCCCACCTCGGCTTATGCCTGAGACTCCCTTGTCCATTTGCATTGCAGCAGCTTTCACAGCTGTCCGTGGACTGAAGTGCCTGTCCGCCTTGGGACGTGAAGGTTTCGTGTGCTGAGAGGAGCCTGGTGTGCTGAGGGGCAACGATGGGCTCAAGCTTCTGCAGCAGGCAGCATCAGAGTTGGGGTTAGGGTGACAAAAATGTCTTGGCCTCTACTTCATCCATAACCCTGATCGCAGATTTGGGGTTACCTGCAGAAGGGACCTCCATATCCTAAGCTTTGCAATTTTAGAGTGCAACTTGACTCTGTTTGCAAAGTCAGTGTGTGCAGAAAAACTGGGTCAGGTGTAATCCAGACAACACCAGCTCCTCTCTGCCAGGTCGTCCTTGCAGCTGAGCAGAACCAACACACCGTTTGTCACTTGCCCACGGTCTACCGACAACGTGCATCTTTAGGTGATTTTGTCACCGGGCGAACATCACAGACTGTAATTACACAAACCTACATGTGGCACCATCTAGCCTGTATGTCCTAGTCTGTTAGGACCACTGTCTTCCACATGGTGCATCACCCAAACCTCGTTCAGCGACGCGGCCCTGTCTTTGTGGTGTGTGCGCGCTTCGTGTGTCCTGGACGTGGGACTCAGCACTTTGCACACAGGAATCCCGCCGTGACTTCTCAGTAGCGCTGTGGAGTCTTGGGTCATTTCTTCTCTTATTGATGAGGAAACTAAGATGAAATAAACTAACCCAGCCACACAGCTGACGGGTGAGGACAGCAGAGGCAGAGCGTCGGCCTGCTTGGCTGCCGAGTGTCAGCTTCCCGCTAGGGATGACGGAACAGTTAATTAATGGTAGGCATGGCCCAACCAGTTGGAACAGGTGCTGGTGGTAAACAGGAGACATGGACACACCCCCCGCTCCCAGTGGAAGGTTCGCCAGGTCATCACTGGCCTGCGCCCCCTGGCCAGTCGGCACAATGGCTGGCCCCCCTCCAGCCGCCCAGTGGAAGCCCGAGAGACATTTGCCCTTTCTCTCTCTCGGACGCAGGGCACACTGCTTCGGGCCCGCTGTGTGTCTTCTCCCGAGGCTTTTCAGCTCTACGGCCTTGGAGGAGGCCCGTGTGCCGCTAGCCTAGACCCTGTGGCACTCTTTATATGCCCTGAGTGGGAGACCGGGATCTGGACGGTGCCAGCCTCGGGGAGACAGCGAGGGCCCTTGTCACTCCCCCTGAGTGAGCAGGAAAGAGCCTTCCAGGAGAGGCTGTGGCCCCCTCCCTTGGGAGCTTGAGACAGAGCAGGTGTGTAAGACTCCCTGTGAGGTGGTGGGGACCCATGGGGACCACAGTTGATGTCAAATATATATAAAGAAAGAAAAAAAAAGGACTCCCTATGATTCCCTGCGATCCCTGCAGTTCTGGGAGGTGCTCCCCTTTCCTGTGGAGGTTTCTTCAGTGGCACGTGCTGTGGGGCATCTGACCAGGGTCTGCTCCTCAGGGGTGTCTGGCGGGCGGCACCCCGTGGACGTGCTGTCCACAGCCACCTCTACGGGAGGACTGTGTCGGGGTGGTGAGCGGAGCAGCCGTAGATGATTTCTGACATTGATCGGGATGCCAGAGTAGGGGTGCAGGTGCTTCTGGGGGCCACCAACATTCTGGAGTGGAGGTAGCTTTGCTGGTCATCTGGAGCTGACAGAGGAGGTGCCAACACTCCAAGGGAAGGGGAGGGGGAGGGGAGGGGAGGGGAAGGGGGAGGGTTCCCTGGAGTCTTGGTCTTTATACCTGCAGAAGAAATACACCTGACCGCCGAGTCCCCGCAGCATCGTCTGAAGGCCCAGGCGGTCTCCAGGGTCTTCTTCAGAAGCCCCATCTCCAACATGGGCACTACCCCCCTGCACCTTGTTGCCCACAGCCCTAAGAGAACCTGGACACTTAGCTCGATGAGGACGACACCCACCACCAAGTACTTGTTTTCCTAGTCCAGGCATCTTGCCAAGCATTTTATAACCATTTTTTTTTTCTCGTGTGTAAATCTTCATAATAGCCTTTTGCGGCAAATCAGTCCCGTTTTATCGGCGGGGAAACTGAGGCCAAGGTTGAATCTGTGTTGACCTGCCGAGGGAGTGTCGAGGCGAGGGGCTCAGACTTCTTTCTCACGGAGCTACACTGCCTCCTGGGTACGGCTAGAGTAACCACCATGGACATGTACATTTTGTTCTCATTCCAAACACTTGCGTATTGGTGACTCATTGCCCCCAGTTTCCATGAGATAATGCCGTTTTATAGGTGGTGAGATTGCAGCTGAGCAAGGGGATTTCCCTGAGATCCCGCTCTAGATGTCAGAGCTAGGGCAGGGCCCAGCTCTGATGGGCGTAGGACACGTAGTGCTGCATGTGCCCTGGACCTCACGGGGCCCGCCGAGCATCTCGTACTGATTGGTGCTCTTCTGCTCTCTCTGTTAACCAGGCTGTGCATCAAGGCACTCGAGGAGCAACCAGAAACTGGGCATGGGGCGGGGCGGGGCTTTCATTTTAGCGTGGGGTCCTCCCCTGCGGTCCGAGTGCTGAGGACTCTCCCTCTTGCTGCTGGTCCCAACACTGAAACCCCAGGTGCTTTTCTATTCCGGAAAATTCATGTCTTGCGGTTTTGTGGTTAAGAGAAAAATGTCGCTTAAGAGAAAAGGTCCCCTGTTGGCCCCTGGGGCTGGGCTGGCAGGCCCCTCTGCGGTTTGACTGGGAAAGTAGCCCCCGGTGCTACTGTCACTGTGACCGACTTCCCAGAAGGGGACAGCGGTCTGATCTTGCCAAGATGGGAGCTGCCGCCTGCCGGTACCTCCATCCTTTGGGAATAAGAACGTCAGCAGCTCCAGAAGGCTGGCAAGTGGGTGCTAACTGGGGCGTGTCTTCCCCTTTCCAGGCCCCAGCCCGGCCAGCCGGGCCCAAGGAGCAGCCCCTCCCAGTTCTGCGCAGTCCTGCCCACAGACTGCTCTGCACTGTCTCCTGGGGATCTCTAACAGCCTTTAAAAAAAGGAAACCATGGTCTCCTCCTGTCAGGGACTTGCCCTGGTGTGTGAGACGCCCTGGCTCCTGAGTCATCCCTGATTAGTTGGCATTTGTTTTCCACTGTCATTTCAGTAAACGTGTGCCCGTTGGGGCCACAGGATGTATTGTGTTCATTTGTCCGTTCATTCCACAAAGGTTTGATAATAGCAAAGCAGGTGTCAGGCGCTGGGACCAGGAACTCACACCAGGCACCTGGCCTCATGTGGTTCTGATTTAACGAAGGAAACAGACAAGTAAAACAAATTGTGATGCGTGATCTGATGGAGGGAAAAGGGCGAGGCACCGAGGAGGGCATGGGTTGGGCTTCCTGGAGGAATGGGTGTGGAAGCCACGTCGAGGCTTGAAGGCGCACGGGGGCCTTCCCCGCAGAGGACAGGGCTGAAAGGGTTGGATGTTCTGGACAGGCTTCCTAGAGAGAGCACAAACACTGGTTCATGGCCAAGGCCAGCGGGCTAGCCCTGTTGTTGCCCTGCATTGGCCAGAGTCTCCTGCAGGATGGACCTCTGAAACGGGGCCCTCAAAACACCATGCCGTGCTGCTTTGCTGCTGTTGGTGCCAGTTGGTGGATGTGGAAAAGAATGCTTTTGACTTTGCACAATAACTTGATTTATTGTTCTGTCTTTGGCCAGCCCTTTGAGAGCAGTTTAGAGTGTCGGGAGGGTTGGCTGTAAGAAATGTTTTAACATGAGGATAAGGCCCCTGCGCTTCCTTCCTTGCTTCTGCAGGCAAGGTTTTTTTTTCTTTCTTTATATATATTTGACATCCATTGTGGCCCCCATGGAGTTCCCACCACCATTTCACCCGTGCACCATCACCTCAGTCCCTTGTGTGCTTTCTGCTCTCATCCCATTCCCTCCCCCACTGCAGGCAGGATTTTTGAGCACATATCAGGTGCCACATGGAGTAACAGGAGTGGGGGGACAGTCACGAATGAGGTGGACACAGTCCCGTCCTGGAGTGTGATAACAGGAGGCCCACCGTAGTCTTCGGGGCTTGCATGCTGCATTTCAACACTGCCAACAGCCGGGAGTGAGATGCTACCATTCCCGGCCTAGAGATCAGAGAACCAAAGCTAAGAAAAATTCAGTAACTTCCCCAAGGTCACACAGAATGTAGATTCTGTTTAGCACCTAAGTCTGTGCTCTGTCTGCTGCCCTGGAATCTCACCTCTTTTGGGGAAGATGAGCCAGAAGCCGAGGCCCACTGTGATAGAGGCTACCAGAGGCACAGACAGCACTTGGAAGGGGAGATGATGGGGCCTTCTGATTAGACCTGGGGAGTCTTTCCCTTGCCAAGGACACTGGAGGAGGGAGGGGCTTCTGGCCAGACCGTCTAAGGAGAGGCATGAGGGTTAGGAAAGCACAGGACTTATTTGAGGAAAAGCTACTAGGTAAGTGCATAACTGGAAGACACAGGGGAGCAGAGAGCCCAGAAAAGGTTGGGGTCCTGACTTTAGAATTCGCCTCTGTTGACACTGGGGGGATGGCTCAGAGCTAGGATTGAGTGCCTCTGCTTGGTCCTGTAGGGTAAAATTAGTACTCCTGTCTTGATGTTTGTGAACTTTCTATTTGAAGATGTTCCCAGGGGCTTGGGTTTCATAATAGGTCAGCAGATACACTTGTGTGATGGTGTGGCGTTGCCAGGCTCAGCAGAGGGTGCTCTGTTGGCAATGCCTGCTGAGTAGGGAGGCATCGGCAGAGAGCGTTGGATTAGCTTCTCTGTCCCGTGTACCTGCGGGGCTTGTGGAGCAGCGACGCCTCGGGTTTGCCTCTGTCCGGGGTTCACCAAACAGGGAAACTGTACAGTGGAGTGGAATTCTTTAGATTCTGCTCAGTGTACTCTCTCTAGCGATAGGCCCCACTTGTTGCTGAGTCCCTGCTGATAGCAGTAACAGAGCCCAGGGCTGCGTGAGAAGGGCCAGGCTCGTGAGTCAAGCAGATTGTGAGCCTGGGACCAAGCGAGTGTCTGGGGAAAATTTCAGGAAGGTTGATACAGAAACAATGGTTTTATTATTATGGGTCTTTTTGTTTCATGCCTCACATCCTTCTACGCATGGGGTATCCACCACCTGGTATTGGTGGATAGAATTCAGGGGTCCGTGAATTTGGAGGGGAAAAATTATACTTTTTATTTTCATTAATCTTAACTGAAATTGATTGTTTGATTGGGATGGAGTACAAGGGATGGTCATGTTAGTAAATACATGTGACTTAGCCACAGCAGAAATCACAGCTGTTTTGATATCACATTACTGTTGAGATGTCTGTAAACACAACTTCAAAGTGGTTGTCATTACTTGACCTACTTCTAGATGTTGCTGAATGCTTTCATAGAGAAGCGTTGAGTACTGTCACGATTTTAGGGAATATTTTGATAAATATATTTAAATAGATTTCCTTTGTAATCCTGTTTTTTCCACTCAAAAGCATTATTCTCAGAAAAAGCAGACCTCCCAGACTGCCAAAGGCAGTTTGGCCAACAGTGGTTAAGAGCGCCTGTTCTTTTTTTTAACAGTAATTTTTATTAAGTGTTTATTATACATGTTGTGAAAATCAAACCCGAAAGGAAAAAGTTACTCATAATCTCAACATTTGGAAATAACAGTATGCATTTAAAATTTTTTTCTTCATACTATACATGTTGCTTGATAACTTGACGTTTATGTTTCATATGGATAGTTTTCTATGTGATCAAATAAACTTCTGGGGTTTTTTATTTTATATATATTTTATGTCATTTTTCATTTTTGTACAGTGTATACTTTCTCCTGGAATTTACCCAAAGGACACAAAAACACTAATTCAAAAGGACACCTGTACCCCTGTGTTTATTGTGGCACTTTTTACAATGGGCAAGCTATGGAAACAACCCAAATACCCCAAAATAGATGACTGGATGAAGATGTGATATTATACACGATGGAATATTATACAGCAATAAAAAAGGATAAGCCCATGCAATTTGCCACAACACGGATGGAGCTAGAAGAGATTACGCTTAGTAAAATAAGCCAGAAAGAAAAAGAAAAATATCAGATGGTTTCACTTACAGGAGGAATGTAGAAGAATCAAATAAGGAACTAAAGGGAAAAATAATTATAAGAAATTAAAAATCAAAATCAACAGACAACCATAAATCTGAGACATTCTCCGGGGAGGAGGAGGACAAATGGGTGGCAAGAGCACAAGGGTCTTTGGTGATGGGACACAGGTGAATTGATGATGGGAGTTTCACAGGGACTACACCTGAAAGAAGAGCTCCTATTCTTAACTTGAGAGCCTTTCTAGAGATTTGAGATTTTGAAATCAAAAATTATTATTACTACTAATAATAATTTTAGTGTTGTGACTACTAACAGCTGTTACCTGCTAGAGAAAATATACTGAGAGCTTTGCAGATGAAAGCAAGGGAATGAATTGAATACAACAAACCCTTGAGCTTGGCCGGACCTTGGAGATGGCAGGGTTCCTGTACAACCCTTGAAGGTAGTGCTTGCCTTGGGGGGAGACTTGAAAGTCACCAATATGAGGCCTCTGGAGTCTTGTCAACATCTCAGATGCTCTCCTGGGCCCCTGGGCCACTTGATCTCAGCGAACCAGGCTTCCAGGTTCTCTTTGGGCTGTGTACAAACTTCTGTCCATTTGAGTCCATTCCCCCTTCTTTTTAATCAGCCCCAGGCTGTGGGCTCTCTGCACATCTTGCCCCCCTCTGCATTCCTCAGTGCCGTGCTGGACATGGTCCGAGCCTAGTGTTTGTCAAAGAGAATGCCAGGTTGACGTGAGCCAGGCTGTCCTCGTTTAAACTTACTTTATTTGAGTCTTGAGCCTTTGAGGATCTTCTGAAAACTGGACACTCTTCCCTGGAAAATGCAGACTCACATATCTGAAATTCTCATACATTTCAGGGTGTGGGCCCTGAAAACCTACTGGCAGACCCAAGGCAAGAAACCCTTACCAGTAATGCCACGGCCAAAGGGTGTTTCCAGCTTCCTGTGTTCGCAGTGCACTGGGCATGCGCTGGGCACTACGTTTCTTGACAGCTTCCCTGAGAGGGAGGGTCTGTTACTATCCCTGTTTCCCGGAGGAGAAAACAGACTTTTGGGGGACAAGCGGTGTTGAATCACGTGTCTGAGGTTGCAGAGCTGTGGTGTGACTGCCCATTCCCCCCACCCCCGATCACAACCCAGCAGTCTGATTCTATAATAGATGGACGGTTACCCACATTTTCCATATCACCAGTTACTGACATCCTACCCCGCCGAGCCCTGCTTATGTTCAAAGCATTCTCTGTTCTGGCCAGTCTTGCTCATTACTCTCTGGGGACCGTAGCCCAAGGGTGAAACTGTGTCAGCCAGCCTCAGGTGGGCAGCGGGTTCTGCAGCTTCCCTGCTGGCTCTCCCACCTCATCTCCTCCATCCTCTTCCGTGGCTGTTTCACTGCTTAGCTTGCGTCAGCCCGGGCTCCCCTGCCATCTGCACGGGCTCCAGGTGAACACTGTCTTCTCTTTTCTGGGCTCCCTGTAGGCCAAGCTGGTCCGGTACATCTGTAAGCAGCGGCAGTGCAAGCTGAGCGTGGCTCCTGGAGAGAGGACCTCAGAGCTCAACAGCTACCCGCGCTTCAGCGACTGGCTCTACACCTTCAACGTGAGGCCCGAGGTCGTGCAGGTATGTGGGCCCTGGAGACTCGTCAGGGAACGCGCATGGAGGGACGCACATGGAGGCACCGCTCACCAGCCCGAGGAACAGCTCCACTGGGGCTGAGCCCAGAGAACAATGGGCTCTGTTCTTAGGGGAGGGCGTGAGGTGTGGGTCTTAGCACCCTGGGTACCACTGCTTTGGAAGCCAGACGGGCTGACAGTACTGGTCTTGCCCTGGGTGGCTGTGTTGAACAGCTGGCAGATGCTGGCGTCATTGGCCGAGCAAGAGATGCTGTGTTGGATGCTTGTGTAGCTAATTTCAGTTCTAGAAGAATCCCATGAAGGACCTACTCTCGTTATTGCCATTTTATATTGGAGGAAATTAAAGTGTGGAGTGGTTAAATGACTTGTTTAAAATCATACAGCCAGTGATAGTTTTGAGATGTGTAAACAAGGGTCTGAGTTTGGTTTTCGCTTGTAACTGCTACAACAGGTTCATTATTCTATCTGTTCTGTCTTCCTGTCTGTCCAGCCTACCTTCCAGCTTACCAAGCAGTGTGTCTGCCAGGTGTTGGGGTGCAAGACAGCTTTTAGTAGAGCATAAATGAATCCGTGCTTGGCGGGCACAGTGTACTTAGTGAATCTTTTGTTTTATTTATTTTTAAAGATTTTATTTTTATTAATATACACAAGGGCTGGGGTACAGGCCAGAGGTGTGGGGGCTGAGAGGATCCACCAGAGACAGAGTGGGGAACAGAACAGGCAGATCCCATGAAATACACTGCTGAGGGGAGCAGCGGGCCAGGCAGGAGAGGTCTGCTGTGCCATGTGGGTCCCCTCCCTGGCTGGGGATCGAACTCGCACTGCAGTGACTGCGGAAGCTCCCTAGTGCAGTGCTCAACCCCTTACGCCACCAGGAAGGCCCCTCCAGTGAATCTTTTAAATCCCGTATTCCATTTCAAAATCAGTAAGAGGGACTATTGCTCTCATTTTATAAGTAATAGGAATTCATTATATACAAACACTTTGGGAAACAGAGAAGGGAAGAAGTCACACATATTCAGAAAATCCGTTATCATTAAGATTTTGATGATTCGTTTTAATCTGTTTTTCTCCCTATACATAAGTCTTTCAAAATCTTCTAATGGGTTAGACCTGAGCTGTCCAGTAAGATAGTTACCAACCAGTTATTAGTTGCTATTACATGTTTATAACATGACAAATCCAAATTGAGATCTGCTGTAATTTCAAAGATATGAACCTGAGGTGGTGCTGAATTCTGAAGACTTGGTACAGAAAAAGAAAATAGTAACGACACTTGTGTCGAGTATATGTTGAAATGATTTTCAACACATTGGACCCAATAAATTGCTGTTAGAGTCAGTTTTAGATGTACTTTCTAAAATGTGGCTACTCTTAAATTAAAATTTAACAATGACTTCCCTTATATTTCTGCTGGACAACACTGATTTAAACCACGCTGAATAAACAGCTTTATCTTTTACTCTTATTTACCACGTTAATTATTAACACATGTTTTTCATATTTTTCACACTTAGTAAAACCTTTGTTTTTAATGGCTACATAATGTTTGAGTGTATGTGATGGAGTTTCCCAGGCCAGAAGTTAATTCCAGTCATGGAGCACTATATGGAACACAGTGGTTAATATTTATGAAGCTACTTGTATGTTTAGGAATTTTCCTGCGAGGTATCCAGACTGGATGTGATGTGGACATAAAAAGTTTCTGACCTAAGCGGGAGAGGAGGAAGGGTGAGCTGGAGTTGTTCTTGGCACCTTACATGCCTTTGACCCAGCAGCCTTCATATTTGTGGCCTACTCCAGCTTTTAAGAAGCTATAAGAAAGGAGTTGCCTTAATGAAGGTTAAGGTGAATCTGCTTGGTGACATGGAGTTACCTTGAGTGTCATTAATCAGCTAGAAACTCATGTGCAGGTGATACACAAATATCTCTCTACCTACCTTCCTGTCGCCCTCCCCACCCACCTGCCAATAGTTCCCTGCCATACAGGGAGGAGGTCAGAGCATGGAGAGGTTCCTCCATGGTGACAGGTCAAAAGTCATGGACTTAGAGATGACGAAGTATTGAATGGTCCCTCCAACCCCACCCTCACCTCCACCCAGTCCGCCATGTATTTACCTCCCCGCTCTGAGACCTGAGACAAAGTACCTTTTCTTTCCTCATACTCAGTTACGGTTGAGGACACCACAAGGCCCATGTGGTGCCAGTTCAGCTACTGCCTGGGGCCATGCTACCTGGATCATACATTCCAGTGGGAGAACAGATTGATCATACACAACAGTTAAAAACAAAGAAGGGAAAAAACTCCAAACAGGGCTCGGTCTTGGGAAAATCACAGAGGTGCACTGGTGGACAATGAAGGATGGTCTTTAGCCCAGAAATCAGGAAGACTACTTGGAGGAAGCGGCAATGGACCTGACATTAGAATAGTGTCCACAGGAGCCAGGGAAAAAGCACTCCAGGAAAGGGGAGAGCAAGTGCAAGGCAGTGACCTACCGGCACCTCATACACATCTCCACGTCATGGAGGAGAACCCTGGTTTCAGAGAGGCCTCAAATCGCTACAAGGATCTCAGAGCCATAGCTGGACAGACTCACAGTTAGACCTGGGTCTGCTTCTAACTCCTTTCTTGGGCTAAGACATCTGTGGCAGATAGAAGGCTCAGCTCAGCTCCTGGAAGGATTTTCCTCGGATCTCCAGAGATCTAAAGGGTGCAGGAGGCCCGGCTCCATCCACCTTAGTCTGAGAGGCACCAGGCGTGCCCAGGGCAGAGGTCAGGACCTTGAAGGTCAGCTGCAGGGGCTGTTTGGCTCCTGGAGGGCCTGTGGTGGCAGTGGGGACAGAGGTCTTCTCTTCAGGCTTAGAGGCATGGTGGATACTGAGCCAGGTGATGTTCATTTATTCACAGGGGTCAGCAGACAGGACGGCCCAGAAGCTGGATGTGGTTCTGGAGCCAGGAGGCTGCCCAGCGTGGAGAACTGGGGCAGTCTGAACATAGGGCACTGTGGGACTGGAGGGTCGGGCAGGAGAGCAGGAGCATCTCCAGCTGCCCGGTTACCTGGAGGTGACTCAAACTAGCCTCCCAGCAGAGCACCTGTTCTTCCTATGCTGCGCACACAGGCAGGTGTTCCTCCTCGCTGCATCCCCCTCTCAGTAACTAGCAGCCTTCTCCAACCACTTACTCAGGCCACGAACCCAAGAGGCCGTCCCTGACGCTTCCTTGCCACTTTCCACACCACAGTCTGTGGGCTCTCCCCCAAGACATCCTGTCCACCTCTTGCCATTCCACTGCCAACATGTGGCCTGGGCCACCATCTTTTCCTGCCCAGGCCCCTGCAGTAGCCTCTCGACTGTTTCCCTACTTTATTCTTTTCTACTGTGTCTCCCACACTATCATGCACAAGTTGGACCACATCATTTTCTAGTGAGTCCCATTTTTTACTGAATAACTGCTGCCAGATGCCTCACGTGATTTGACCTCCGTCCACCTGTCTGACTTCATCTCAGTCACCTTTGCTCTCTGGTTTGACCTTTGCACTTGCTCTTCCCTTTCCTGGAGTGCTCTTTCCCTGGCTCACTCTGTGGACATCCTTCCAATGTCAGGTCCATTGTCGCTTCCTCCAAGCAGTCTTCCTGATTTTTGGTCTAAGAGCACGGCCATCCTTCATTGTCTACCAGTGCACCGCTGTGATCTTCTCAACACGGAGCCCTGTTTGGAGTCCTTTGCTTATTTTTGAGTATCATCAGTCTGTCTCTGCTGAAATTCGTGATCTGTGAGACGGGCTACCTGCTCCACGTGGTTTGCTGCAAAATCCGCAGTGAGGACTGGACTTGATCCAATGGCTGCTTGCTTGAGGTGGAGGAGCGTGCCCCTTAGTGACATGATGGATGTCCCAAGAGCCTGAGTAAATCGGCTGGCTCTTCACTTCAGGTCCTGGGAGAGCGGTCACTCTTGGGGTCATGACCCCGGAGATCCACCTTCCCAGCAGTGCCCAGCAGTGCCTCCGGACAGCGTCTAGAGAGTTGGTGCTTCCAGGGGAGCGGCCATCCTCCAGGAGGGCCAGTGCCGGACGGTGCCTTGGCTCTCGCTGTGCTGCCCGTCTGACCGTGCCCACCGCTCTCCGTCCTCTACGGCTTGTGCTTGACCAGCCCCTCGCTGGGAGCATCTCTGGTTTGGTTTTGGGCTGCACCGTGACCACAAAGGGCTCCAGGGCCCCAGAGCCTTGTGCTCATTCTGTGTCGAGGCCGACATAACGGCAGCCTGCCCGGTGACCATTCACATTGGTCCTGGCTTCCCTGGGGGGAGGGAGCCTTTCTGCCACTTCACAAGTGGGGAGGCTGGGGTGCAGGGCACCTAGGACCTCAGAGCCTTGAGGGCATTGCTGGTGCCCATCCAGGCCTGACCTACCAAGTCCCTGTTCTTGGCAGCTTCATTCTTTTTGGGAACACCTGGGCTCTTGGCCAGGCTTTGGGAATCTGACCCCCTAAACCTCTGTTCCTGTCTCTGTAAAGTGGGGGGTAACTCGTGTGCCTCTTGTTCACTGTGAGTAGTGTTCACCGGGTGAAAGGGGGAGATGTTCAGGCCGTTTCCTCACCTCGCCTCCTCAGCTGCTGTTTCTCTCAGTGACAGATAGACCCAAAGGGATGGAGCCTTGCATGTGGGGCATCTCTAAATAGCCTTCTGGGAGTGGAAGGAAGCGGGGAGTGAGCGGAAAGCTGGGAACAGGGCTGAGCAAGGCAGCTTGCTGAGTCTGAGGGTGGTGGGGTAGCCCTGAGACAGGCTGGGGCTGCACCAGCTGCCTGCTTCCCGCCTGCAGCGGACCCCACAGGCCTGGCGGCCCAAGCACCTCAGTGGTGAGGCGGAGGAAACGGGGGCCTGGGGCCTAGCGAGCCTGGGCTTTAAGAACCACAAGGAACCACTGGCTGCATGTCACTTTGTCTTCTGCAAAGTCTCCAGACTGTTTTTCTCAAGATTGCTCTGTTACCCCTGTCCTGCCCCTCCCACCACCAATCTCATGTAGGTTCTCAGGCCTGGTCCAGAATGTTCTGTAGATTGCAAAGAAAGGGCTGTTAGTAAACCCAGCTCCTGCTAAGGTGGGGGCTGCCCTCTGCTCTGCTCCTGACGTTTCTATCGGCATGTATGTCGGGGGCTGGGGGAGCCATCTCCAAACCAGCCTCGGGGTGTGGGTCTGCTTTATTCTGTTTCTTTTTTTTTTTTTTAAAGATTTATTTATTTATGCATACAAGCACTGGGGTACAGGCCAGAAGTGCGGGGAGGTGAGAGAATCCACCAGACAGAGCAGGAGGCAGAACAGGCAGATGGACTGAAACACACTGCTGAGGGGAGCAGCGGACCAGGCAGGAGAGGTCTGCTGTGCCATGTGGGTCCCCTCCCTGGCCAGCAGCAGGGATCGAACTCGTGCTGCAGTGGTTGCGGTTTGCTTCATAGTGCGTTGCTAACCCACTGCGCCACCAGGGAGGGCCCTATTCTGTTTCTTAAACTAGACAGTTGTTTGGACTCTGACATCTGCCCTACCCCACTCACCTCAACGCTGATGGATCCTGAGTGTTTTCAGCATCAGAATTGGTTCTAGAATCCTGACTACCAGAGGCATATGCAGATTTCAGAAACAAAAGTACGAAAGAGCACACAAACCCACACTGTTCCAGAGCTGACCTCAAGGTAGAGTCCCCTGACTTCTGAAAGTTATCTCAGTCATTGTTTATTTTCTTAAGTAAATGTTTTATTTAGGAGTAATTTTATGGATTTATGGAGACGTTGAGGAGGTGGCACAGTGCACCCATACATACCCTCACCCCCTCATCGTTAACATCATGTATCACCTAGTACTTTTGTGAAGACTAAGAAAACGACATTGGTACATTATTTTTTTTTTTTTTTTGAAGATTTATTTATCTATGCACACAAGGGCTGGGGTATAGGCCAGAGTCGCGAGAGGTGAGAGGATTCACCAGACAGAGTGCGGAGCAGAACAGGCAGATCGACCGAAACACACTGCTGAGGGGAGGCAGGAGAGTCTGCTGCCCATGTGGGTCCCCTTCCTGGCTGGCGGCAGGGATTGACCTCGTGCTGCAGTGGCTGCGGTTTGCTTCATAGTGCGTTTCCCAACCCACTGCGCCACCAGGGAGGCCCAACATTGGTACATTATTAACTAAACTCCAGAACTCTTTCGAGTTCACCCTTTTTTCCATGACCTTTCCGGTCGAGGATCCAGTCCAAGGTAACCTGTTTTTATTTACATACAAATTTATGTAAAATACAAATTCCCCCTTTTTTTAGTTGTTAGGATCAGATCGTACAGTGGGTGTCATGCTGCAGATTTGTAGTATTGCTCTTGTCTCTGCTCGTCCACGCAAACCCATCTCCTTCTGGTCATTTCTTCAAGATGCTTTCATCTGAGGGCCTCCTTGGTGGCCCAGTGGGTTAAGCAATGCACTGTGAAGCTAACCGCAGCCACTGCAGCACGAGTTCGATCCCTGGCCAGGGAGGGAACCCACATGGCTAGCAGACCACTCCTGCCTCGCCTGCTGCTGCCCTCAACAGTGTGTTTCAGTCAGTCTGCCTGTTGTGTTCCCCATTCTGGTGAATCCTCTCCCCTCCTGCGACTCTGGCCTGTACCCCAGCTCTTGTATGCATAAATAAATCTTTTTTTTTAAAAAAAAGATGCTTTCATCTGAACCTAAGGGTTTTAAAATACTTTGATGCTGATGTATTTAAATACTTTGAAGATGTATTTTTTACATATCATCATTGCAATTTAAAAAAAATTTTTATATTTATTTAATTATATTTGACATCATTTGTCATCCCCAGGGAATGTTCTCTTCTAAGAGAAAAACATATCAATATCATCATTAACAGAGTCAAAATGTATCCTACAAATACGATGAAATAAAATGTTCCATGAAGAAAGTGGAAGAAAAAAAATGTGTAACCTATTTCTCTAGTTGTATAAGCAAATATTAAAAAGTAAACCTCAGATACGGGTTGTTAAATGGGGAGGAAGAAGAATGAATAAGAAAGTTACTCTAATTTAAACAAAATTAATAAATGTTCCACATGGGGCCCTGATTTTCTTTCATGAAGATGCATTCGCCCTGCATGTGAATAGCATGTGTGTGTCTAATCTCCCTCTTCCTTTTCAGTATCGCCTTCCTGGGGTCTCCCCCTGGAGGGGTATCTGAATACTACTTCTGCTTTTGTCTTTAGATTGTGGCCACTAGTTAGTGGTTATAAAGTTTCCAGGAATAACGCCTTCATGCTGGATGAGGAGAGGACAAGTGGAGAAGGGGACACAGGGCAGTATCTGGTGTGGTGAAGGGACTGTCCCTCTTCCTGGGTCAGCTCTCAGCCCTCTGCAGTTCCAGAGCTTGCATATGGATGCTTCTGACCTGGGGGACCTCTGATTGTTCCTCCTCCCCCTTCTCTAGGGGTGCTGCAGACCGCTCACCCAGCGACAGTCCTGTAGAGGATGCTACCCAGCAGGCCTCTGTGTGATGGAGGACACACGCTTTATTGCCTTGTGCAGGCCGGTGGCAGCACCAGCCACAAGTGGGGAAATAGATCCAATGTTTGTAGTGCAACTCAGAAACCAAAATTTAAATGTTTCCTTATTGTAACGAATTTTAAGGTAAAGAGGCAAATGTGGTGTGCTAGGGGGTGCAGATTCCCAGCCTGCCCTGCGGGGGTCCAGTGCTGACTGCTACATGCCAGACCTGTGCAGAGAGCTGGCACCAGGTGCCCTCCCAGAAGCTGCCTGGGGTCTGTGACAGCAGAAGGGACAAGGTCTCCATGGGAGGTCAGGGAGGACCAGGCCAGGAGGGGCAGGGCCTTAGGGACCCTGAGGTCTGAGCAGGTTGGTGCTGTGCTGCAGGAGGGACTGGGACGAGCCTGGTCTGACCAGGAGGAAACGGGTCTGTGCGTGGAAATGTGCCCTGTGCAGCATAGAGGTGGCTGCGTTTTCTGGGGTGTGTGAGTGTGTGTGTGTGTGTGAGTGTGTGAGTGTGTGTGAGAGACAGAACATTAGAATTGTTTTAAGGAAAATGAAACTCCTACTTGTGAAGAGGTTCACCGGATGTGTGAAAGATGGTGGCCTGGTCTCCTGGCTGGCTGGTGTGAGGCTGGGGGGCGCCTGCGTGGACGCCCCTCCCTTCCCAGATACCCAGAGTCACACATTATGACTGTCCCACCCCACCTCCTTCCCCACCAGGTTAAAAACTAGAAATCACAGCTTCATGTTCTGACTGCAGCTGGGGAAATGATTTCAGAGCCTGTTGGCAAGGAGCCACTTTTTTTTTCCCTTCAGCAATTTCCCTGTTGAAGGTTATTAAAGGGAGTGGCAGGCGCTGGCTGGGATCAGCTCTGGCACGGAGAGGTGGGTGCTGCAGAGCTGGGATCCCGGGCCTGGAGCCTTTGACCGCAGGTTCTCTGAATAAGCTCTCTCCGGTGGTGCTTTTTGAACTGAAGATGCAGGTGGGTCCGGTAAGGGTTTATTATGGCTCTGACTGAGCACGTTTCTCTTTCCCCTTTCCTCTGTCTTTGCCTCCCCAGGGTTTAATATCAGGTCTTCTTTGTGGAGGAGCTGACCTGCCCCTGCCTCAGTTTCCTATTGTCTGGGAGTGGCCATAGCTTGTGAAGGCCCCAGAGAGTGGGCTGGATGAAGTGGGGCTGCAGCGTGACATGAAACCAGAAGCCAACTTGTGCTTGGCTCCTGGGCACGGCTTTGGTCAATGTGACTCCCGCTGCCCTCCCTCCCGGCCTGTCCTTCCCATCATCTTCCCTCCTCTTCCCCCCGCCCCTACTCTCTCCCTCTGGGAGCAGGAGACCTTGGTGTTCCGCAGCCTTGCTTTTAGGTAGCCGGCAGCCTTGGCTTGCTGCAAACGCCATGACCAGGCCGCGTGTCTGCTCCTGCAGCCTGAGGCCCCTGGGTACCAAAGAAGTGAGGTCTGCGTCGCTGGTTTGCAGCACCAGTCCAGTGCAGGCTGAGCCACGCTGCTCACCCCACTTAGGTTGGGGACTGGGAGATGTGGCCTGTGGGCGCGTGCCTGTGTCACCCAGCCAGGCAGGAGAGAAAGTCAGGATATGGCAGGAAGGGGCAAACTGCTAGATGGCAGTTTCATCCTTTGCCTGAGGCATGGTGGGGGTGAGGTGGGGCAGGGTGGAGAGGGGGAATCCCATTTTAGAACTGAGCAAACTGGCTCAGAATTCAGTGACCTGTTGGCGTCATCCCATGAACTAATAGCTGGGTCAGGGTCCACACGCAGCCATGTAGCTCCAAAGCCAGGCTTCCTTCCCCCTGTCTCCTCTGACATCTCATCCGGGAGAGCTCTGAGAATGTTCTGCCTGATGCTCCATGTGTGCTTGTGTGACTGACTGTCTGTCTCTTTTCTCTTCTCTCCCCCTCTGCTTTCTTTCCTTGCTCGTTCCCCTCCTTCCTCCTTCCTTTACATCCTTTTATTCTACACTCCTCGATCACTGACTGTGCCGATTCCCAGATCTGCTATCACGGGGAATAAACAAGGTGTGTGTTGGGTCTCCCTGGTGGTGCAAGGGGTTGAGCGCTGTGCTGTGGGGCTTCCACAGCCACTGCAGCATGAGTTCGATCCCCGGCCAGGGAGGGCACCCACATGGCGCAGCAGACCTCTCCTGCCTCGCCTGCTGCTCCCCTCAGCAGTGTATATCAGTCCATCTGTCTGTTCTGCTCTCTGCTCTGTCTCTGGTGAATCCTCTCATCCCCTGCACCTCTGGCTTGTACTCCAGCTCTTGCATGATAAGTAAATAAAATCCTTAAAAATAAAAATAGCAAGGAGGGCATTGGGGGTGGGGGTGGGTTCCTTACAAGGCAGTGGGGTGTACATGTCTACAAATAACAGTGATGTGAAACTGACTGACAGCCGAGGGAGGAGAGGTTGAAAGTTGGCAGGAGGCACAGCTTCGGGTCTCCCTAGTTTTCCACGTGCACCCAGTTGCACACCCAGTTGTGCCCGCACCGCACGGTGTTACAGTTGTGTGCTACGTCCTGTCCTGGGGCTGAGCGTGGGTTTCAGTCCTCAGGGACCTCGAGGCATCACTCTGCTAAGCTGAGCAAGTGGTGTATTTTTCTGATCTTGAGCTAGAGTACCCTCTTAAGCTTTGAGTGTGGGGTGCTCCTGGTTTCTAGGAACGTGAAAAATCGTGAGCCTGGCTATTCTGACTAACTCTGCAGTGGCTGACATTTTTGAACATTGAGCCCATCTCCTCAATCCTTTGAATGTCCTGGCCACCAAGTCCAGTGAAAACTATCTCAACTGGAAGTGCCCAGTGGGCAGGGCCCTGGCTGTTTGATAACCCAAAGAGTTGGGCTCTCTTGGGCTTGGGGTCTCGGGAGCTCGCACCTGGGCTAGTGAAGGTTGAGTTGCAGGCCTTCTGGGTGCTGCTGGTGGCCTGCTGAGACCGGGGTTCTTGAGCCACCCCTGGTTTCTGTTTGCCGTGGGCTGTACTTGGCAAGACGGTGTGCTTGTAGTCTCACCATGAGGGGGCTTTGGCTTGATGTGTTCTGCACCACTTCTGGGGTCACTGAGCCCTGGGTGGTCAGCCTGTGTTTGGTACCCCTCTTTTGGACTATCTCAAATGCGGCATTGCGCTAGAACAGATCTGACAGCTACATATTGGGAAATTCTTGTGTCAGCACCATGCTGTTTTGATTATTAGAAAGCGAAGACTCTCCTTTTATCGCCTGTCTTTTAAAAACTCAGTGCATAAATGTCAGGGCCTCTCCTCTGGGCAGGCAGCAGTATTGGAGAGCAAGACGTCTTACGGCCGTGATCTCTGGAAGAGGACCAGAACCTCTTGCTGGGAGGCAGACAACATCTCAGCCTTGCCACCTGCCAGTGTGTGGCCTTGACACGCCCCTTACCTCTTTGGGTCTTTTTACTCACCTGTCAGTTGCTCTAGTTACAAACTGAGGTGTCGTTTCTGGTGCTTTCTGCTTCCTCAGCCACCCCGCTCCTCTGGCAGACCCCACTGACCCTCTCTCCAAGTACATGACGCATCCCATCTGCATCTCTGTTTCGTAGCGGCCACGCCCTGCTCCTGGCTACTGCACAGACCTGAGCTGCAGCCCGTGGGCTCTCTGCACCCACACAGCCCTCCCCTTTATCTCACTCTTTGTGAACTAACAGTGGCTTTTCTTAAAACCCAAATCCGGGGCCTCCTTGGTGGCGCAGTGGGTTAAGCAACGCACTGTGAAGCAAACCGCAGCCACTGCAGCACGAGTTCGAGCCCTGCCCCTGGCTGGGGAGGGGACCAACGTGGTGCAGCAGACCACTCCTGCCTCGCCTGCTGCTCCCCTCAGCAGTGTGTTTCAGTCCATCTGCCTGTTCTGTTCCCTACTCTCTAGCTGGTGGATCCTCTCCCCCAGCCCGACAACTCTGGCCTGTTCCCCAGTTCTTGTATGCATAAATACATAAGTATTTAAAAACAACAACAAAAACCCAAACCCGACAACCTCACTTTACTTAAGTACAGCTCCTCATCGGTGTCTTGCTGCACCCAGCACAAAATATAAAGTCTTCACTGTGACCTTCAAGGCCCTGATGTCTGCCTGCTCCGCACGTCCTCTCCCGCTCCTCCTCACTCGTGCCCTGGTGGTAGACACGTCGGGTTGTTTCCTCTCACAGCCGGGCCTCTGTGGGTTCCCGTTCCTTTGCCGGGAAATGTGTGTACCCACATGCTGCACCTCCTCCCCTCTGGCGGGAGACTAGAGGTCAGCTCTTCAGAGGCCGTCCTGTCAAGCCTCAGACGCTTCTAGTGCCCACCACTTTATCTCAGAGTGTGGGTGCCTTTGTAGCTTTTACTCGTAAATTTCCATTACATCTTTTAGTTACTTTTTTCATTTGTTTTTTATTCCATGTTTCCTATTAGAACGTAAGCTTCTTAAAAAAAAAAAAGACTATTACATAATTTTGTCTGCTCTTGTAGCCCCAGTGCCAAGTACAGTGCCTGGTACACAGGTGCTATTTAGTAACTGTTGACTGGATGGGTGGATGGACGGACAGACGGATAGATGGGTGACATGGGTCAGGACATATAGTAAGCAGTTAATAAATAAAAGCTATTCTATTTCCCTATTAGTAGTTATAACGTAGCCTTAGCAAATTCCAGTCCCAACAAACTGAAACAAAACAGAAGATTTTACCAGGTTAGGTATTAGCAATCCAGGGAAGTCGGGATACAGGGGCTCAGATGATGCTTTAGGGTCTGCCAGGCCTGGCCCTTGGCATGAAGGGCACACGCAGCTGCACCTCCCTTCTTTCTGGAGCAGTGTGCTGGTGCTTGCCTGTGAGAAGACTCTGCCCGGGAACCGTAGCTGAAGAATTCCAGGGAAGGCTCTGATTGATTTTGCTTTGGTCACATGTCATGTCAGGAACAATCACAGGCTAGAAGGATGGAGAACTCCACTTGGCCCCAACTGGGTACTGGGCTTGACCCTTCGGGAGCTGGGGTGAAAGGCCTAACAGGTCAGGGCCGCCAGGAAGCATGCGGGCACACTCTCCTTATTAGGTAGCAAGTAAGCCACCTCCCCCGAGGGATTTCAGGGTGCTCATGTGTCCCCACCAGGGAGTAGAACTCCTGTGTCTGGATGGGAGGTGAAGGGCCTCCGGCTCAGAGGTGGCGTGTCAAAGATCTAGTTCATGGGTGGTCTGAAGAGAGCACATGTCTAGGATATGCTAGGTGAGTCTGACTCTTAATTTTAATTTTTATTGGCATTTCTCATTTTCCTCAATATCAAAATAAAAATATTTATTTTAGAAATAAATAGAGAACCAAAATAAGTCACCTCTAATCCTACACGAATGTTCATTTTCGGAATGTGAAAAGTATAGAAATTAAAGAAAACAGTAAGAACTATTGTTGATTGAAGGCTTACCCCATAATCCTGCTACTCAGAGGAAATGCTGTAAACATTCTGGTACATTTCCTTCCAGGCAGGAAGGTTGTCGGCTTTCTTCTTCTAAGTGTTCTTTTTCTTTTTTTTTTTAAATATTTATTTATTTATGTATACCAGAGCTGGGGTACAGACAGACCAGAGGCACTGGGTGGGGGCACAGGAGGTGAGAGGATTCACCAGAGTGGGGAGCAGAACAGGCAGACTGACTGAAACACACTGCTGAGGGGAGCAGCGGGCGAGGCAGGAGAGGTCTGCTGCGCCATGTGGGGCCCCTCCCTGGCCGGGGATCGAACTCGTGCTGCAGTGCCTGAGGAAGCCCCACAGTGCGAATCTCAGTCCCTTGCACCACTAGGGTTTTGTTTGTTTGTTTGTTAACATAGTGTACTCACGGGTTATACTCTCCTTTAGCGGGTGCTCCCGTGGACCTCAGGCCTAGCTGATCTTACATGGGGTGTCTCGTCCTGCCAGTAAGCTTAGGAGGAGGCGTCTTAGTCTATTCAGGCTACTATGACCAAACACCACAGACGGGCGGCTTATAAGCCACGTCCATTCTGCGCCAGAGACTGAGAAGCCCCAAATCAAGGTGCCGGCAGATTTGATGTCCAGGAAGGTTCTACTTCATGGTTCACCATGACCATCTTTTCTCTGTGTCCTCACAGGGCAGACAGGCCAGACAGCTCTCCCAGGTCTCTTTATACTGACCCCAGTCATGAGGATGCCACCCTCATGATCTCCACAAGCTGCCACATTGTGGGGTGTGCGTCAGCATATGAGTTGTGGAGAGGGACACGCACTTCTAGTCTGCAGGAGGAG
This sequence comes from Galemys pyrenaicus, assembly GCA_019455555.1. Classification (NCBI taxonomy): domain Eukaryota; kingdom Metazoa; phylum Chordata; class Mammalia; order Eulipotyphla; family Talpidae; genus Galemys; species Galemys pyrenaicus. Next base: position 76,096 of record JAGFMF010011855.1, on the reverse strand, counting down.
ACAGTGCTTCACCCCTAGTACGCAGCAGAGACAGAGAAGCTGAGTGAAGGGGTCACTCACCCAGTCACCTGGGGTGTCCATGGTGGAGCCAGGGGGTTTGGCTCTGAAGCTGAAACACACATTTAAAAATCTCATATGGGCCTCCCTGGTGGCCCAGCGGGTTGAGTGCTGCACTGTGAATCGGCAGCACTGCAGCACGAGTTCAATCCCTGGCCAGGGAGCGGACCCGCATGGCACAGCAGACCTCTCCTGTCTCGCCCGCTGCTCCCCTCTGCAGTGTGTTTCAGTCCATCTGCCTGTTCTGCTCCCCACTCTGTCTCTGGTGAATCCTCTGACCTCCCCTGACTCTGGTCTGTACCCCAGCTCTTGTGTGCATAAATAAGTAAATCTTAAAAAAAAAAAAATCTCATAGACAGGGCCATGTTTTGCCTTTCCTCTGTGAGGCCTGAGTCTCTTTCTTCTTTAAATGTTTAATTTCGGCGTCATGTTTTCTGGCTCTAATTATGTCTTCATTGTAGGAAATTTTGAAAATACTGAAAAGCTCAAAAAAGGAAGTAACGTCCCCCACCCCCCTGCCGGCCCACTTAACTTTTGTTGCATTTATTTTGTTCGTCTACATATGGTGAAGTTTACGTTCATGCTGTGCAGCTCTGTGAGGTCTGAGACTGGCGGTTGCAGTGGCTTCCTAGGGGCATCCAACCCCCCAGTCCCGAATGTGTGAGAGCTCAGGGGGATTGGGAGCAGCTGGAGCGCATGTGGGGGTGGGGGTTCCCCAGATGATTCACTAGGAGAGGGAGGTGATGGTGCTCCTTATTATTGACTCAGGGGAACTTTACTTGGAGGGGGAGGCTGCGAGGCAGGGAAGCCGCTGTCTGTGACCTGGTGTCTGGGGAGCCTGGGTCGCAGTGCCCTGCAGCGAGGCCTGCAGAGCCTGCCTGTTCACACCAGCACCTGCTCCAGAGGTATGCGCTGGCTCCATAGCTCCAGGCAGAGACTATTTTTGGCTGCAGTGACTGTTCACTACGGTCATGAAAACACAAGCGCCTCTGCCTGCCTCGTCCTTACTTGGGGCGCCGCACCAGGGACTGGGGCTGCGGGGCGCCCTGGCTCGGGCCCCTCACCATGAGCTGCCTGTGGAGCTGGGTGCCAACCAGGGCTGCGAGGGGCCCGGGGCCCCCCACTGCTGTGGAGCTGCGAGGAGCACCAGACCAGGATCGGCCTGGCCTGGAGGGCTGCGAGGTAGGCAGGGAGCGGGGTCTGGGACCGGACAGCCTCTCCGCGAGTCCCCAGGATGGGTACATTTGGCTGGGCTCCGAGTCCTCGCTTTGCTGTTTATAGAACACATCTGGAGAAATCTGCATGTTGGCGTAGAACATGACTTCCATGTCATCATTTCATTCCCTTGGAATGAAAGTTAAAAAGGCTGGGAACTGTCAGAATCTTCCTGGAGTGGGTCTACCCATTCTTCTAGCTTTTGGGTTGAGTAAGACCCACACCTGTTTTAAGCCTGCTCCTTCTGCAGGGAACTTAGGAAGTGGGAATTTATAGGCTGATCAACCCTGCCACTTGTGCTTTGGTCAAGCGGGCCAAGGAGGCCGAGCCAAATAGGGGCCGTGCGTGCTGGCTAACGGCGACCACTCTGTCACTCACTTGCTACTTCTTAAGCTTATCCTCCCTGAACCTCCCTTTCTCAGCTACTAAGCACTTGTGCCAGGCCGCGTGGTGCGTGTCGATAGTGCTGGTAGTTGTCATTTTTACGATTGGATTGGGGTGATGAGAAGAAGCATGTCAAGAGGTTGAGTAAGAATCATTGCGTCAGACCCTGTGTGGGTCTTAGGTCTTGCCTCGGGCCCTGGGTCTTTGGCTGTAGCTGGCGAGGTGGGATCTGCTGCTGCTTTTCACAAAGAAGAGACGTGCACAGTTACCAAAGTGTGTGAGGGGGGGATGGGCACGGACGTGGAGCCACAGACCTGCGTGTTCACCTGCGTCTGAGCTACAGACACCTGAGGGGTTTGCCAGGCTCTGTTGAGGGCCAGGGCCCAGCACCCTATTACTTCTGTAGTCCCTGGAGCCCTGCACCCGGGAGGGGAGCACGTGGCTTGTATTCCTCAGGCCAGCACGTCGAACACGGTTCTCAGGGCAGTCCCTCCCTTGACTCACCTCTTGCAGCAGCTCAGAAAACCTGGCCAGAAAGAAGCTTTCCATGTGGGTAAGGAACGCCCTCCGCAGGGAATGTGAGCTGGCCAAGGCGGGGTGCGTGCTGAAGTCCATCACTGGTGGTGGGGGCGAGGAAGCCTAGGCCTTGGTGCTGGGGCTGTTCTGGGTGATTCCAGTTCCCTTCCCACAGGCCCCTGCCCCTCCTCTGGCCTCAGGTTCCTCCTCCATAAAATGAATGTTGGGCTATGTTATCTCTAAGTTCCCTGTGAGTGCTGCCTTTCGCGGGGGCAGAGGAAGAGTTTTTCCTCTCCTTTCATCCCAACCTCCTGAGAGCCGTTGGGCCTTTCTTACTTCGGACCAGGTGGCTCTGGCAGTGCCTTCTGGAATCCTGGCTATCTTCCAGGGCCTTTATCAGACTCCCATAGTTTTGAGGCCCATTGGGGCAGGAGTTGTTTACGGTTTCTGGAAAACTACAGAGAAGCGCGCTCTACCTGCGGGCTCTCTGGGAGATCTCTGTCTCCTTGCCGGACACCCGTGGGGCAGCCCCGAAACAATGCATCCCTGTCCTCAGAAAGAGTGACCTGGTTCTCAGGTCTCCACTCTGGCTCCCTTCCTGGGCCCCGCTCACCCCCCACCCAGACAGCCAGCTCCACAGGACAGACTGCATGCTGAGCCCTAGGACTCGCCCTTCTGGGGAGGGATCTGTGATTCTGCTCCAAGGTGGGGCCCCAGCCTTCAAAGGTTCGAGGGGGGAGGGCAGGCATGAGCCAGGGCTAGTAAAATGCCCTGAGGCCTTTGTCCATCTAGCTGTGCTTTGGCCTAGTGGACCTCCCGGACTGAATTCAGAACTCTTCGTCCTGTGGCTACAGAGGAGACCAAAGCAGAAGGGGAGGAATTGGGGGACCAGTGAGCCGAAAGACAGCTGCAGACACGGCCACACCTGAGAACCCCCGATTACTTCTGTCCGTACCTGTACTGTCAGGAAAGCAGGGGTTCCCCACGAGAGATACATTTCCACCCAGACCCTGCACTCAGAGTCCTCTTTGTAGGTTTACCAGGCACCCGAGTCTGCCAGGCAGTCACTCAAAGCTCCTTCCTGCCAGTGTCTTCGGGATGGTGTCCCTCCCTCCATAGCCCCTTTTCCCCCCAGGGGCCAGCCTGGTCCCCACTGCCACCCTGCTGGTCCTCCTCACGCCTGCTACCTGCTAAAGAACCAGGGGCTCCAGGGGCCTCCCCATCGCAGAGCGTGGCCGGGGCCGGGCCTTGAACCCAGCTGACTCGGGCCATCGCCCCTGCACCGCCCTACTTTGTTCAGAGAGGGACTTTCTTGTTTGCCGTTTTCCCAGATGCCAGGTGTCACGCAAAGGTGAGCGTGCACTTGCTGCTGGCAACCCCTTCCCTTCATGGCCTGACCTAGTCTCGCTTTCACATGTTTTTATTTGCTTGGGAGTTTTTCAGTTTTGACTTGAGTTTTATCATGGGGTCTGGTGGGCAATAGGGGGATTTTTTTTCCTTCACCGTCAGCAAACAGCACCTTAGAAGCCTGCCTAGCTCCTTGCTCCACTTTGGGAAGAGCATGTGTTGGGAGGAAGCCCCATGGCTGGCGAGTGAGTGTTTCTCTAATGTTTCTGGCCATTTCAAACATGGCAAAGGGCCGTTTCAGAGATGTATGTTGATGACGGTGAAGGGTGACGGTGCAGGCCGCCTCGGTGGCCACTGCTGTGCTGCAGCCTCTCGTCTGAGCTCCCTCCCGCTCATTGATGCTGGGGACTGGACAGAGACGTGCTGGCCTGGGGTGGGGAGAGGGCTGGGGATGGAGCCCAGCGTAGTTTGTTGTGTGTTTGTCGATCGACTGAATGATCCCTGAGACCAGGGGTTGCCAAACTACAGCCTACAGGCCAGAGCCAGCCACGATGTTTTTGTGTAGCCTTGCAGACAGTTTTTTTTACCCTTTTTAACTGGTAGAGGAAAATACTGCATGGCAAATGCCGACTGTCTGAAACTCGGGTGTCGGTTTGCTCTGGTCCCTCGGAGTTTACACAAGAATGGGTTGGGAGACAGCCACGGCTGATTGTCAGGAGAGGAGAGCCAGCCTAGGGGCAGCCCCTGGGGGTGATGGTGGTGACTGTGGCAGATGCCCCAAGCAGCTGGAGATCTGGTTCTGGGAAGAGATGGCAGCGTCAGTCTCCTCCAGAGGCCAGCGAGGAACTGAGATGCCTTGAGGGAAGCAGAGAGAAGACCCCCTGGGAGGCCTCTTGCTGCTCATTTGACATCACCCCCCTGGAACTTATCCCAGCGGGAGAGCGGGTGGGGCAGGGTATGGAGCTAGGAAAGCCAGATGTGACCTGTGATGTCCTGGGAAAAAGAACTCAACTCACAGAGCAAGGCAGGGCAGGCAAGGCCTGCTGGCTAAGGGTCAGAGGAGGCCATGCCTTACCAGTAAGGCTGTGTGTTACCTGCCTTTCTGGACCTTCTCACCATCTCTGATACCAGAGTTCACCACCTCTGACCACTGTGGTTCAGCTGGCGAATGCCTAGCACCCAGGAGACATGTAAGAAAGACCCCTCCCTCACCCTTGCTTGACCTCCCTCATCATCTCGCTTTTGATCTGCATCATTGCATTGTCCTTCTGGAGCTTTTGAACCCAGACCTACCAATACTTAGGCCAGAGACAGCCATTCCTGGAGGAGTATGTCCTGGCTCCCCCTCTGTGACCCCGCGATGCCTTGTGGGGAGCAGCAGCCACCGTGTACAGGAGAAGACAGCCCTAGGACGTGTGGGGGCTGGGGCTCCAAGGAGTGCTTGCCTGCAGGTGGGAGGCCTGGTCCTGGGAGACAACCCTTCTCCGGGCCAGACCTCATTGAAACTCTGCGTTCTAGACCCTTCCTGCCCTGGGCTGCTGTGGCCAGACATAAGGCCCCACCGCCTGTCTGCCCAGTCATTTCTACTTTCTGGAAATTCTGATGTGATGGGTCTGTGGTAGGGGCCAGGCTTGAGAGCCACTGATCCAGCCAGACCCACTCATTTTATAAATGATAAAACCATAGTCTGGAGGGACAGGCATTGGCCCCGGGTGCAGGTTAAAGGGACCAAATCTGGCCCTTCCTTGGCTGTGCTGGGTTGACTGGGAGGTGGTGGAGAGAAATGGGTTTGCCCTATAGGAAGTGACTGACTTCTCCCAGGACAGGGCTGTTCCTAGTTTCCCAGGGATGGGTTTGTAATGAGCCCGTGCCCAGAACCCAAGCTGTCTGCTCATCTCCATGGGAACCCCAGGAGACTGCCCTACCCAGGCCCTCACAGCCTCAGCCCCTCCTGTGTCCCCCTGCCCCCACCTCCCCTCAGCCCCAGTGGTGAGGAGACAGCAGGAAGGAACAGCCGTCAGGAGCTCCCTTGCCAGTTCAAGGCGTGCGGCCCCTACCTGGACCACCGTGGAGACCCCCTTACTCTCCTTCCTCTCCTCCCCCCTCACCCCAGGCCCTGGCCTCCGAGAATTTACAGGGTCCTACATCACCATCCTTGGGGGTCTAGGAGTCTACCCCAGGCCTCTGTGGTGTGACCAGTTCCTGGGGCAGTGTCTGCACACAAGGAAGCTGGGGGCGCCTCTGCCCTCACACGCCAGGAGTCCAGGTTCTGCGGAAGGCGTGCTGGCGCCTGTGGCTGAGGCAGTCACTGACGGGACCCACCTCCCATCCTGTGCTGTGGTGCTGAGAATGAGGCACAGCAGAGGTGCAAAGTATGGGTTTGCTTCGTGGTCTTCCTTCAACCCACTTTCCCCGAATTCTGGCTTGAGTTTGTGATGGGTTCTTGTACGTGGCCCACATGCAGGCACTGAGGCCCTGGCATTTCTACCATCCACCTGACTGACCACAGCAAGTGTGGCCGGCTCTTGGTGTCAGCCACACAAGTTTCTAAGTATAGACCCCAGGCAGACCTGTGGCTGCTGGGAAGTCCCAGGATTTGATACCCAGGCTGGCCTGTGACATCAGTGGCTGCCAGGAGGGAGGTGGCAGCCGTGCTGGGTCATCCATCCCCACTGTCTGCTGTAGACAGGAGAGAACAAGACTTTTTTAAAAAACATTTTATTTATTTATGCATACAAGAGCTGGGGTGCAGGCCAGAGGCCCAGGGATTGGGGAGAGGATTCACCAGAGACAGAGTAGGGTGCAGAACAGGCAGGTCAGCTGAAATACACTGCTGAGGGGAGCAGTGGGCGAGGCAGGAGAGGTCTGCCGCGCCATGTGGGTCCCCTCCCTGCTAGGATCGAACTTGTGCTGCAGCGGTTGTAGAAACCCTGCAGTGCGGCGCTCAACCCCTTGAGCCACCAGGGAGGCCCAGGACTTTAATTGTCACGAGCTGGGAGTGACCTCATGCTCAACTTACCCTACTCGTAATAATGATCAGAAAGAATAACTGCGTTACCTACTGGTGAATAAAAATGTGGCTGGTGGGACAGGCAGAAGCCTGCTCCTTGAGGGCCAGTGTTCTCCGGCTCTCCATGTTCTTGCTGCCCCATATCCATGCTTCCCACTACTCCTGAGGCTTGTCGGAGTCAGGTTTGGCCCTTCCGCAGTGGGCTGTGCAGCGGCGTCTTCCTCCCTTGGTCTCCAGCTAATACTTTCTTTGTTAGGGGCCTCCCTGGTGGCGCAGCAGGTTGAGCGCCACACTGTGAAGCATCTGCTGCACAGCAGCATGAGTTCGATCCCCGGCTAGGGAGGGGACCCACATGGCGCAGCAGACCTCTCCCACCTCGTCCACTGCTCCCCTCAGCAGTGTATTTCAGTAGATCTGCCTGTTCTGCTCCCCACTCTGTCTCTGGTGAATCCTCTCACCTCCCTTGCCTCTGACCTATACCCCAGTTCTTATATGCATAAATAAATAAATCTTTAAAAAAAAACAAACAAACTTTCTTTGCTAGACAGAAGCTGGGGTGGGTGGGCAGTGATTCTCACTGAAGCAGCATGGATTCAGCCTTCATCCCTTCTCCAGCACTCCAGGGTGTACTTGGGGTGGGCATCAGGGGACGCTGACCGTCCTTGGCTTTGAGACAGCTTATCTTCCATTTGCTTCCAAGCGGATGGGGGCCTGGGACTCCAGGGTGGCTTCTCCTGCCAGGTTGTCAGCAGGCCTGTGAGTTCACCTTCAGCAGGTAGTGAAACTGAATCTCTCATTTGCTTCTAGTTGAGAGACAATCCAGAAAACTTGCTCATCAGTCACTCTGGTCAGGGCCTCCCTGGTGGTGCAGCGGGTTGAGCGCCACACTGTGAAGCATCCGCAGCACAGCAGTGCGAGTTCGATCCCCGGCCAGGGAGGGGACCCACATGGCGCCGCAGATCTCTCCTGCTGCTCCTCTCAGCAGTGTGTTTCAGTCAACCTGCCTTTTCTGCTCCCCACTCTGTCTCTGGTGACTCCTCTCACCTTCCACACCTCTGGCCTATACCCCAGCTCTTGTATGCATAAATGAATAAATCTTTAAAAAATAAATAAATAAGTTACTCTGGCCAGAAATGACTTCCTAACTCAGACTTGGGTGGGCCAGGTATCATGTGTGTGGTCTGGGAGCACTGAGTCGCTTGGGGCATTGCTGGAGCCCTGATACGGGAGAGCCCTACACGGCCCCAGCGGCCTGGCTGTGGACTAATGCCGCGCAGGGGAGATGGGGTAGGTGCCTTTACTATGATGTACCGGCACCCCGATTCCTCAGGCACCTCCCTTCTGAAGTCAGTGGTAGTTGCTGGAAGGTCGGGGTACTTTGCTGACATGGTAAAGTCTTGGGTGGGCACCTCACCTGTGCACCCCATGATAGGTCACCCAGCATATTTACTGCTGAGCCCCCATCCCTCCCCACTTGCCTAGAGCAAAAGAGCCTTAGACATCGCTGACCAGAGAAACCTTTGGCGGGTGTTCATTGTGCTGGATTCGGAGGCTCTGTGTACCCACAAATGTGATTGTTCAGTCGGAGCAGATCTGCATCAGTTGCCATCATGTGAAAGATCAACCATTTGAAAATACTCAGATTTCTTTAAAACCAGATATAGGGTCCTCTCATCCTTCCCTAAAGCTATGGGCAGCAGAGGATAGGTTTCGATGAACATTGCCTTGTTTCTGTCAAATTTCTGAAAGAAGAAAACAAACATTGTGAGAAAAAAAAGGATAAAATTTAAAAAATATATCCTGTCCAGTAAACAGGCAAGAGAAGTATTTCTAGTACTTCTGTAATAGATCCTTGATGAACACTGTATGGTGTTGTAAGTCAGTGGTAGGAGCTGGAAGGCCGGGGTACTTTGCTGACATGGTAAAGTCTTGGGTGGGCGCCTCACCTGTGCACCCCATGATAGGTCACCCAGCATATTTACTGCTGAGCCCCCATCCCTCCCCACTTGTTATAATTTTCACTTCAAGTCCCAGTTTCCAAGAACCTGTCAGTGGTGTTACGTGAGGACTTCGTATATCTCAATAGACCAGGGGCCACATTCTTGCTGGTCTCATTGCTCCCCAAGGAGGGGCTCTGAGCCTTGCGCTGGAGGTGGTTACGAGGTAGCCGCTGACTGGTGGGTGGCTCCCCTGGCTGGAGCCTCAGGTAGAACGGGTGCCCCCTCTCCCCAGTTCAGTGACCCAGCCTTAGGGAGTGGGACTAGGAAGTGGGAGGAATAATCAGAAAGACAGTGACGATGGTGTGTACAGTTCACGCCTCAGAGCTCTGCGCTTGTTCTGGGAGAGACGTCATTCTAGCTGGGACCCTCGATCGACTCCCGGCCCGCTGCCCCCCAACCCCTGGCTTGAGTTGGAGCGTGAAGAGGAAACATAGGAGGGAGGAGAAAACAGCCTGTCACCTTATTCCCACCGTGGACTGATCTTGGCAGCCTGAGGAGAGTGAGAGAAGTGTCTCAGCTAATCTAAAGCTATAAGGAAATTCCTTCCTTCCATTTTTTTTGTTTTAGGAACGAATTTGAACATATTCTGTCTTCTTCTTCTCTTCTTTTTTTAGTCACTAGGTAAAGAAAAAATATATGTTGTATTTTACAGCACAACTGTTTGTTTTTCCCAGAATACAGGTAGACAGTAATTCCTTTAATTTTCTTTGGGAAAAATACTCCCCTGCAAGGATAGCTGCTGCACGCCGAGGCTTTGCTGAGGTGGCAGCAGCAGTGTGAGGCGGGTGAAGCTCTGGCACATCGGGGCTTCAGGCCTGGCCCCCCGTTGTCCACTTGGCTGCCTTCATGGTTGCTTTAAGCGTCAGTCAACGGGCTTACTGGCACCTCCTCTCTGAAATGTTTTTGCGTGGAGACGGTATCCCAAGCCTGGGGTCTTGTGCTGACAAACAGGAATAAGAAATGTAGTTGTGTTTGAAAATCTGACAATGTGGTGTGGGTGGTGAGGAGAGGGATGCCAGCAAAGAGCCCCATTTGCTTTATAGCTTGGGGATTCTAAGGTCATGGTCCCACCCGCATCCTCACCCCCGTCGCTCAGATGCAGGAATCTCGTCTTTGGGAGAACTGCTGGGGTCCTCGTGACTTCGGGGACCAGGGTACAGGCGAGCACCGAGGAGCCACCAGGGAAAGCTCAGGTGGTTTGTGCCAGGTCACTGTTACCACCATTTGTTCTTGCCCTGACAAGTTGTACATGGCATTTCATAGTACATGGTGGGAAATGATTCACAACTGCATTATGGTGGAAAGTGTTACCAAGAGCAATAAAGGAGGATGCGTTGATTGAACAAAAGCTTCTGCTCAGAGACCATTATCTGATCAGCCGCCTCTCTGTGCTGTTCTTACAACAGTTTCCTGTGATGCTTTAGCGTTATCATCGGAGGGATTTCTGACAAACAAGGGTTCGTCCAACCCATGACAAGAACCAATGGCCACAATGGCGCTGTAAGATGTTTATTTCTAATTTTTGGTGTGAATCATCTTAAACAGCTAGAGAGTATTGTCTACACCCTGAAAACTAAAGAATATGCAGGCAGGACACAAAGGTGGGGAGAGAGAGACATGGCCAGATACCAGGGGCCAGGCCTGGGCTGTGACCCCCAAGAACCTCAAAAACCCCAACTCTCAGTCAGCATCATTATGTTTGTTTTAACAGCCTGAGAGTCTGATGCGTACAGATGCGCAAATCGACTGACAGTAACAGTGCTGTTAAAATAAAATTAGGCACAGCTTGCCAAAAAGCCATGAAAATCAGCCTAGATCCTAGATTATGAACTTTATATTGCTCATCTGTTGTGAGGTGTCTGGCCTTTGCTGCTACACAAAATCTGGGGACTACAGAAAGTAGCCAGAGAAGGGGGTCATCCTCTCGACACTGGCCCTGTGGCTCCGGGCTCTCTCTGGTATGTGTGTGCGTGGCAGTGACTTGTTTTCACGTCTGCTGTCCCTGCCAGTCCCCGGGGCCAGGGCCGCGTGCCATGGTTCTGTGCTCCAGACGCGGCATCACGTGTGGCTGGGTCAGAGCCTCAGCTTCCTCCGTCCTCCACAAGGCGCACGAGCTTTGATATCAGGCTTCGAGATGCTCATTCTTTGTATTATTTTTCTGTCACCTTGTAGCACATTTCTGCACACCTAGAGCCGTCCGCATTTATTGGCTCATGGCTCAGTAAGTGAAGACTAGTTGGAGGAGCCCCTGCAGGCTCAACCAGCTTTCCTGCTTAGCGCCTCCCCAGACCGAAGCCAAGGCACAACCTCTTAACCTGGAAGCTTTGGGGAAAATTAAATCCATATCCTTCAGATCGTTGGCAGAATCCATTCCTTTTTTTTTTTTAAGATTTATTTATTTATGCATACAAGCATGGGCACAGGCCAGAGGTGTGGGGGTGAGTGCATCCACTAGAGACAGAGTAGGGAGCAGAACAGGCAGATCTACTGAAACACTGTGCAATGGCAACAGCAGGAGAGGTCTGCTGCGCCATGTGGGTGCCCCATTGGCCCGAGGGATTGAACCCGTGCTGCAGTGGCTGCGGTCCACTTCACAGTGTGTTGCCTAATCCATTGCGCCACCAGGGAGGTCCCAGAATCCATTCCTTTTGGCCACGGGTCTGAGTATCCTCATTCCTCGCTGGTCAGTGGGGACATTCCTTCCTAGTGGTCGTCCACCTTCCTTTTCATGTGTCCCCTCCATCTTCAGAGCACACAATTTTTGGGTTTCCAACTTCCTCCTCTCCTCCCTAGCCAGAGAAAGCGTTCTGGTTAGTTTGGGCCTGCCCAGACAGTTTCCCTTTGCCTTGCGATGTGACACAGTCCAGGGGCAGCACCAGGGGATGGAGATCGTGCCTGCCATGCTCTTCCCTTAATAATGAGTGACCTTAGGCCAGCACGTAACCTCTGGGTCTCTTTCCCCAGTTGTCAAAGGGGCTGGACGAAAAGTTTTGACTAAGAATTGAATCAGGTGAGTTATGGCCTGTTCCGTGCTTAGTGAGGGTTGTTCTTGTTAATCCTCCTCTTGTTAAACCAGTTTTATTTGAACTCTATCTTGTCTGATTCATATACAACAAAAATGTAAAGGGCTATCTTTATCTCAAGTACTTGTCATTCTAGAAAGTTGTCATGATTCATCATTTTTCTGTGCAGAGGAATAAAAAGAAAGAGGGTCAGCCTGGCCCCATCAAAACTTTTTTGGTTTTTCCTTCCTTCCCCCTACTGCAGCCCCAACCTCAACCCCAACCCCAAAGGTCTGGCATCTGCTTCAGCTGCTCTCTGGGAGCACTGCGGGTGGGGGCAAGAGGTGGCTGCCATGTCCTCAGACAAGTGGTGGCTTCTGTCAGAGACCCGCCCTGCCAGCAGCTGGCCCCTGCCACTCAGCGGAGGCCCACCCTGGCCAGGAGCAGGATGAGGCGGCTGCCGGGGCCCCTGGCTGCTCACCGCTCCCTGGCTGTCTTTGTGCTTCCTCAGGAGATCCTCCGCGAGCTCACGCTGGATGCCCTGCTGGAGATGAACGAGGCCAAGGTAAAGGAGACGCTGCGACGCTGTGGGGCCAGCGCCGAGGAGTGCAGCCGCCTGCAGTGTGCCCTCACCTGCTTGCGGAAGGTGACAGGCCTGGGTAGGTAGCACCCTGCTCTCCAGCCAAGACCAGAGCCATCGGCTCCCTCTCTTCCACTCCAACTGGCCTTCTCCCTAGGCCTGGCCTGGTTTTCTGGGGGCCACTGCCTTGGCCGAAGTGGATGATGGGGTGGATGAGGGTGGTCCCGGACCTTTGGGGCAGCTTGGAAAGGCCAGAGTTGACTCTCAGAAGGTGTGTGATGGATCTGGCCTGCCACGGAGGCACTCCTGGTCAGAGGGCTCGAATCTGGACTGGTTTGGTCAGTACAAGCCCAGGGATGCTTTAGCCAGTGTTAGCTGGTTTACTGCTGGCCAGACCTTCGTGGTTCCCCACTTTGGGCACACACCTGCCAGCTCTATGGAACTGCCAGCTCCCTGCATGCCAGCTCTCCCTCGCTGCTCCTCCCAGCCCTCCACTCTCCTATCCCCGTGGGCTGGCACAGACTGATGTGGGCTTTGCCTGAGTCAGGCGGGATGGAGAAACAGCAGTGTTTCAGTTTTGCATGTGTACGCGGCTGCCCCAGGCGAAGTGTGTAATCCAGGCATTGTGACGGGCTCCTTGGGAGTTATCTGCAGGCTTTCTAAATCTCGCCTTGGAAACAGCTCTAAATGCCTGACTTAACTCCCACTCTCTCACAGATTAGGCTTTAAAATGAGCTAATGAATGGAATTAGCCTTGTTTTTTAATTATCTGAGCCACCTGTCTTATCTCTGGCTGCCTGAGGCTTAAGGAGTTTGATCTTCTTGATTTTTCCCCCCCAGCGAGGATTGGGCTTCAGTTTCTTCCCTGGCTCCATTGGACCTGGTCTTTCTTTGAACACAGAGTTCAAGGTAGAGAGCTTCACTCAGTTCAGAAAATCTTGGCACACCGCGTCTTCCAGCCTGTGCCAAAAAATAAACACGAACAAGACACAGCAGCGTTCTCGTCCCAATGTTTGACAGAGAAGACGGCCGGGGGAGGGGAAGGGACTACAATGGAGCTGTCAGGGGCAGAGTTGGAGTTAGAATCTTGGGCTTTAAAGGTGGTTGGGTTGTTTCCGTGTTGCGGGCGTTTGAAAATACTTGGCACCCAAGCTTTAGTCTTGGGGTAACTTGTCTGCCCCCCTCCTATTTCGGAATTGTGGGGAAGCTGTTGTCAATGGTGTATGGAAGACTACTGTCTTCCTGTTCTAGATGCTGAGACGAGGCGGCCACTGATTTATTAAGCACTATTTATTGAGTGCTGACCACTTGATAGACTTGTAGCAGCACCCGTGGAGGTGGTGGGAGGTTCATTTTGTAGCTAGAGCTACAAGAAGGTTTTGGGGGAGTTGTTGGGTCCCACCTATGGCTGAGGCTCCTTCAAAGGGCGCTTCTTCCACGACGGTCTGGAGGAGGCTTCTGGGAGAGGCACGTCACCAGGTCCATCTTCCCCCCTTGACACCAGGAGTGATGCCCTACATCCAGCAGCCAGGATGTGGGCAGGTGGGTCTGCCTAGTGGTGGTCATACTTCAAGGACACCCACGAGGTACCGAGTGGGCACCAGGGAGCACCAGTCCCGGGTCATGCGGTCACAAAGTCTTCCTCGCATCGGACAGGGCTCGGTGACAACAGTCTAGTTGTCATAGAGGGGAACTGTGGAGTCAGACGCTGGGACCACTCTGCTTGTCCACTTGAACTCTCGGTTAGTTACTTAACCCCACTGTGCCTCGTTTTCCTCATCTGTAAATGGTGGTGATGACACGCCCCTGTAGGATTACTTTGAAGGTGAAATGAACTGAGGTCAAGTGCTGAGACTAGAACCTGGCCCTCGTTAGGTACTCTTCCAGCATTAGGACTGTGGGGTGATGGAACTGTTGTTGCCATCGCCCTTGTGGTCTCTGGTCTTAAAAAAAAAAGAGATGGCTGAAGGGTGGGTCTCAGTGGCTGGTGAAAAGGGGGAAATCAAGCCTACTGGTACTTCCTGTGCTTCATCAGTAGCAGATGTCACTAATCAATCCCAGAGCTTTTCCTACTGAGTGACCCAACAGTCATCCTTGGGCGTCTTCTCCCAGTTGTCTGGTGTTGGCATACACAGTAAGACATGGAGCTGGCTCAAAGCAGTGGTGGTTGAATACGCAATCTGGAAAATACGGGGCTCACTTCCTTTGGTGGTAGACTTGTCTGTGGATTCAGGGAACTTTTCATCCCTTCAATAGGAAATATGTGTGCCTCCTGTAGGCCAATCTATAAGTTAAAGTACAAGTTCTGGCTGCAGTTCTGAAGGAGCAAGCTCAAAGAACAAAAGGAACACAAAGTCGGGGCAATTTATTCCACCAAGGTGATCAATGAATAGAAAATCACCATGCAATGAAGTACGAAGAAGGGTATTTGAGGAGAGGATGGAATGTACAAAGAAGCCTAAGAATTGTAAAGGCTAATCCTTCTCCAGTCTCTTGATGGATGACTCAGTGGGCTAAGCTTGGTCACCTCTAATGATGGAGAGCTCATTACCTCGCAGAGCTGTGCCGTTGTAGGGCATTCAAAATTGAAGCTCTTGAGGGAGCCCGAGGCCCTGTGCAGTGGTGGAGACTGGGGGCTTCGCTGTGTGACCTTGGAGGTGTATATGCCTCTTTGAATCTCAGTACCATCACCGTGCTGGGAGGGTTGAGGTACAAAGCATAAAGTAGTGTGGAAGTTCATTTTATCTTGAGTCAGTGTCTACCTTCCTATAGTTTCTGCTCATTGATAAGTATGAGGAAGGAGAGGTGTCTTCTTCCCCAGGAGTGGGTCTACAGATGGGATTCTTTCCCTTGCCTCTCCAGTGAGGTCAAACCAAAATCCTTAGCAAGACCCTTCTGAGCTGGCCCCAAGTGGGCTGACCCTCCAGCTTCATCTCTTGTTTCTCCTTGACTTGTCCTGACCTCTCAAGGACACAGAGCTCTTTGCAGTTATGGGAAGGTGCCCCGTGCCCTGCTTTGGCATGGCTATTCCCTCTGCCCAGTTCAGTTGCTCCACCTTTCTTCCCTAACTGGCTGAGCCCAGGTCCACCTCCCTTGGGAAGCCTTCCTGATTCCCCAGGCTAGTTAGGGTCCTCCTCCTCTGCACTCCCTCAGTCACTAGATGTCTGGCTAAGTGAGTGTCTGGACCCTTGTTGGGCTCTCTGGGTGCAGCCCATACATCTCTTTTATGCCTTCCATCCAAGCAGCCAGCACTCACAGAGTGAATGAACAGACTGCCATTGAATTGGAACTCCTCAAAGCCTCCAGGTCCTGGGGGCTTAGGCAAAGGGTCACAGCGGGGGTAGGCTCCTCTTAGAAGGAAGTGACTGGTGATCCCTTTCTAGCTGGATCTCTTTTCTAGCAAATTCCTTGGGCTGTTTTCTATTGGAAGTTTGGGACAGCCCCTTTCCTTGATGTTTGAATGGTGTTGATATGGCGTTTTCCTTCACACACCCTAGCTTCCTTTTCCTAACTCATAAAGCTCAGTCACCACTTCCCTCTCTGATGTCCCTGCATTTGTTCACTTCAGCAGGGAGGACTGGAGGGATTTCTGACATGCACTCCATACACCCGCCAACAAGAGTTCTACCCAAAACACTTTCTCTGTCTGCCTCATTTTCAGCCTTTATGAAGTGGGACAGTATATCTGTGCGAGTAGCCTCAAGGTCAACTAAATAATATAATGTGTGAGCGAGGCCTTTGAACACAAGGTAGAAAACTAGTAGTTGAAGCCTTCCACCGAGGTACTGTTCAACCTTGGGTAAGATGTCTACCCTCTCTGGGCTCTACCCACCTCACCTGTAAATACCTCTAGCTCCAACCACCTGTGACTCGACTTCTTGGCCCACAGGAGGGGAGCACAGAGAAGACTCAGGCTGGAGTTCTTTGGATGCTCGGAGGGAAAGTAGCTCAGGGCCTTCCTCGGACACCTTCTCTGCAGTCAGCCTGCTCTGGCCCCTGGGGACCTCCAGACTGGGCAGCAGTGCCCAGGGCCCCCGCTCTGTCTCTGTATCGACGCTGCCCGCCTCGGACTCCCTCAATCCTGGTCTCACCGAGGGCCTCTCAGATACCTGTCTCCCGTTGCACACCAGCGGCCGGCTGACCCCCCGAGCCCTGCATAACTTCATCACGCCCCCTACCACGCCCCAGCTGCGACGGCACACCAAGCCGAAGCCTCCACGGACGCCACCCCCACCCAGCCGCAAGGTCTTCCAGCTGCTTCCCAGCTTCCCCACGCTCACCCGGAGCAAGTCCCACGAGTCTCAGCTGGGGAACCGCATTGATGAGGTCTCCCCGATGAGGTAAGTGTCTGCCAGCAGGTGCTGAGCATGCCATCCACTCAAAGTTTTCACTGTGATGTTCTTATTGTAAAGGCAATATGGGCCTAAGATAAAAAGGATAAAAGCAACCAGTATGGAAGCGTGCAAAGTAAAAAGTGTCCCCATTACTCAGGCCACTCCCCGAACCGCATTCACAATTTGGGTTGAAGCCTAGATTTCTTGGTTTGCCATCGACACTCAAAAATGCAGCCGCACAGGTGTATCCGTCAGCACAGGCTAGGTTGTGCTGCAGTAAATACCTTACTCTTCATTTATTTTAAAATTCTCTCTGTATTTTCAGTCGGTGGAACACACAGCATCCAAAATGCAAAAACTTTGTAGCTCCTGCAGTTTATCTTTGTAGGGGTATGCGGTATAAACTTAACCCCTTTCTCCTCGGGAATCCACCTCCTCTTTCAGGAGCCAGCCAGCTTCTCAGTCTGTATATATCCCTAAATATTCAAACTATCTCGTCTTTAAACTTTTCAATATCGTTTTGATGTATAGTTGAGCCACTTTTCCCTCTTGATAGACATTCCGTGCACAGTAATTTTTGTTATTGTAAAGATCACCCTCATCCACGTGCCCTTGTGAGCAGGGAAGAAAGGTGTTTCATTTCTGTACTCCCTACCTCCTTGTACCTTTGAAGGTTGGGACATCAGGCTTCCCTCCCGACGTGGGCACCCCTTTTCTGGTGTTGGGTGGACTCGTTTCCCCTGTCCCTGTGCACCAGGCCATCCTGGTTTCCACAGGGGAGCAAGGAGAGAAGCCGCAGAGAAGCTTGCTGAGAGGCTGCTGCTTTCCTCCCCCTCTGGATCCTCTTCTCCCCGAGAACAGCGTTGGCCCGTGGACAGGGGTCAGTTAGAGGGCATCTCAGTAGGCACAGCCATTGCATCTGCTTCTCATTTTCTCCTGAGAACAGCCTCAGGTCTGTGGTGACTGCGGGCTCTGGGCAGAGAGCAGAGCCACAGACAGAATAACCCAGTCCTCAGATCCCACTACTGCTGAGCTGGACTCAGACCCTGGGATTCTGAGTCAGGTCCCCACACAGCCACCAGAACTAGCTCTGACCTGGACACTGAAGCCACCTGGTGGCCTCCCCCTGAGGGCAGCCTGGATGGCTGGGTCCTTCCCCCGATCTCTTTTTTTTTTTTTTTTCAAAGATTTATTTATTTATGCATACAAGAGCTGGGGTACAGGCCAGAGGCATGGGAGGTGAGAGGATTCACCAGAGACAGAGCGGGGAGCAGAACAGGCGACTGACTGAAACACACTGCTGAGGGGAGCAGCGGGCGAGTCAGGAGAGGTCTGCTGCGCCATGTGGGTCCCCTCCCTGGCCAGCGGCAGGGATCAAACTTGTGCTGCAGTGGCTGCAATTTGCTCCATAGTGTGTTGCTTAACCCACTGTGCCACCGAGGAGACCCCTTCCCCCGCTCTTTATCCCTAGGACAGTACCACTCACCCCCAGGCATTGCTCAGAGAACTTTCCTGCGAGGTCCTCTTTAGAGGGCCACCTTCAGGCTCCAGATTGTTCTCCTTGCCCTTCTGCCGCATCCTCTGTGACAGACTGGTCCCTTCTCCTGCCTAGAGCCTGCGCCCTCTACCCCTGGGGCTTTGGACAGGCCTCTCCTCCCCCACGATGGGCCCACAACCTTTGGAGACTCAGCTGTGGAGTGGCATGAAGCCCGTCACCAGACTGGGGCTGGCAGGCCTGAGATAAGCTAACATGTTGAGGTGTAGCTTCGGTGTCCACCCGACACCAGAGAAGGGGTCACCGTGTCAGGAGGGAAGCGTGGTGTCCCAACCTTCAAAGGTACAAGAAGGTAGGCAGCTTCAGGGACAGCTGGTGCCCAAAGAGGGCATTTCTTTTTTTTTTTTAAAGATTTATTTATTTGTGTATACAAGCACTGGGGTATAGGCCAGAGGTGTGGGGGGTGAGAGGATTCACCACAGAGAGCGGGGAGCAGAACAGGCAGATCAACGGAAGTACAGTGCTGAGGGGAGCAGTGGGCACAGCAGGAGAGGTCTGCCGCGCCATATGGGTCCCCTCCCTGGCCGGCAGCAGGAATCGAACTCGTGCTGCAGTGGCTGCGGTTTGCTTCATAGTGCGTTGCTTAACCCACTGTGCCACTTGGGAGGCCCCCAAAGAGGGCATTTCTAACCCTTGCCATTGAGCATGTGTCCCCTTAGAGATTTCAGGGACCCCCCTCTCAGTCAGCCTGGCCCCCTGCCCAGGGACTCAATGCTCCTGTCCTGTCGTGTTCCGGGGAGCACGCTGAGGCAAACCGGTAACATAATCCTCCTTTCTCTGCTTTTGTCTCCTTCAGGTTTGGTAAGAGTGATTTCTTTTCATCCCCTCTGCCACCCGGGAGTTATGTTTGTTGCTGTCCCCATCGGGGGTGGATGTCTAAGGCCTTCTCTTAGTCCACTCAGCCTTTCCACAGTCCGGAAGCAGAGGTGCTGGTAACCACCTCAGGACAGAGCTCCAGAACAGGTGGCCTTAAGATGACGCGGTGGCGTCATCCCAGCCAGCAGCTGCTGAGACTTGGAGAATGTCGGGATCGGTGGCGGCCCCCTCGGCAGACCCTATCTATGTCTACCTCGCCGTCCCTGTAGGCACCCTCAGTGGCAGGGGGTGTGTCCCTGCTGCTCCAGGGAGGGGCTGCGCCTGCCTGGTGTGGGTGGGTATCAGCCGTCCCCAGAGGCAGGAGCACAGCGCCACTCTGAACGAGGCTTGGGGACAGAGGAGGGTGCCCGGGCCCTCTGGAGGTGGGGAGGAAGCCTGGGCACCTCAAGTTGAGAGTGGTTTCTTGCACATGGCTGTGCGTGAGGGTAGTCTCTCAGGAGTCAGCGGGAGACAGCCTTGCTTCTGGAGTCTGCTTTTAATTGTCTGAGTGGAAATGCAGAGACATCTGGTTTTTGCCTGAGCAAAATAACGGTTTATTTCCGTACTCTCCTGAGCTGGTTTAGCAATGCAATGAGGCTGTGGGTAAGGTCTTGAGGGTGGGGACAGAGAGCTGGCAGTGGCTGCTGGACTGTAGCTGGCTGCCAGACTGGCAGGGAAGCATGGAGGGAAGGGAGGGAGCCACACTTCCCTCTCCCCAGAGCATGGGTAGGCACTCCCAGAGCCCATCACAGAGCCTTGGCCAGCATCCAGCACCTGCACCCCCACCACAGTCTGGCCCTCTCCTCCTCGTTGCTGTTTTGCTGCAGGGACCATGGCAGTGAGGCTGCTCCGCCAGGTTGTCAGGGGGTCAGAATGAGACCTGCCTTTCACCGGTTTCATCTGCATCAGGGACAGTTGGTGCCCGTCACATTGCCATCTCATATTCCCCCATCCCATGCCTGTGGCAGACATTACAAATCAATCTTAGTATGTGATAGATGGTTGAAATCTCATTTTCCCATGATCGGTTATTCTTAAGATTAGTAACCCCTTTCTGGCCATGCCCTTGGTGGCCATGGCTGCTGTCTGAGATGGGGTGGCTCAGGAGGGCGTTGGGAAGAGTCAGCCCCCTGGCACTCTGCTTGACATAGAAGGAATCAGTCTCTCTCCTCCTCCCCTGCCCCACCCCTACCCCAGTGTCCTTATGGTTGGGTAGTGGTACTTGACCTTGAGGGAACACTTAATGAGCACCAGCCTTGTGTCAGGCAGCTCAGTACCGGGGCCAGTGACTTTGGAGGGGGCTGCTGCTGACTCAGAGGTGACCACAGATCCCCTGATCACTGTGTTCTGACCTCTCGGTCACAAATGCTGTTGATACTTCAATGAAAGTCTAGACTCTTTCCAGGAAAGAGTCCACAGCATTCTGATTACCATTCCAGAGAGTTCCCCGAGCCCCTGAAGCCCCTCCATGGACACAGTTGAGAACCCCCATTCCAGGAGGAGAGAGGCAGAGTATGGGTGGAAGGGGGTGGGGAGGAGATAAAGGTGTGGGGTGCACAGGTGGCGGGGGGTGAGGCAGAGGTTGAGCCTGTGGGCTGCGGTGGGCAGAGAGCTGCCAGCTGCTCCCCCACTCCAGTGCCGTGAACTCCGGGAGCCTGTTCCTATGGGGGCGCCCAGGTTAGGAAAGGGAGCCCTCTAGGAGGAGAGGCAGGAGGGGCATCAAAGGCTCGTGCCCTGAGACTGTCCAAAGGCTCAGACGTGCCACGGGGGAATGAGGTCACACTTCCCCTGTCCCCACTCTGCTTGCCAAGGTCCGACGGGCTCTCAGAGCGAGATTCCCAAAAGGTGCATCTGGCTGGAAAGGTACTGGATGTGCTGTGTGGGTCAGCAGCCTCCCTCCCTCCACGGCCAGACAGCTTCGCCTGCTTAACAGAGAGTGGCCAGAACTCAGCTCTGCCACCTGGACCTGCGAGTGCATCCATGGGAGCGTGCGAGAGATGGGGGCGTGGGGGGCTTGTGGCCCACCCCTGCCGTTCCCTCTGCTCACGAGCCCGCCTTCCGGCGAAGCCAGGAACCGCACAGAGAGGGCAAACTGAGCCACCCTGGAGGCCAGGCAGCGACGTTACCGGGGAAGCGGGCCGTCCACGCACTGGCCACGCTGAGCGCCTGGGGACAGCCGGGCTCGTCCCTGTTTCGATGGAGGCAGGTTCAGGGAAATGTGTCTCTGCTGTGCAGTGCAGCCCTCTCGCCTGTAATCTCTGCAAGAGAAAGGCACAGGTATGAGCTGTCCCACTGGGGTTTCTCCGCCTGCCTGACCTGGCGTCTTTCCCTGCAGATCTTCCGCAAGGATCCCCACAGATGGTACGAAGGGACATTGGGCTATCGGTGACGCACAGGTACGTCCTGCGGCCTGGGGTAGGGAGGACACAGCTGGGGACACACCAGAGCCCCCACCTCTGTGGATGCAGCCTGCCTGTCCCCATGGCACGTGGGCTTGGTACCTCCTCCTCAGTCCCTCCTTGGGTCTCTTCCCCCTCTGCTGGGGAGACCACTCGTGTCCCCTCCCAGGATACAGGTACCAAGAGAAACGAGGGCTCAATCTCAAGGAGGAGGAGCCGAGAGCTTCCTAACAGGCCACATGTCAAAGCCCCATAGAACATGTGAAGCTCCAGACTCCCAGGCCCGTGGTCCCACTGTTCAGGCTCTCGGCCTGGCAGCCTGGATTTCCAGCAGCTTCTAAGGACTCTGGTGCCCATGCGTGCAGGGGAGTGCTGTTGTGGGTTCACCTGCGGACTGCTGGGGGGCTGGGCCCCAGCACTCTCGAGGCCGTGAGGCTGGCGTGTGCTGCAAACAGCAGGCCTCAGACGGCGCCTTGGGAGCCGTGTGTTGGCCGCCCACGTTCATGGGCAGCCGTGAACCCCGCAAGGAGTGCTTGTCTGGAGCTTTGCAACTTGCCGGGCTTCCCTGTCCCCCCGGAGTGTGAGTCGCACTCCAGTTTCTACAGGAGGCCAGCTTGGAATTCTCACCCAAAGGGGGAGACCCTGATGGATGGGCCAGAGCTTGAGGACTGTGCCTAGGTCATGCCACTGCCAGAAAGAAAGTGCTGGAGCTGCTGGCTGACACCCAGGCCCTCTTCCTGGAGTTTCGTTAGGCTGGGACGTCTGTCCCCAGAGTCTGGGGAGGAGGGTGCCCGTGCCACACCCGCAAGCTGGCTCCCTGGGCGAAGGTCCCTCGCCATGGCTGTCGTGCCATCGTGCCGAGGCCCAGCGGGGCGGGAGCCCTCTCCTTCCCTGGAGCTGTAGGCAGCAACTCTCCTCATCTCGGTTTCTCCCTCTGGAAATGGGACTTGCTCTGGTCCTGTCATGAGGATGAAACGGGTGTCGCGCATCTGAGCCTCCGCGTGGAGCTCTGGGGAGGGCGTGGCGCTTTACCTCTCACTCCTGTCCAAGAGAGGCCGGCATTGCCCCAGAGACACCAGGGTCTGCAAGTGATTCCTGTTCATTTTTGTCTCGATTACACCTGGTTTAACGGGGGATTTGAGGCTGTACCGAGTGACTGTCATCTCAGATACCACTGAGCCCAGAGGGGAGAGAATGTGGGTCTCAGGGAGATGTGGTCTGGACTCCTTCATGAGGCACCCCAGGGAGATAGGCACCCTGTCATAGCTCCCTCCCCCCAAACACCCATCTTGGCTGGGCGGAGACGGTGACATTCAAGCACCCCTTCTCATCGGCACGCACGTGTGGGGGCCTCCCAGGGTCCTGTGGGTTGGTGTGAGCTATTTGCATGGGCTCTGGGCCTCCCATAAGCAGCGCTTGGCAGGATTCAAGCCCAGAGCGCGCCTTCACACTCCGCCCTGGGGTCTCTCTCCCAGAGGAGCACACAGCTTTGTGCAGACACCTGGGGTCTGGCACCCACAGCCCAGCACCCAACGGCGTGACCTCAGAAACATCTCTAATCTCTTGCAGTTGGGTTTTTCCTATACGTAACAATCCTGGACCTGCCTAATTCCTGCAGGGCGGTGGGGCAGTGGTATAAAAACCAAGTGAGCTGATGTATGGGTGCGTGCAGACTGCTCCCCAAAGCTGTTGCTGTTGGTTACAGTGCCCTACGCCTTTAAAAGTCACTTTCTCCACAAGTGTCCGTTCTTTCTGCCCTTGGCTCTACCCTATGGGCTGGCGTTGGACTTTTTTCTAGAGGACACCACCTGCTCAGCTCCTGTTCTTCTAGCCCATGTGGTTTTTATTTTCAGTTTAGTTTGGAGTGAAAAATGCATTCACATACTCAAAATTCAGCAAGTATAAATAGAGAAAAATCCCCTCTCATGCTGTTCCCAGCCCCCCTGCCCCCTGTAAGTAGATCTTAGCAGCTTTTTGTGTGTCCTTGTAGAGATATTTTTATGCAAGCAAATACATATGTATGTTCTTCCGCCTCCTTTTTTATTTTCACACAAATACTGCATATATTATACGCACTGTTTTATGCGCTGCTTTGCTTTTATTTAAGCTTTTATTTTATTTGAGCTTCAAATAATATATATAGTTATATAGTGCTCAGCACACAAGTAACTTGACATTCGTTACAATAACTTTGCATTACACCCATGCATACCAGCTGGGTGACGAGTCCGGGTGTCTCAGCACCCCAGGAGTTGTCCCTTACTGGTGTGGCCTCCCAGAGTTTACTGTTCACGCCTGTGATGATCGAGTAGTTTGTCCCGGACTTCACTTAAATGGGCTTATACAGTACTGTGCTTTACTTTCCCCCCTTGAAATTGGAACTTGGAGATCATTCTGTATCTGCACTAGAAGAGCTTCCTCATCTTATTTTCCGGCAGCTTGGTGTTCATTTGTATACCGAGATAATACCTTAGTGAGGTTAGTCCCTAAATGACAGAGGTGTCTCCACCCTTTAACTGCTACAGACTCGCAGGGGGTAATTGCTGGGTCAAAGGAAAGACACACTTGTCCCTGCAATTGCCAGAGGGCTGGCGAGCGACCACACTGATGTGGGGTTTTGACAAGATGGCTTTGTGGCTGGGAAGTCGGAATGTTGGAGTGAGAGGTGGAGGGAAGCATGGCCCCCAGTGTCCTTCCCCTCCCTGGGAGAGACTGCCAAGTCTCCAGTCTCCTGCTTTTCCTAGGGCGGTGTGAGCACTCTTCTCTGACCTTGCCTAGCCTCCTGGCCCACGTGAGCTCTTTCTGTGTGTCCTGCAGGTTTTCCACCAAGTCCTGGCTGTCTCAGGTCTGCCACGTGTGCCAGAAGAGCATGATGTTCGGAGTGAAGTGCAAGCACTGCAGGTGACGGGTGCTGCGTGGGAGGCAGGGCAGGGCGCTGTGTTCACACTTGACTTGAGGAGCAGGCCTGCTGCTTGATTCTTTTTTGCAAAAAAGGTTTATTTATTTATGCATACAAGAGCTGAGGTGCAGGCCAGAGGTGTGGGGGGTGAGAGGATTCAACAGAGACAGAGTGGGGAGCAGAACAGGCAGATCTACTGAAACACACTGCTGAGGGGAGCAGCGGGCGAGGCAGGAGAGGTCTGCTGCGCCATGTGGGTCCCCTCCCTGGCTGGGGATCAAACTCGTGCTGCAATGGCTGCGGATGCTTCATAGTGTGGTGCTTAATCCCTTGCGCCACCAGGGAGGCCCCTGCTTGATTCTTGACCTAAGTCAAGTCAGAGTTCAGAGCAGCGCCCCCGAACCTGCTGTTAACGCCATCCAGCCTACCAGAGAGTAATTAGCCCTCTGTAGGGAGATTAAAAGGACATCAAGCAAGGCACTCCCAGAAGAAGAGAATATTTGAAATGGGCCTTGAAGTGTGAATAGATTTTGCTAGGCAGTCTAAGAAGGAAAGAGAATTCCAGACCCAGGGAGCATCCCGGACAAAGGCAGAGAAGAATGGAGGACCATGCTGTACACTTTAAGGACTTCTGCGGGGCAGCCTTACACTTAGCACACGTGGCAGGACACAGGGAGTCGGCAGTAAACACGGTAGCTCATGGTATCGACAGAGGACAAGGTAGAGTCCGTAAACCTACAGCTTTGATTTTTTCCAACTGTTCTGGTTTCTAGGTGGAAAGCAGGTGGATAAGCAGAGCCTGTGTCCCCTGCTCTCTGCCCTCACCTACTGGAGGGTGGACCAGGAGTCTGTGCTGCTTGCTAACTTCACCCCCGCATTGCTGTGTGACCTGGGGCAAGGTGCTTGACCCCCTTTTTGTTAATTTTACATCGAGGAAGAACATTCCAGGTCTCTGTCCATCAGGATTTCTCTGAGAATCTAAACTAGGGTGTGTAAAAGCCCGTGGGCCCAGCCAGATTGTAGGTGGTGACTCTTGTCCATGTTGGTGGACTATCTTGCAATTTCCCTGATGCCTCTCCCGATCACCACTTCAAGGAGATGCCAGAGCTTTCTCACCAGTCTGGATATGCTGGCTGCTGACCACTTATTTGTAAATTCGGGACCTCCAGCTCTTCTTCTGCTAGTGCCTGCCAAGCAGAGAGAACAGGACAACTGTACGCCTGTGCTCTCCTGGGGTTGCAGTGTGAGCCTGGCACATGAGCTGTCACGGTGTTTGCTGATGAGAGTCAGGGACAGTAGAGCAGACAGGACCAAAATTCAGCCCTTTACACTCTTGCCGCCCCTCATATGGCATGCCCTGTGTTGGGGTGCTGCCTCTCGTATCCCGGGGGGCCTTTGGTGGAGTACAGACTTTCTCCAAATTCATCTTTCTTTGGAAGTTCAGAATTATCTTGAGCTTTCTGAACGTGGATGGGGAGCCACCTTTTTCTGCAGAAAAGAGAAACAGAGCCACACACGACGAGCTGAAACGGGTGGAGCTGCTCTCCCTCCTGTGAGGACCGGGTAGACTGTGGGTGTCTGGAGGATGCTCAGCTGGTGGGAGATGCTGGTACTGTTAACGTCAGGATGGTCTACGCAGTGGTGACAGCGGTGCCACTGCCTGTTGGGACAGCCGTACAAGTCGGGGCTGTTAAAGTGGGGTGTCTTTTTTTTTTTTAAAGATTTATTTATTTATGCATACAAGCACTGGGGTACAGGCCAGAGGTGTGGGGGGTGAGAGGATTCACCACAGAGAGAGGGAGCAGAACAGGCAGATCAACGGAAGCACACTGCTGAGGGGAGCAGCGGGCACAGCAGGAGAGGTCTGCTGCACCATGTGGGTCCCCACCCTGGCCGGCAACAGGGATCGAACTCGTGCTGCAGTGGCTGCGATTTGCTTCGTAGTGCGTTGCTTAACCCACTGCGCCACCAGGGGAGGCCCTCTTTTTTTTTTTTTAAAGATTTTATTTTTTATGCATACAAGCACTGGGGTACAGGCCAGAGGTGTTGGGGGTGAGAGGATTCAATAGAGCAGGGAGCAGAACAGGCAGATCAACGGAAGCACACTGCTGAGGGGAGCAGCGGGCGAGGCAGGAGAGGTCTGCTGCACCATGTGGGTCACCTCCCTGGTCGGTGGCAGGGATCGAACTTGTGCTGCAGTGGCTGTGGTCTGCTTCACAGTGGAGGCCTTATGGCCTACAATGTTGTATTTATTATTTATCAAGTTGATTGTTTTATTATTGTGTATGGCAAGTGTTGCCAAGCTTGGTGTGACAAAACATTTTTTTTTTATTTTACTTATGCATACAAGCATTGGGGTACAGGCCAGAGGTGTGGGGGGTGAGAGGATTCACCACAGAGAGCGGAGAGCAGAACAGGCAGATCAACGGAAGTACACTGCTGAGGGGAGCAGCGGGCACAGCAGGAGAGGTCTGCCACGCCATGTGGGTCCCCCCACTGGCCGGCAGCAGGGATCGAACTTGTGCTGCAGTGGCTGCGATTCGCTTCATAGTGCGTTGCTCAACCCACTGCGCCACCAGGGAGGCCCCTAAAGTGGGGTGTCTTAAAATAAATAAATAAATAAATAAAGTGGGGTGTCTTAAAATAAATAAATAAACAAAGTGGGGCGTCTTAAAAAATAAATAAATAAAGTGGGGTGTCTTAAAAAATAAATAAATAAAGTGGGGTGTCTTAAAAAAAGTGGGGTGTCTTGCTCATTGTTGCCTGGCCAGGCCCAGAAGACCCCTGCGGCCCCCGTCCCCTGACCCTGCTTCTCCCACAGGTTGAAATGCCACAACAGGTGCACAAAAGAAGCTCCCGCCTGCAGAATATCCTTCCTGCCGCGTGAGTTTCCTGCCCCTCCCCCCGCTGTCTCCTGGATTTGGGGTGACTGTCTTTTTCGCGAGAGCTGTTCCCTGCTGATGGGTCGCCCCTCTTTTTAAGCAGTGCCTAGACTTCGGAGGACAGAATCTGTCCCTTCAGACATCAACAATCCAGTGGATAGAGCGGCTGAACCCCATTTTGGAACGCTCCCCAAAGCACTGACAAAGAAGGTACAGTGGCCCGCAGGCTGCCGCTTCTGCCGGGAGAGCCGCCCTCACTGTTCTGCGACCCCGCGTGCGTTGCCTAACTTCTGGAGTCTCAGTCTCCTAGCTCGTAAAGCAGGGGGACTGATGCTCTGGAGGTTCATGGGGTGTAAAGGGAACCCGAGAACGTTCATGGCCTTGCTTGTTGGGGGCCTGTCACCCTGCCAGCCAGTGCTCACCGTCCAGCCTGCCACAGTCAGCAGGTTCCTGGCTGGGTCACCAGGCCCCAACCCCACACCTGACCAGCAGTGTGTCTGTACTGCCAAGTGTACCCCGTCCGTGCACCATCCTTGCACGACCCGCTCACTCCCCGCCCTCTCTGTGCGCGTGCCCTGGGCCTCTGCTTCTGTATTTCTGCACACCTGGACACCCAGTCCTTCCCCTCCGGTCAGCTCCTCAAGACCCACTCAGTCGCCCCTTCCCGCTTGCACCTTTGGCCCTCCACCCACCCACTTCTGGGGGTGCCTCTTCTCGTGTTGCTAAGGGCAGCGACTGGGTATCATCCATCCAGTATCCCTGTTTGTGATCTTTACTAGAACGTGACTAGCTAGCTGTCAGTGTGTGCTCCCAGGAGCCAAGCTTGTGCTGTGTGTGCATGTGCCTGTGCATGCATGTGTGTGCATGTGTGTGCATGTGTGCACACACACCACCTCTCTCACAAGGCTCACCTGTCTCCCTGACCTCTTCCCACTGCCCCCCCCTCTTGCCCTTCCTTGCTCAGATTGGCTCTGCCCAGTCCTGCCTTGTGCTTTGTGCCTGCTCTTCCTGTGTCTGAAACTCCCTGCCCGCCTCCCCAGGGAGCTTGCCCGGACATGCCTACAGGCAGGCCCTCACTGCCGTTCCCTCTGGCGCTGCTCACCTACTCCGTCTGCTTGTTTGCTCTCTGTCTCCCCGGCGGGGTGGAGACTGGAGACTGGACAACACACCCTGTCCCTCTGGCTCCCTGGTGCCTGCTTCGGTGCCTGGCACACGGTGATGGTCAGGGAG
Organism: Galemys pyrenaicus; assembly: GCA_019455555.1. Classification (NCBI taxonomy): domain Eukaryota; kingdom Metazoa; phylum Chordata; class Mammalia; order Eulipotyphla; family Talpidae; genus Galemys; species Galemys pyrenaicus. Next base: position 47,831 of record JAGFMF010011855.1, on the reverse strand, counting down.
CCTTGGTACTGAAACTAGAGCCATGAGCAGCTCTGCAAGGTTGCAGTGGACAATACACTATGGCTCAGAAAGGTGGGGTGCTTCGTGCAGGGTCCCGCCAGTGCAGGTGGGGAACTGGGACTCAACGTGCCCGGTGGCCACTCCCCTGCCTGCTGGCTGGCCCTGCCCTCAGCAACTGGATGGAGGAGCTAGGGCTTGAGAGTGAGAGGCGTGTGTGAGGCTCAGTGAAGCCAGCTCCCTCGTGCCCCTTCATTGTGAGTCCAGGGGCAGTGCCATCCCCGGACAGCAAGGCCACAGGGACGCCAGTGAGGCGTCATTGTTGTGGGTGCCGGAGTCCACTGTGCACCCCAGAAGAGAAAACGGTTGAATTTCACACTTAATACAACTCAGCCCTGATTTTTTTTTAAAGATTTATTTATTTATGCATACAAGTACTGGGGTACAGGCCAGAGGTGTGGGGGGTGAGAGGATTCAATAGAGCAGGGAGCAGAACAGGCAGATCAACGGAAGTACACTGCTGAGGGGAGCAGCGGGCACAGCAGGAGAGATCCGCTACGCCATGTGGGTCCCCTCCCTGGTCGGTGGCAGGGATCGAACTGGTGCTGCAGTGGCTGCGGTTTGCTTCATAGTGCGGTGCTTAAACCACTGTGCCACCAGGGAGGCCCTCAGTCCCGATTTTTTAACAAAGAGCCCCCCTCCACATACACTGGGAACCAATACACTGGTCAGCTTGAGGGCCCCGGCCAGTATCAACTCAGCACCCCCCACCCCCTCGGTCCCTCTCTCAGGCGCTCCTGTGGCCTTGCTAGGGCCCAGACCACCGAGTGGACGCAACCAGCAGGTCTGCAGAAGAGGGGCGGGAGTGTTGATTAGGGGCCCCTGTGAACCACAGACTAAAGACTAAAGGAGCACTGGGGGGGCTGAGTTTAGCTCATTACGGACCCTGCTCTGTGCTGGCCTCAGGGCCAGCCACCGGGTGTGTGAGGGCAAGGGCGTCCCTGCCCTCGCCGGACACACGTGCCGGGGGAGCTCGCACAAGCACCCCGTGCCTGCCCTGCCAGCCACAGTTCAGGTGCCCTGAGAAGTGCTGGGAGCTCTGGGAGGATAATGATGAGGAGTGCGCCCCAGCTCGGGGCGGGTGTCACGTGAGGGACTCTGGGCCACCCTCCCTCAAACATTCGATGGGCGAAACGTCAGGACATCTGGCTGACCTCGTCTGTACATGGGGGAAGGAGGGTCCCAAGCAGGGAAGACAGGCCCTGCCACGTCTTGTGTCTGCCCTGCAGGAGCACCCTCCGGCCATGAACCACCTGGACTCCAGCAGCAACCCATCCTCCACCACGTCCTCCACGCCCTCCTCGCCCGCTCCCTTCCCGGCCTCATCCAACCCTCCCAGTGCCACCACACCCCCCAACCCCTCACCCGGCCAGCGGGACAGCAGGTTCAACTTCCCAGGTACCGCATCTTTGGGCTTTTCCTTGCACTCAGGCGTGAGGTTGGGGGTCCCCAGGGAGCTTAAGGTTCAAAACCCACCGCCACCAAGAGCCAGGGCTGTCCCCAGCTGGAGAACATTACCCGAATCAAACCTAGTGACGGCTCTGAGGGAGAAGCGTCACCGCACCCATTGAACAGATAGAGACACTGAGTTTCAGAGAGGTGACTTGCCTCCCCTTGTACAGCCTGTGAGTTTCAGAGCCAGGAGCAAAGCCACGTCTGTCTAACAAAGCCTGGGTTCTTGACATAATCCCGGGCTGCTCTCCAGGGCTCAGGGGGCTGCTTCTGGCTACTGTTTGCTCAGCGCTGACTTCTGAGCAGGCATGGCGGGCGACACAGGGAGCTGGGGCAGGTCCAGAAGACCTGGGAGAGGGAATCTGAGGCTCTGATGCTTACCTGCTCTGTGATCTGGACAAGCTACTTAAATAAGGGAAACTTTTGTTCTCTTTTTCATAAGCGAGATCCCACATGAAGTTGGAATTAGATTTTCCCCACTGGATAGTGAGGATGCTGGGGAGTGCGTGTTGGAGCAGACCTGAGTGGGGCTGACCTCTGATGTCGCCATAGCTCCGCTGCCCTGGGGCCTGTGAGCCAGGCCCTCCCCACCTCTTGGCCATGCCCGGGTGTCAGCCTCTCCAGGGAACAGAGTGGGGACATCTCAGTTTATTAGTTGGCAGCCCAGTGGGAGGCGTGGCTGGGATGCCCCAGTTTGCTCCAGGCCTGGGCCTGCTGCCAGTTCCAGCCCATGCCGTCCAGCTCAGGCCCCGCCTGTCACGGGCCCTGGGGCTCCAGATCTGGAGAACAGAGGCACAGCTCTCCCTGTGCCAGGGGACCCCCACTCTTACCAGGGTCCCAGGGACTTCTTCGCAGGGTGCTCAGAGACCGAGATTTTGTAGGAATCTTTTTTCTCTTTGCCTGTCCCTTTGCCCTAACACATACCCGCTGGAGCTCTCCTTACACTAATGCATCACCTGAGCACACCCCACCGCTCCCCTCCCTGCAGCTGGGCGATGGCCCGTTTGATTAACCTCCTCTCCTGTTCTGCTATCCTTGTTATGCCCTGAAACTGGACCTTTTGCCCAACCTCCTAAGTTTAAGTTTTTTCTAAAAGAAAGAGCATGTTTGGAAAACAACAGCCATAGAAAAGTCCTTTCTGCGCTGTCAGACAAAGCTTCTTGGCTTTCCCTGATGTCCCCAGCCGGGCCTCCTTGTCCCTACACAGGGCCCTCCCTCTCCAGCATCTGTTATCTCTCTGGTCTCGGCAGTGCCCTGGGCAGGCCTGGCACCCGCCCAAGGAGGGAACTCTCCCCCTGTGAACTCTGTACCGTGCAGGAGCACTTCAGTGTATCCTTGAGGATAAGACCGGGGAAAGGTTATTTGTACCCCCATTTTCCAGTATGAGAGATTAGCCAACTCTTGGGGTCCCAGAACCTCGGAAGTGGCAGAGCTGGGGTTAGAAGCAATTGGTGCCAGAGTTCAGGTGCCTAATGTTCAGATCCCTTTTATACCCTTAAGAGAGGTGTTTGTTTTTTTTTGGCGGGGAGGGAGTGAGGTCAAGTCACTGAAGCCCCCACACCCCTGCGGGTGACTGTGGGGCCATGGGGACAGTCATTCTCTGCACACAGCACCATCATTCAGAGTCACTGTTATTCTCTCCCCTAATGTTGCTCTGCTGGGCTCGTGCACATTTCACAGCAGAGAAGTGGGAATAGGAGGCCCACAGAGTCCTCCAGGGCAGTCACAGGGTGGCCGCGGGGCCTGGGCTGTTGCCAGCGCCCGTGTCCTCCAGCTCTTTTTGTCTTTCCTAGTGGATCAGCCCACGCTGGCCAGGCCTTCCCGCAGCAGGGCAGGAGGGCAGCTGCATACGCTAGACCCCCTTCCCTCTCCAAAGCCCATGCCTGTGCCCCTCTTCCCTCGCTGGGTTTGCTGTTTTGTGTGTGTGACTCACCTCCTCTTCTGTTTAAAGCTACCTACTTCATTCATCATAGACAGCAGTTTATCTTTCCAGGTGAGTCCTTTGCATGGTTCCACTAACTCCCCTTGCCATGACCCCCTCTGTGTAGCCCACCTGGGCCCCCTCGCCCTGAGCACTCTGGAGGTATTTGAGTCTCTTACCCACAAACTTAGAGAGCAGCTGGGACTGGGCAGGGAGGGAGAAGGATGAGTAGCCTTGAGTCCCTCGCAGGGGTGGTGTCTTACTTAACAGAGGCAAGAATTACACATAAATGGTGTCCAGCCTCTTGCACAGAGACTGCAGGCAATTTGTCCAGAGTCACACAGCAACAAGGTAGCAGAAACCTGGTTTGCAGAATATGGGGAGAGAATTTTTTGCTGCTGTTGTACTCTCACAAAATCATCATCCCCTATGTAATGGCAGGAGACTGTCACTAGCCCATCTTACACAAGGGGAAGCCAGTTTGGGAAGGTCTTCTGGCTTCCTGTTGCTTTCCAACCTTAACATGCAGCGCCATCTGCTGGCTTTTATGGGAAATGCCGCCTTCGTATACAAAGTTGTTTTTGTTGTTGTTGTTTTTGAAATTTATTTACTTATGTATACAAGAGCTGGGGTACAGGCTAGAGTTGCGGGAGGTGAGAAGATTCACCAGCGACAGAGTGGGAAACAGAACAGGCAGACTGACTGAAACACACTGCTGAGGGGAGCAGCGGGCGAGGCAGGAGAGGTCTGCTCCGCAATGTGGGTCTCCTCCCTGGCCTGCGGCAGGGATCGAACTCCTGCTGCAGCAACTCCAGTTTGCTTCATAGTGCGTTGCTTAAACCACTGCACCACCAGGGAGGTCCCATATACAAAGTTTAAAGGAAAAAACTTTCAACCCAGTAAGACAGTTTCTTCCATTCCCTTCCACAAAAATTGTTTTGCACACCTACTATGTGCCAACCTTTGCATTTGGCCATATTCTTGCTCATAAGGCATTTAAGATTGGTACTTATTTCTCTAGCTGCAGGTGACAGCATAAGTAATCCACAACTTTCAATTCCTGGTTTAGCCATATGAAGGGTCTGTGTTTAAAAAACCACTGGAGTTAGTTGGTTTTTTCCCAGATTAAACAGACCTATTTTGAAGTTGGTATTTGAAGAGGTATTGGTTATTCCAGGCGTTTGTATTCCCTGGCTCCATTAGGGGGTGACTGAGAGTGTTTGTAAGTCCTGACGGACCGGCCAGCTGGCTTGTCCAGGTGTGCAGGCCAGCGGGTCAGGAGCTGGGAGCCGCACCGCAGGTCTCTCTGAGCTGCCTCTCTGGTTTCGTAGCTATTTTTTAAAAAGATTTATTTATTTATGCACACAAAAATTGGGGTACAGGCCAGAGGTGTGGGGGTGGTAAGAGGATTCACCAGAGACAGAGTGGGGAGCAGAACAGGCAGATTGATGGAAATACACTGCAGGGGAGCAGCGGGTGAGGCAGGAGAGGTCTGCTGTGCCATGTGGGTCCCCTCCCTGACGAGGGATTGAACTCGTGCTGCAGTGGTTGTGGAAGCCACACAGTGCAGTGCTCAACCCCTTGCACCACCAGGGAGGCCTTCATAGCTATTTTTACAGCAATTCCTCTCCGAGAGCACCCCCTGTTACTAGCTATATGCCACAGGGTGGTTTCCAGGGGAGTACCCTAAAGCCTTGGGAAAGCATGGCTATTCTTCCAGCAGGTTCCATCTTGCTCTAAAAATATGCTGGGAGGAGAGGAGAAGGGAAATACATATTTAAAACAAACATGGACACATTTTACCCAGAATGCAAATTACACTCTTACTGGTTGAGGGGAAAGTCTGCAGCTCCAGAGACATTTTGCTCGCCCACCCTGGGGTCCTGTTTTTCCTGGAACCCCTACCTCCCACTCCCACCCCATGCATGTGTTTCTCTTCTGTGGAAACCTCTGGTGGTGCGAGGGGAGAGGCCCCAGGGAGGCCAGAGCCCAGATCTCCACAGACCTTGTGCAGGGCATGTTGGTGCACATGTGCATCTCCCCGCAAGAAGCCACAGTGTCTCTCAGCTTCTCCAAGTCTGTGAGGTCCACGAAGTGGCAGTCCCCCATCGGGTGACCTCAGTGCAGTCTTGGAGCACACCCCAAGGCAGGGTACAGGGACTGATGGGGAGGCTTTTGTGCTGGGAGACAGGGAGAGGCCCTGGTAGCTTTAGCCACGGCCACCTCCAGCCTCTCCTTCTGTTGAAAACAGGAGAGTGTCGTGCCAGCAGCCTCCCTGAGTTCAGTGAGCAGGGTTGGAGAGACCACAAGGAGCCAGCAGCAGAAGCAGCTTTGGAGGGTCTCACCCGTCAGTGTGGGTTCCATGCTGGAGTGACTGCCAGTCTGGGGTCCCCAGATGCGGGAACCAGGAAAACCCCAAGCTCCCCAGGGTCAGCTCCAGATGCTCTGGTGTGTGGAGTGTCAGCTTCTTCCTCTGCGCTGAGGTGTCCACCCGAGACTCGATCCCACAGCCGTGGGGGCAGGGCCTGGCTCCCACCAGAATTCCCAGCAGCTGAGCCGGGCACCTGGCGTCCCTTGCCTGCAGCCTCTGCTGGCCCGAGTACGGGTCTGTCCCTTCTCCAGCTGCGACCAATGGGGCCCGTGTCCGGTAGCCACCAGCCCAGTTTGCTTGCTGCTCTTGGAGCGGTTTGCCTCAGAGGAATGGTGTTCACTGAGAAGCCCCTTTTGGGGTGAGCACGACCCAATGCCGGGCAGGCTGTGACAGCACTGAGTTTAGGGAAAGTGTCCACTGGAAGAGGCCTGGAGCAAGGACACATGTGCAGCCCTGTGAGGCCACTCGGGGGGCCGCTCCCCATGGGGGCTGGGTTTGCACACGCTGTGTCCACGGAGGAACAGGGGAGCTGGTCTCACCTCTGCATCTGCCTTTTGTTCCCCCCAGACATTTCGGCATTTCCACAGGCGGCCCCCGAAGCGGCAGACAGTACCCGGTAAGCCCCTCAGTGCCCGTCCCCTCCTCTGTGGTCTCCGTTAAAACTGGGCACTTGGGCCTGGGCACCCTCCACACTGCCTTTAAATTGCTGGCTCCCATCTCTGGACATGCCATGTATTTGGGGAGCCAGTTGGGAAAGTCCTTGAACTAATTCCCACCCTGGCCCAGTGAGCCCAGCCAGAGGGTTTATTTGCCTCTTGTCAGTGCCGTTGGCGTTGGGCAGGCCTGTATGTGAACTGAGAGGGAGCTTGTATCCCAGGGCGGGTGGGCAAAGGGCATTCAGAGCGAGAGAAACCTTAGAAACAGCTCCTGTCCGGGGAGCCCTTTCTCTGTGGGGGCCCTGCTCGGTGCTGGCACAGTCCTCAGCCCAGTGAAGTGGCCGCTGAGGTCCATCCTTAGCGTCCAGAGAGGACGCTAGCCCAGAAAGGTCAAGAAATCCCATCAGGTCACACGGCTAGGAAGCGGCATGGCAGTTCTCAAGCCTGAGGCTCGTGGGTTCCGAGTGTGGTGTGTGCACAGAACCCCACCCTGCATCAGCTGTGAAGGGCCTTGGTGGTCACTGCCCACCTCGCCTCTCCCACCCATGCAGGAGGCCTGGAGAAGGCCAGGGCCAGCAGTGGGCATGGCAGGCTGGGCCTGCTGTTCCCACCACATCCCGACGGCCTCTCTCACAGGCAGGCAGGTCAAAGTGAGGAGCCCGGCTGGTGGCCCTGCCTCAGGGTCAGCTTGACAAACTGTTTACTCTTAGGCTCGATGACCAGACAAGAGCAGACATGTTGGAGGATCAGGAAGTGGAGGTGAGTGTTCCAGAAAGTGGCAATGAGCCACGCCTGCTGCCTTCCTTCTGCAGCTCCCACCGCCAAAACCCCTGTTGGGGTCTGGGTATGTGTGAGCCCTGGGCCCTGGCTCGCAGGTGCACGCTGCCATGGTGAGTGTGGCGGGAAGAATAGTGACCAAAGCCGGGCCAAGAGCCACGTGCTGTGGCTGAGGCCACAGAGGCACCGTGGCGCTAAGCGACCTGTCTGGTGTGCACCCGTCTGCCCAGCCAGGGCAGAGCTGAGACGTGGCCTGAGCGTGGCAGGGAAGAACAGTGACCAAAGCTGGGCCAAGAGCCACGTGCTGTGGCTGAGGCCACAGAGGCGCCGTGGCGCTAAGCGACCTGTCTGGTGTGCACCCGTCTGCCCAGCCAGGGCAGAGCTGAGACGTGGCCTCCCGACTGGCCCTCTCCTCCCTTGTCTAGTTGAAGCCCTGGGGAAGAGAAGAAAGCGGGGTGAGTTCAGACCTGCTGCCCTTCTCTGTTCTTCTCCCTCTCCCTCCAGGCCGAGGAGCCGGAGGCTGGCAAGTCGGAGGTAGAAGATGATGAGGACGAGGTGGACGACTTGCCCAGCCCCCGCCGGCCCTGGCGGGGCCCCATCTCCCGCAAGGCCAGCCAGACCAGCGTGTACCTGCAGGAGTGGGACATCCCCTTTGAGCAGGTGGAGCTGGGCGAGCCCATCGGGCAGGGGCGCTGGGGGCGCGTGCACCGCGGCCGCTGGCACGGCGAGGTGGCCATCCGCCTGCTGGAGATGGACGGCCACAACCAGGACCACCTGAAGCTGTTCAAGAAAGAGGTGATGAACTACCGGCAGACGCGGCACGAGAACGTGGTCCTCTTCATGGGGGCCTGCATGAACCCCCCGCACCTGGCCATCATCACCAGGTGAGCCGGCCCCGGCCCTCACGGGATCCACCTCAGCTTCCCCTTCCTGGGCTGTTACTTGTGTGGACACCCTGGAGGTACTGCGAGTTTTAATGTAGGGGAGCAGAAAAAGACAACCATTTCCCCCTCACGTGACCCACTGACATTAAAAAAAATCAGTGAAACTTCTTTGAGGAAATGCAGATGTTCTAGAAAATTATAGAGTAAAAACCAGTGTTCTCCCCCTCATCTGGGCGCTTGTCCCAAAAGGTGGCTACCACAAATCATGCCTTATCATTCCTCGCATTAAAATAAAGAAGTTCCCGGGTCTCCCTGGTGGCGCAGTGGGTTAAGCAAAGCACTATGGAGCAAACCACTGTCACTGCCGCATGAGTTCGATCCCAGCCTCCGGCCAGGCAGGTGACCCACACAGCGCAGCAGACCTCGCCTGTCTCACCCGTTGCTCCCCTCAGCAGTGTGTTTCAGTCCATCTGCCTGTTCTGTTCCCCCCTTTGTTTCTGGTGAATCCTCTCACCCCCTGCACCTCTGGCCTATACCCCAGTTCTTGTATGCATAAATAAATAAAAATAAAGAAGTTCCCATATGCTGACATTTTAAATTGTGTATTCCTGTGAGAAAATACACAGCAATATCACAGTGGTTCTTACCATGCCTGCTTCATTCCAGTGAAGGTCTGAGGTCTGGCTGGAAGCCCTGGTGGCTGGCAAGGTTTTACCAGCCAGCTCCAGAGCCCTGGGTGGTAGCGCCTGTTGGTTCCTGTGGTGTAAATGCACTCACACAGCTGACCTCAGGCTGCCAGTGTGTCCTCCCTGGGTGCAGAGCGGGGGCGTTGGGAAGGCCTCGCACCCTGTGCTCTGGGTTCTTTGCCCAGCCAGCCCCGGCTGTCTCCTAACTTTTTTTAATGTATAGAAGAGTTGGGGTACAGGCCAGAGGTGTGTGGGGGTGAGAGGACTCACCAGAGACAGAGTGGGGAGCTGAACAGGCAGAACAACTGAAACACACTGCTGAGGGGAGCAGCAGGCGAGGCAGGAGAGGTCTGCTGTGCCATGTGGGTCCCCTCCCTGGCCGGAGATCGAGCTCACACTGCAGTGGCTGTGGAAGCTCCACAGTGCAACGCTCAACCCCTTGCGCTACCAGGGAGGCCCTGTCCCCTAATTTAACCCAATCGTTCCACTGGACACTGTCCTCGTGAATGTGAGCTTCTTTGAGTGTGTATGTGTGAGTGTGTGTGTGAATGTGAGTGTGAGTGTGTGTAAGTATGTGTGAATGTGTGTGTGAGTGTATGTGTGTGTGAATCTGAGTGTGTGTGTGTGTGTGTGTGTGGCGTGTGGGGGCACGCTGTCCATTTCAGCTCCAGTGCATGGGGCTCACCCTTCACTCTCCACGTTTAGTGTCCACCCACCCAGAAGCCTGGGGGGTGTGAAACTGAAGCGCTATCGTCCATACCTCGGAAAAGTTCTTGAGTATTTGCTTTTGAAATCGAAAAGAGCAGTATGAGGCAGCAAAGGAAATTTAGGGGTGACATAGAAGTGTCAAGAAGACAGCAACCAAGAGCACCCTTGTGGCGTTCCCTGCAACCAGACCCCGTGCTTTGAAAAACCTTTCTCCTCAAACTGACTTTACTAAGTAAAAGTTAGCCTCCATCGTATGTCTTTGTGAGAAGGAACCACCCACCAGAACACCCACCTTGGTGAGGGTCCCCAGGTCACCACACCAAGGGGGCAGCTTGCAACCCACAGCATGACCGCCTGAAGTTTCAGGGAGAGCTGCTTCAGCTGGGACCCCCAGCACCCCGCCCCAACCACCGTCCGTCCTGCCGTACTCCCTTCTCTCATCTACCCAAACCGTCCATAAGAGATTCGGGTCTGCTTACAGGGAAAACGAAACAGCAAACCTTCATCAACCAAAAATGTGACACGCTTTACAATAGACTGAGTGAATTGAGCTCAGTGACGGGCCCAGCACCCCACATTCCAGACCCCCGGCCCAGGCTCACAGTCCCCGTGGCTCTAAGAATCTCACCTCCCAGGAGACTAAGACCTAGCTCCTCCTCAGAATGCAAGTCCCCTTCTCTCTGAGTTGGGAGTGAGTCCACATGCTCTCTCCCGTCTCCACCTGGCATCAGGCGCCCCTGTAGTTTGAGACCCAGACACTCAAGCTCCTTAACCCACGTCACCGTCACCCTTGACGGCCGCCCGCCCCTTCTCCCTCCTGGTATGTTCCTTAATTGTAATAAGACCCTGTCATGAGCGAGTGGAGAGCTCTGGAGCTGCCATGTCGCCTGATCGTAGCCCTCGAAGGCCACATTCCTCCTGTCGGAGTGAGTGGGCACAGTCCCGCCTTGGCCCACCGAGGGCGGGGTGCTCCGAGCCACCCAAACTCTGTTCCAGGGAGCGCGGGCCTGGACCACAGGGACTGCCGTATGTGCACATTCAGGCCCGGCGCCGGAAGGAATGAGACTTGGGCATCCTTAACGGGGAGGATTCTGGGGCCCCGCTTTCCGGGGGCTGGGGACAGCCCTCAGAGGCTGAGGGGGACAGCATTTCCCTGGCTCCACAAGGGCGGGCTTGGGCCGCACTGGCCCCAGACCCCGCCTGACCCCACCGCTCTCCACAGCTTCTGCAAGGGGCGGACGTTGCACTCATTCGTGAGGGACCCCAAGATATCTCTGGACATCAACAAGACCAGGCAGATCGCTCAGGAGATCATCAAGGTAAAGGGGCGCCACCTGCGCTGCCAGCCCGTGTCAGGTCTGGGGGCTGCTCTGTCTCTGCCTTTTACCGGGGCACCACAAGGGTGGGACCCCAGCTCTTTCGCCCTCTGTCTTGTCCATTGTGAGCTGGGCGCTCGGTCAGTGTTGATGAAATGTGTGAAGCACGTGGCAAAGTTTGTTCTTTTTTTAAAGATTTATCTATTTATGCATATAAGAACTGGGGTATAGGCCAGAGGTGCGGGGGGTGAGAGGATTCACCAGAAACAGAGGGGGGAGCAGAACAGGCAGATTGACTGAAACACACTGCTGAGGGGAGCGGTGGGTGAGCAGGAGAGGTCTGCTGTGCCATGTGGGTCCCCTCCCTGGCCGGCAGCAGGGATCGAACTCATGCTGCCCTCAGAGATATCACAGTGCAGTGCTTAACCCACTGTGCCACCAGGGAGGCCCCACATGGCAAGTTTTAAAGACTCGCAGGTGGAGCTGGAATCCTGGTCACGCTGCCTAACTTTGGGCAGATCATTTGGGGAGGGCTCCTCCCTGCAAAATGGGGGTGACAGCTTAGCCACCCTGTTGGGATAGGTACCAGGAGGAAATGCTCGGACCTGGGCAGCTTTGGACCTGGGGGTGCCTGGTGAGAGTCTGTTAGAATTGAAGGGGGTGGAGAGTGGGAGGGGCTCTATCCCGAAGCGTGAAAGCACCTTCTGCCTTCAGTTTCCAAGTCTGAGTTTCTCTAGATCAGACTCAGTCACCGAGCTGGTTCCTTTACAACCACAGGTGTGGTCTTTGGCTCTGTTTGGCTCCTGGGATGGAGCTCAGACCCCAGATTTCAGTCTTGGTCCAGGAACCCTATTACTGAGCAAAAGACTTGCTGCCCACTGCATGTGTATTCCAGGACATCAGCTGAGCGCCTGGATGGAACTAGTCATTGTCACTCATTTCCCTCCCCTGCTGTGCTGTTGTTGTCCTGAGACCTGTCCCCGAGGCAGGTATGAGGTTAGGCCTCTCCACACCAGCAGGCAATTCCCAGGCACTCACAGGATGTCTGAGAATTCAACTCAATTCTGCTCCCTGGAGATAGCATCAGATCCTGCAAGCTAAGGGTTCCATGTCAAGACACCCCCAATTCAGGTGTTGGTTATGAGACCCAAGCGGTTACCTGTTTGGTGCAATCAGCTACATATTGGAGATTCCCATGATCTCCTTGGACTTCAGCCCGGATTATTATTTGTGCTTCTGACCAGCGGGCTATGAATCAGAGGTTCTCAGGACACCCACCCAGGGTTTGACTAATCTGCTAGAGAAAAGCACACAGAACTCAGGAAACCCCTTTGCTCACGAGATCACCAGCATGACGGATACTAAAGGAAACCAATCACCAGCCAGATGAAAAGAAGCATAGGGTCTTGGAACAAAGGAGGTTCTGCCCTTTGGGAGCTTGGGGTTTGGCAGGATGGCATGTAGAAGCACACTGGTCCCCCAGAGTGACCCCTCTCCTTTGGGGCTCGTATGAAGGCTTCTTACATGGGCGTGACTAACTTCTTGGCCACTGGTGATTGAACTCAACAGTGGAATTGGGGGTGGACTGAAGGTTTCCATTGTTGGTTTCCCTGGCAACTTGCCCCCATTCTTAAGTGTTTTCCAAAAGTTATCTTCATTAGCTTAGCAAGAGGCATCTTTATATTCTCAACACTTAGGAAATCTCAAGACTTTGGGGGAAACTGCAACAAGAACTAGGGTGAAGACCAAATAGGTACAAGAAATGTATCTCGGTCATCTGAATGAACAAGCGTCTGGAATTCCCTGTCATTTTTATGTCCCTCCCTGACACGAGACTTGCCGTCTTCCAGGGCATGGGCTATCTGCATGCCAAGGGCATCGTGCACAAAGACCTTAAATCCAAGAACGTCTTCTACGACAATGGCAAAGTGGTCATCACAGACTTTGGGCTCTTCGGGATGTCGGGTGTGGTCCGAGAGGGACGGTGAGTTGGCCTGGGCCGTCTGGACAGAACGGGGAGGACCTGGCTGGTGCTGTGTGGGCCTTGAGGTCCCCACAAGGTCTGGGAAGTCTTGCCTTGTGCTCTTGAGGAGCAGCCCTTCCTGTAGGAAATCCAGGTTTGCTTTGGGCCAGCCTTGGGTTCTGGTCCAGAATCAGCTTTGAATGTCATGTAGGTCCATCGTGGCTCTTGCAGATCCCCAGGGAGCCTGGGTGCCCTTGCTCACGTTTGCCCTGTCTGCTCACCAACTTGGGCGGGTGGCCAGGATTCACATCCGCCAGCATCTGGGGGATCCCAGGAATGGCAGCCCCGGGCTGATTTGTGAGACCCACAGGCAGGAGAGAGACAATAGAGTCACGGGGACAAGAGAGTCAGGCACCTCCGCTGATCTCCTTGCCGTTATTCACCCTCCGCCTCCTCTCCTAGCAAACCTGGTGGTCGTCTTTGGTGGCATTCCCACAGAGCACTGCTGCTTTTGCGGGTGCAGGATCTGCATCCTGCCTTCCTGAGCCACACGTGGTGGTGGGTGGGTCCCAGAGCAGACGTGTGCCAGGTGGCCTCCTTGCTGCCAGCTGAAAGGCCCGTGCCCTTGCCCTGGCTTCTTGCCCTGCAGGCGTGAGAACCAGCTGAAGCTGTCGCATGACTGGCTGTGCTACCTGGCCCCCGAGATCGTGCGTGAGATGACGCCCGGGAAGGATGAGGACCAGCTGCCCTTCTCCAAAGCTGCCGACGTCTATGCGTTCGGGTGAGCAGGCCCCGGTGTCCCTCCTCCCGGGGCTCTGAGGGCAAAGTGGCCAGACGAGAGGGCCCCACTGTCCATTGGGGCAGGCAGGCTTTGAGTCCTGGCTCTGCTGCTTGGCCGTTGCTTTCCCATCGTAACACGGGGAGAATAATGTCGCCTCCCCAGAGAGGTTGTTTCGTGAGCGCTAACTAGTTACTTGTATAAAATGCCTAACCTGAGCGTCGCCTCACTCACTGTCCCCTGAAGATCCCCGAGCTAAGAGACCTGTCCCTCTAGGACAATGGCTGTCCTGCAGCCAGCCTCCAAAACTGACCAAAAGAAAAATCAAAATATGGACATACAACATGAACCGAATATATAATGCGCTCTCTCAGCCACTTTAAAAAGAAAAACATGTAAAGTCAATTTTAATACTTCATTCCATGTATCTGAAACCTTATCATTCCAGCATGTCATCAAAGCTCATGAGATAGTTTCTCCCACAAAGTTTTCAAAGTCTGATGTGTGGTTCACGCTGGCAGGACACCTGGGTTCCACTTGCTCCCTGCCAGCTGCCCAGTCGCCCCATCTGGCGCGGCCCCCGCATGGGCCGTGTGGGTCTAACAGCAAAGGTGCAGGTCCCGGGAGAGGCTGGGGAAGGCCTCCCTGCAGCTGCCTGTGACCTCTCAGTGTCTTCCCTCTGGGGAGTTCTTTGCTACCCTGACTGTGACCTGTGTCGCTTCCCAAGCACCACGTGTGCCAGGCGCTGGACTTGGGGTTCCTGTTACTGCTCAGACAGCCCTGGATGTAGGCACCAGGCCCACTGGGTTGAGCACTTGTCCCTGGAACTTGAAGCAAGAAAGTGGGGAGCTGGTGTTCATGTTCCACTCAAAGACCTGAAGGCTCTCTTCAAGAGCCTCGCTGCCCCTGACTTTGTGTCACTGGAAAGTGGAAGCTCAGCTGCCAGAGGGGAGTACAGGGCCTCAGGGTCCCCCCAACGCCTGGAGGAGCCACAGGAGGCATCACAGCATTCCCTAGAACCTGACTGTGGGGAAGACCGGGGAAGGATGCTGACCCTTGGATGGGGCCCCTAGTGTTGCAACTGCAGGGCCCTGAGCGCGAGCCGGGAGCACCCAGGAGCTCAGGGTGTAATGGGTCCCTCCCCTCCCCCTGCCACAGGACTGTTTGGTATGAGCTGCAAGCAAGAGACTGGCCCTTTAAGAACCAAGCTGCAGAGGCCTTGATCTGGCAGATTGGAAGTGGAGAGGGAATGAAGCGTGTTCTGGCCTCCGTCAGCCTGGGGAAGGAAGTCACCGTGAGTAGCCACCTGCTCTTGGAGAAGGAATAGGGCCTTGAGGGTGGCACAGGGTAAACGACAGGGCTGCCCTGCGGTCACTCACCTGAGGTGCAGGTGTGTGCCAGGCAGGCCCCTTGGTTGCAGCGTAAAGGCCATGTCCTCGTTCACCCCACTGTTCACCTTTTTAAAAAAAGATTTATTTATTATGCATACAAGAACTGGGATGTAGCCCAAAGGTATGGGGGGGGCGAGAGGATTCACCAGAGACAGAGTGGGGAGCAGAACAGGCAGATCGACTGAAACACACTGCTGAGGGGAGCAGCGGGCGAGGCGGGAGAGGTCTGCTGCGCTGTGTGGGTCCCCTCCCTAGCCGGGATTCATGCTGCAGTGGCTGCGGAAGCCCCACAGTGTGGCGCTCAACCCCTTGCACCTCCAGGGAGGCCCCGCCTTCCATGCTTTTTAAGAAATCTATTTTAAAAAATATTTAACAAAATCAACATCATATGTCGCTGATTTTTAAAAATATTTTTTCCCATATGGCATTTTATGATGCTCATTATCTTGAATCATTGACACATCTTTACTTTTCAATGTCTACCCTTCTGGCCTATGGGTACATCAGAATGTAACTACTTCTCTGTTGTTGGACGTTTAGGTAATTTCTACCTTTTACAATAAAGTTAATGAGGACATTTTGTATATATATCAGAGTATGTATATATATATATATGTGTGTTATATCAGAAAGAAGTAGTCTTATTAAATAGTTAGCTTCCGGGCAACTATCTCACTTTCCTTTCTGTATGCAGTCAGAGTTGACTGTTAAGTGCTATTTCAAGGAGGTAAAGAGGCAAAATATAGAGCCACTAGTTTTAAGCCAGAATCATCAGGAACTTTTGTAAAAATACTGAGGACAGGGACTCTGCCAGAGAAGTTGACCTAGATTAAGAGTAATGTCACAGTTAATTGTATTAATTTTAATTTTTTTAATTAAGATAAAACTGACAGGGCCTCCCTGGAGGTACAGGGGGTTAAGCACCACACTATGAAGCAGCCGCAGCCACGGCAGCACCAGTTCGATCGCCAGCCAGGGAGGGGACTCACATGGGTCTCCTGTTCTGTTCCCTACGCTGTCTCTGATGATCCTTTCACTCCTGCCCCACCTCTGGCCTGTACCCCAGTTTTTATATGCATAAATAAATAAATCTTTAAAAATTTCGAAAAAAGATAAAACCGACATATAAACATTATATTAGTTTCAGATGTATGACGTAATGATTTGTCATTTATATTATTGCAAAATACTATTGCAAAATCGTCACCACAATAAGTCTAGTAAATATCTATTATAGCACATAGATAGAAACTTTTTTCTTGTGGTGAGAGCTTTTAACATCTACTTTTGTGGCAACTTTCTAATGTACTTTACAGTATTATTAGCTATAGTCACCAAGCTATATACTAGATCCTCAGGATGTATTTATTTTATAACTGGAAGTTTGTACCTTTTAATCCCCTTACTCATTTAGCCTACGCTTCCATCCCCTTATTTTGATATGAAGCCCCTCAGGTAATTCTAGTCCACAGAGTCCATAGAACTGATTGGCATTTCTTACAATGCAGTTGTGGGCTCTTTGAAACCTTTTAAGAATAGATTTAGGGCTAGGGAGTGGGGATGTGGGGACCAAGAGAATATGTTCCAGCAGCTGGTTTCTGATTCAGCAGAGTTGTTTTCCTGTTCAGTGTTTTCTCTTTTTGACATTTTACTGTTGGAGGGTGGATGGGTATTGGTCAAAGGGGAAAAGAAATTAATCAAAAGTAGGGAGTGCCCCTCTATCTGTCTCTCTAGCCTCACTGCTGAACATTCACCATCTAGTGCTGCTTTATCTGCTGAGACAGAACCAGGGATTTTGTATGCATGGGAAGATGTTACAAGGCCAGGATTCGTTTTGTTTTTGTTTTTTTTTAAAGATTTATTTATTTATGCATTTAGAGCTGGGGTATAGGCCAGAGATGTGGGAGGTGAGAGGATCCACCAGAGACAGAGCAGGGAGCAGAACAAGCAGATCAACTGAAATACACTGCTGAGGGGAGCAGCAGGCCAGGCAGGAGAGGTCCGCCACGCTATGTGGGTCCCCTCCCTGGCTAGGGATCGAACTCGCACTGCTGTGCAGCAGATGCTTTACAGTGCAGTGCTCAACCTGCTGCGTCACCAGGGAGACCCACAAGGCCAGTATTCTTAATGAAAATCAGTGGTAACTTGCCCCAGAAAGGACTCTTCATAAAACCAACTTCTTGTTCAGTCAGCTCTTCCTCCTCACCCCCTAGTGGACGCATAGAAATATTTGAATCATTGCATGCCTTAAAAAAGTCTTTTGTCCTCAAACCAGGAGTAAATTCTAGGTTCATAATAATTGTTCCTCAGACCATAAAGATTTTATACTGCTGTCTATATAGTACCCAGTGCATTTTTGAGAAATGTGGCTTTGGTCTCATTCTTAACCCTTTGCATACCCTGTTTTATTATTTCTGGAAATACCTAGAATTTTCTCCTTATCCTTGTCACAGTGAAAATTCAAAGCCTGTTTTTGTTTTTATTTTTATTTTTGTAGTGAGGTCCTTTATTTGAGCCTTTAAATTGAAGATCTCTATTTCCTTAAAAGTGTCTGGAAACTTTTCTTTTATGTTTTTGATAGTTTCCTATTCTGTAACATCTTTTTCTCTTGTGGAAGTTCCCATTTGACAGGATTCTGAGTGAGCCTCTGTGTCTTTCACCTTCATTCATATTTTCAACCCTTATCTAAATTGGGTCCAAAATCTAGGGAATTTCCTTGATTATATCTTCTAGTATTTCTATCTAATGATGTTTCAGAAGTTATATTACTAGATATTATATTGCTTATTTATTGATTTCTACTGTACCCTGGTTTTGTTTGACAGAGTTGGTTCTGAACATACGAACACACACACACACACGATTTCCTTCATAGTTGGAGTTACAGTTGGTTTGCTTTTGGTCTCTTGTTTATCTGGCGTGGCGAACAACCCCATGTGGTCTTGTCATGTTTTATAACAAGAACCTGAGCTGCTGAGTCTAAGTGGATGTATACTTTCTTCCCTCTCCCATGAGAGCTTTCTACCTGGTGGTATATGCTGGCCTATTTTCTCACACCTAGTTCTGAAGCAAAAGCACATGGGTCTGCTATATATGTATATATATATAAATAGATCCTAAGAATAAGCAGCAGAATGCCAGTCTTAGTAGATTTTACTGAGGAGAAAGGGCAACTAAGACATCTGTTCTTTGCACGCTTGACCATTACCCGATTTTTTTTTTTAAAGATTTATTTATTTATGCATACAAGCTGGGTACAGTTCAGAGACATGGGAGGTGAGAGGATTCACCAGACAGAGCGGGGAGCAGAACAGGCAGACTGACTGAAACACACTGCCAAGGGCAGCAGCGGGCGAGGCAGGAGAGGTCTGCTACGCCATGTGGGTCCCCTCCCTGGCCGGCGGCAGGGATCGAACTCGTGCTGCAGTAGTTGTGGTTTGCTTCATAGTGCGTTGCTTAACCCGCGCGCCACCAGGGAGGCCCCATTACCCGATATTTGTCCTGCGTGTCTCTCCCAGCTCTCTTGAACCTTAAGACCAAGGCTCAAATTCTGTGTTACATTTCACCTGTTAACAAATTACTTTCCATTCTAAAAAATCAATGACTCCATTTCTGATCTCCTTATTTCCCGTTAATGAAATCATTGACCTTCATTGTTATTCTAGGAAGGTCTAGAAAAGAGCATCCAAGTTCATACACCTCCTTTTTAACTCGAAGTTTGTACGCTTTTCTGAATGTTACTTATTTTTCTGCTCTACCCCAGTCATCTGATGTCAAGGAACCACCCGCTTGGGGGTCCTTGAGAACATCGAAGGGACCCTGTGCCCAGTGTTCTAGGGGTGCCCTCCCTGCTCCCAGCCAGCTGTCATGCCCACTAACGCCAGCTCTACTTACAGGAGATCCTGTCTGCCTGCTGGGCTTTTGACCTGCAGGAGAGGCCTAGCTTCACCCTGCTGATGGACATGCTGGAGAAACTGCCCAAGCTGAACCGACGACTCTCCCACCCCGGGCACTTCTGGAAGTCTGCTGAGTAAGTACCCCCTCAGGGAGCCAGACCTGCCAGCTGTTTCTGATTAAAGTGCCAACACTTTAATCTGGGGGATACACAAAGCAGATGACCCAAGGTAACTAGTTCCCTTGCCCAAGTGATAGTAGGGTTTCATTTACCATGTTTATTTCAGAGATTCCTTTTGATGGCCCGTGGTCACTAGTCCTTCTCTGCTGGGCTCCATCTATTCCTGGACCAGAAGATTCCGCTTAGGGTGCAGGGCCAGAGCCACATGGTACAGACCCTCACTGACGCAGTGGCTGTCACTTAAAATGGCACAGACTCAAGGCAGAGCTTTCCAGCGCCAAATCAGTCGCCCGTCATGAGCACATCACCGGCTGTGTGGTGCTGCGATGCTGGAAGCCCGTCCCCGCGTCTGCTTAATCACACAATCCTCTGTACCCTTTGAAGCCGGGGTGGTCTCCGCTGGGCAGGGAGCCGTCAGCGCTCTACTTTCTGTCCTGTTCCTTCTTTCTTTGCCCCTTTGGCTCCTCTGTGCCAAACACAGATGTCCACCTTGAACCCTCTTTGGGAATCCCTTTTTTCTGGGTCTCAGATTCCACAGCTTTAAAAAGTGGGGATTTCGCCAAGATAGGGGCTGGGCCAACTTTTAAAGACGAAGGGGAAGTATTTTAGGCATTGCTACCACTAGGAATTTGTGCTGCAACCTGTCACTGGGATTTCCAGGGGCCCAGCCACAGTGAGGCCAAAGCACCCCTGTGCACTGTACTGTGTCTTGCCACCTTTGTTCTGCTCTTCGGCACGGGGACGGCCCAGACAAGCTGGCTCTGCTCTCGTGAGATCTATTTCTGGATCCTGAAACTGGGATGTCGTGTAATATTTATAAGTTCTGATTTTCCCCCAGCTCTTTAGAAAAGTAAAAGCCATTCCTGATGCATGGAGTGCAGGTGGCAAGGCTGCATCTGGATCACACACCGATTGGCCAGGGGTGGTGGCAGCAGCCTCTTCCTAGTCTAGAAAGGGCCAGATTGTAAATATTGTAGGTTTGTGGGTCAGGTGGCCTCTCTCCCATGTTCTTGGTGTGGTTTTTTGGGAGGTGAGGGGACGAAGGTACAGCTCTACAAATGGCTAGTCTTTTTGTGGCCGAATTTGGCTTAGTGTCTTTTGCCAGCCCTTGCCTTGCAAACAAACTGGCTTCGAGCTCCAGGGGAGGGGAGACCCCATACCAATTGCCCAGCCCAAGGAGAAGTGGTTGAAGACGGACTTTGCTGGTTTAAGCCAGATTAAGCTGAGAGAGTCTGGAGAAATGACAGCTGGGGATTAGGGATTAGCATGAAAATGCTAGAGTCAGACTATACTCTTAAAATGGGGTGGGGTCCAGTAAATAGAATGTTGGCCTCAGGTTGTGTTGTTGCCCAGCCGTTCCCGAGTACCTACTGCCACCTGGGCAGGCAGAAGGCCAAGGCCCGCCTCTCGCAGCATAGGGTTTCCGGTCAAGCACATGAGGGGTTGCTCACAGCTTGAGGAAGTGTCCCTAGAAGGGGGTGCCTGGAGCTGGGTTTTGAGCTGGCACTCTTCTGGCAGAACCTGGGGCCTGGGGTGCTCCTGGATTTGCAGGGGGTTCAAGGATCTGGTTTGACAGGCCTTGGGTTCCTCATGCAAGGACCCAGGCCCTGGTCTCCTCTCCTCAAGACAAGCCTACGCTAGATGGTGCTGACGTTCAGGAGAGGTTCTGGATTCCCTGAAGACCCAGTTGCCCCACCTTCTCATTTCACGCGGGAAGCTGTCACAGCTGCTGCTGCTCCATGCCCCAGCGCCAGGGCTGCCCTCACAGGCAGGGCGCCAGCACCCCTGGATAAGTCCTCCTCAGAGCTTCTGGTCATGATTCTCACTTGTATCTGCTCAGCCTCTAATTCTCATTTTCTCTTTTCTTTTCCATTTGTCTCGTTGCTTTGTTTTTGGGGGGTGGCGGATGTGCTGGCTGACTGTCATCTTCCCCTCTCCCTGCCATCCTGGTTCCTGCGACCCCTCTTCACCTGCCCATGCTGGGCCCAACTCCGTCGTGGCGGGACTGCTCTCTGCCCTCACCTGGCACTCCCAGTCGCTGGCGGAGCCGCTACTACGGGAAAGGACGTTACGGTCACCCCGACTTTAAGAACTCCTGCCCAGTTCTGGAGGAATAGTGTGTCTTCCGTGATTTCCTTCATTCTCTGCCTGTCTGTGGTTATCGCTCTGCACATCCTGCTGCCTGTTCTGTCTGCATCCTGCT
Organism: Galemys pyrenaicus; assembly: GCA_019455555.1. NCBI lineage: Eukaryota > Metazoa > Chordata > Mammalia > Eulipotyphla > Talpidae > Galemys > Galemys pyrenaicus. Next base: position 26,593 of record JAGFMF010011855.1, on the reverse strand, counting down.
TCCCACCTGTGTGTTTGACCCTGACCCCTGTAAACCAAAGGCACGTTCTTACAGCTGAAGCGGTCATTGGCTCAGGCCACGCGGCATATGTTTCTCTCACTGGGCTAAGAGAAGAGCCACAGCGTGTGCAGGGCCTCTGGCTACACTCCATGGCAGGCAGTGGCTAATCCCCCATGGGAGAGAACTGGGTCTTTTTTCTGAGTCCCTGGGGTCTCCTCTGGCCAGAACCTGAGGGAGGGAGGGAGGTGAGCAGCAGTAGCGAACCCCAGTCAAGGTTGGTAAGCAGTGAGGAGGGGCAGTGGGCCTGTGGCCAACCTCTGCAGAAAACCCTGTGCCTGTGCCTTTATTTTAAAGATTCATTTATCTATGCACATAAGAGTTGGGGTACAGGCCAGAGGCATGGGAGGTGAGAGGAGTCACCAGAGACAGAGTGGGGAGCAGAACAGGCAGATCGACTAAAATACACTGCTGAGGGATTGACCAAAATACGCTTCTGAGGGCTGCAGCGGGCGAGGCAGAAGAGGTCTGCTGTGTCATGTGGGTCCCCTCCCTGGCCAGGGATTGACAGTGCAGCACTCAACCTGCTGTGCCACCAGGGAGGCTCTGGCCTTTGTCTTGGGGGGGGCTTGGAACGGCTCTCAGTGCTGGGCTCTCGTCTGAGCTGGCCCTACTGCCCCGCTAGAAATGAGGCAGCACTTCCTTGCTCTGTAGGGAAAAAGGGTCCCTTCCCTCTGCCACTCCCTGCCCCTCCCACCTGCCACCCTGACTTGGTTCTGACGCTGCTCTCTCCCCTCTCATCTCTCCTCCTTAGGTTGTAGGCCTGGCTGCCTTGCTTGCACGGGGGCTTCCTTCCTCCTAATCGACAACCCAGCGCTGTGACTTCTGCTCAGACGCAAGCTGAGGCTTGGGCACTAACCCAGGGGACATGATCTCTGCTGCTCCCATCTTCTCTCCTGAGACTTCTTGTGCTCTGTTTCTTTTTAAAACTGGCTCTCTGCGCAGCCTGCGTGTGCCTGAGTAACCACCCTCCTGGATGGCCCTCCTAACGGCCTCTGAACTGCCTTCCTGGACAGGACGTCTTCTCTCTAGCTCTCCTCCTGTGGGGTCTCTCGTGTTTGTTTGGGTGGCCCCATCTCCCTACTAACAACTCGATGAGATGTATCCCAGCACCCTAAGCGCACTGGGGTGTCTGCCTGAGGGTGGGGGCTTGCTTGACGGTTAACCTGTGGGGGGTCTTCTCCAATGAAGGAGTGGAATGATTTCAGAGCTGCCCAGGGCCAGTCCCCTCCTGCTGGGCGGTGAGGGGTGGACATCACAGTCCTGCTGCCATGAGAGATGACCAGCTAGGAGGGGCAGTGTCCTCAGAGGCACACTCTGGAAGCTTATCCTAAAGCTTACCCTAAAGCAGGGGCCTGTCTCCAAACACAGTAACGAAAGCAAAACTTCTGTCCCCTCCTCCTGAAAGTTACTCCCTTTACTCCAGTACAGATAGAAAGTTCTAGATCCCAAGTCAATACTGGCCAAGGGTGTGGCTGACAGGCCACACCCAGCAACACTGCTCACCCAGTGCAGATTCCCAAGCCCCCGAGCCCCGAGCCGGGCTCCACGGAGGCAGGCTCTGAATCCACATGTCAGCCGGCTTCACAGATGGCCCTGAGCCCCGTGTCTGAGGACCATTTCCAACAGGGGTATGTGATATCACGCTCCGTCGTGGGGGAAGGTATCTTCTCCCCCAGTTCTGCTCAGAGCCAGAGCTTTCCTAGACGGCTGGGAGAAAGCAAACGTGACGAGCCCACAGCAGTTATGAGCACAGCAAGTGCTTGGCGCTGAGCTCAAGAAGCCGCGGCCCTGCAGGAGGGGAATGTGGCAGGTACTTTCCCGTGGCCACACGAGGCCAGGAGCAGCTGTGCGAGGCCAGCGGCCCTGCGGTCATTCCTGCTTCTCGGCGGGGGAGGCACTCTGCTGCGCTGCCGGAACTGGCCTCTTCCTAGCTGGTGGCATCCTCGTTCTGACCGGGACCAGAAGGCTATAATCCTTATTTTTGTTCCTCTTTGCAGCATTAGCAGCAGCAAAGTCGTACCCCGGTTTGAAAGGTTTGGCTTGGGCGTCTTGGAGTCCAGTAACCCAAAGATGTAGCCAGCTGTGCGGCTTTTCTGCCGATTTCTGTCTTAAATGTGTTTCTAGAATACCCAAACCACCACAAGACAAAGAAAACACTTTGAAACATCAGCCACTCTCCTACGTGCTGCAAACCAGGAATAGAAGACCTAATTTCAGATTCGCCCGTGAAAACGTGGGCCAAGAGCTGCAGCCGTGTCTGCTGTTTCTTAAAATGACACCACCAACAGCCTCCTGCCCACCAAGGCGGAGAATGTTTACACATGTGTTCTGCGGCGTGAACTTGGTGTTTTACGAGAGGTAATAATAAAAGCTGTCGCATCGAGCGGGGTGCTGAAGTGGCCATCCCCCCACCCAGAGGACCCTGCATGTGGTGAGGCCCACCTGGGCCAGAAGGAAGAAGGGCATCGTGATGTGGCTGTTCTCAGGACGGACAAGGGGACTTCAAGCCTGACCTGGCCCGGCCCCTGCTTTGGCCCTAAAATCCAGCAGTGGGGAATCTCCTGCGTTCTCTCAAAGGGCACTTTGCTTCCTCCTCTGGTGGAGGAAAGCCTAGCTAGGAACTGAGCTGGATTCGGAGGTTTGGGTTCCCAGCGAGCTTTGGCTCACCTCTAACCCCTATAAGGCAGCCCGCCCCTACTAGGAAAGTAGAGACAGAATCCATGTGACATCTGCACTGATTTGGTTGTTCCTTACCTGACTTCCCACTACTGGTATAGAAAGTTTTTCATGACCCCCCAGGAAGGCCCCAAGGAGCTGGCACTGAGGGCCTTGGTTTTTTAGACACATCTCAGCCCCTGACATTTGACCCCAGAACTCAGGCCCGGCCAGCAGCTGCCTGTACCATGAAGGCTTGAAGGGAAGTTAAGGGAGGGAGAAGTAGGGGCTCAGCGGGTCTCTGAGCTCACCCCTTTCTGGTCACAGGATGACCTGCTCTTTGGGAGCCAGAGGTTCTAGAAGGCCCACCTTTTCAACTTCCCCTTCCCAAGGCCTCCACTGCCCATGTCAGAGACGTGAGCTAAGAAGGGCGCTATAGGCTCCCAGCCCTTTCATTTAGGCCTACCGAGCAGCACCCCCACAATCTTCAGAGCCTTCCGAAGCACCAAACCAGGCCTTCCTGTGTCCACTGAAACTAGAGGAGGGACTGGATTTGGGCCAGTCCATGGTGGGAGAGCGCCCTGCCTGTCTTTAGACGCTGCCATTTAAAATGTTCCAGGTGGCACAGTAGTCCGTAAGAGGACATCATCATTTGAGCTCGAAAACTGGAAGGACAGAGGGTGCTGAGGGGTGACGAGTTTGCATTCAGACTTAGCCCAGTGGCTGTGCTTTGAGCTGAGGTGGAGGGTTGGGGAGATGCAGGTGACCCTCCCAGCTGGCAGAGCTCCCCGTCCTCAGAGCCTCCTCTGGGGTCTGGTCAGAACATCATGGAAAATGGGCCATGCTGCCCAAAGCTGTGAGGCTGCCTGTTCTCCCAGAGGACCCCTTAGCCAGCCCTCCCCCGGAGCACAGCTGTGCCCGGCCCCTCGTGAGGCCCAGCCCTTCCTGGTCAGGGTGTGGGAGGGAGACTGAGGAGCTTCAGCCAGTGGGTAGCTCTGTGGGGCTGTTGTGGGACTGTTCCTGTCACCCCATTTCCATGATCTCCACACACATTTGGTGTGTGACCACCTCTGGCTCAGGCTAAGTCAGGGTCCTGCACGCCCACCCACCTCTTGCTGGGGGTCACAGTCTGTATCAGGTTTCCCTCTGAACCAGGGGCACACTGGTGAACCCCAGGGTTGCAGAGCAGCCAAGCAAAGTGGACTCAACCCTGCCCAGCCCGGGCTCCTGGTGGCCCACACCAGGGTCTGGCTTCTCTGAATGCCACCGCTGCTTAGTCCACGTCTCCTTGGGCGCCTCTGGTGTCGTGTGCTAGTGCTGAGGGCCTGGAGACCGCCCATCCTCCTCCACGGCTCTGGGCCACCCCCCGGTGCTGAGCGTGAACCTCTGCACCACCAGGCATTGGAGAGAGACCCCGAGGAAAGTCCCCACGTGGTCCCCTGCTCCCTCTATTTAAGCGACTGTGAATTGAGGTCAGGTGGGCAAGCCTGCCCTTCCGTGTGCTCTCCCCGTCTGCCTTGGAAACACATGAAGGATGGCAGATACTGTGAATTTAGCCCTCACGGCCAACTGTGAAGTGGATGGAGAAGGCTGGGAGGGCCTCCTTGATGAGCACTCTGGGGGCTGCAGACAGGAGAGCCCCAGCTTTGGCTCCTGAGACCCCCCTCCCCGTTCTCAACCTCTAAAGCCCTGGGCTGTGTCCCCGCTGCCTTTAACCCGAGCCACAGCCCGAGCTTCCCCCAACTCCAGGTTTTAAGTTCCCGGTCAGTCGCCTAGCAAAGTTGACCTCTGGTGTCATAGATCAAAGACATGTGTGGGGCCTGGATCCCTCTGCTCCCTCCAGCAGCTGCTGTGATCACAGAAGGGAGAGCGTGGCCTGTGCACCCATGTGTCTGTACTGATGGGTGGGGGGCTGTGCAGAGACATAAATGTGAAGGGAGCAGGGAGCTTGCTCAGCCAGGATTTCCACCTGTGGACAAACCCAGCGTCTTCTGTAGCCACAAGGCACACACTTGCTATTTGAATGTGATGTAAAGTTTGTACAGTCAAAGTTTTTATATTTTCTATCAACTGCATTTGTCTTCCAGAAATGCTATTAATTTAAATTAAAATGGTTAGTATTAATGCCGGACTGTATTTGTTTTTTCTCGCCACTGGCACTCGCCTCTGCCGGGCCAAGCCTGCTGTCTGGGGTCTGCGAAGAAACGAAGAAACGTGTACTGGGGCTTGTGTCTGTCTGGGCCAGCTGTGGAGGGGGGGGGCCTGCTCAGATGGGTGGCATGGGAGGGCAGGAATGGAGGGCTTGCGGTTTTAGTCCCCTCTGGAAGCCTCTTCCCAAGGAAGAGAGAAGCTGGCATCGGCCTGGAAGCAGATACTTCCCAACAGGGACGAGCAGAGACACAACAGCACCAAAGGCACGAGGCACAGAGAAGCCCCTAACGCTGACAGGCTGTGAGCAGACCCAGGCCCGGCGCCTCCTCCGCTGGAGGTGCCTTTACCTGCTGGATGCCTTGGGGATGCGGATGGGGGTGCGGGAAGTGGTCATGCAAGCCTTTTTTTATAGGTGTATGACTCATTGCCAGTTCTACAGAGAGAGGTGCTTTGGAGGGATCAGATAGGGTGAAAAATGAACGTTTCCTTTTCATTGATAAAGTCCTATTTTGTTAAATTCCTGATATCTTAAAAATTTAAGCTTTGAAAAGTTTGGATGAAACTGAACAGAGACATTCCTAAGTTACGTCTAATCAGTTCTCCAAAGCACCTCTCCCTTTTAGTTTATATTCCTACAAATAGGCAGACGCATTCTCCAGCCTCCTTTCCTTCCAGTTGGGAGAGGAAGGTGAAACTAAGTGCTACCCAGTGGGAAGTGAGTATTACCATTACCCAGACGGGCAAACAGAACAAGTGGAAGAGGAAGGAAACCGGCATTTGTGGGTCCCCTCCTCTGAACCAGAAGGTTCATCTACATCATCTCACCTCTCCTGAATCTCAGAATGCCTGTGCTGCGAAGGATAGGGATTGCGAGGTTTCAGTGCAGGGACGGAGGCTCAGGGAGGCCAGAGTGACCACACGGCTGGTAGTGGGTGACCCGTGCAGGACTTGGGCCATGACCTTTACCGCAGAGACCCTATCAGATGGCAGGGAACTTACTGGCCAGTCGCTTAACAAGCACCTGTTATGCCCTTGCCCTTGGCCCAAAAAAGGGCTCCCTCGGTGTGCTTGGTGGGCTTCATGGCGGAGGTGGGCTTGGAGAGGATTTGCAACTTCCATATTGAGTAATGTGGTGTATATAAGCAAAGGTATTATAGCATCAGGAAAGGAGCACAGGAGCAAGGTTCCGGATGGTTCTGGGCAGACGGGTCAAGGAAGGAGAGTCGTGGAGCCCTCGGTGGCTTTTCATGCTTTTATTAGTAGAGGTGGCCAGGTACATGGCAGGCAGGGGTGCCGGGGGGCCGGGAGGCTGGCTGGCCTCCCAGCCCCCTGCGCATCTCACCCTCTCGGCTGCTTTGTTGCTGCTGCTCTTGCTGCTGGTCAGTCCTGGCATCCTCATGACGCCGCCCATTTATGCCCGTGTCCAACTCAGGTGCGCCCACTTGCGCATGCCCACCCTGGAATGCTCGCAGCACCGCAGGTGTCCATCATCAGTGGTGGGAGGGTGGAAAGACCTAATTGTTCTCTGACCCTACAGGTACATAGAAGCAAACTGCCCAGTGGGAGAGGCACATGCAAAGGCTGAGAACAGCGGTGTGCTTAGGAAACCACAAGTCTTCCAGCTGTTGTAAATGGGAAATAGAGTGAATGTGGAGAGGACTCCTTGGGGATCCTCCCCAAGAGTTTAGCCTTTAACATGGTAGCCCTGGGGAGCCATTAAAAATTCTTAAGTAGGCGAGGGCCATCATCAGATTTATGTTCTAGTTATCTAGGATGGGGCGGGGAGGGCTTCATGGAGGCTGCCCAGGTAGAGACCGGAAGTGGACATGAAGGAGAGGGGAGGCTCCTGGCTGACTCTCCATGTCTGCTTCGTGGGTGAGAGTCATTCACTGAGGCGCGTGTATGCATGAGGAGCAGAAGGGGTCGTGCTTGGGGAGTGTCCAGCCACGACCGGCGTGTGGGAGACGGAGCCTGGGAGACAGGTGTGGTGGGGAGCCCTGGTGGTCAGCCGCAGAGGGAAAGCCACAGGAGTCATGAGGCAGCTGTGACTGTCCAGTCACTGATACCACAGACTGGTAGCCCCTCAGAGCAGAAACGCCAGCCCTCCCAAAGCCCTATGTCTCCCTTCCCGTTTCTATTCCTGCAAATAGACCCATTCTCCAGCTTCCTCCGACTGGGTGAGGAAATGGAACTAAGTGCCTGAAGGGTAATGTCCTTCCCACTTCTCTCGTTGGTTTTGAGGTTCCCGAACTACCAGGAAGTGACTTTTCCTATTCACCTTGTGATAAACCGTATTTTTTTTCAGAAGGCTTTATTAGCTCCATAAAGTCAGTCTTAGTTCCTTAAAACTCTCTGGTCAGATCTTCTTTTATGCCTGTTTTCAAATACAGTATTCTTTTTTTTGTTGTTTTATCTGCTACATTTTTATTAAAGTAACAAAAAAAGTGTACATTTGTCCATAAAGCTGTACATTCTTCCATATAAAAATACTATGATACAATTAGTAACCTTTGTCTTTTCTGTCAGAATAGCTTACAAATGTACTACATTATTTCCTTTTACTGAACAGGAGAGACGGCCTGCTCAACAGTCCAGCTCCCGGGGCACTGTTGTTTTTAAAGTGAACACCCAAAGGAGTATTCTATTTGAAATAGTATTCAAAACCTTGGAATTATAATCAATATTTTCCAGTTGTGTCCTGTTTCAAGAATAGATTTTTGCTGAACTTATATAGATAACTATTGCCATATATTGTGAAAATAAGAACACTAAGAGTTTTCAAATTCTGGAAGGACCAGATAGGGAGAAAAGTGAATGTTTCATTTTCATTTATAAAGTTCTATTTTGTTAAACTCCTGATATCTTAAAAGAAAAAGGGGCCTCCCTGGTGGCGCAGTGGGTTAAGCAACGCACTATGAAGCAGACCGCAGCCACTGCAGCACGAGTTCGATCCCTGCCCCTGGCCAGGGAGGGGACACACATGGCGCGGCAGACCTCTCCTGCTGTGCCCGCTGCTCCCCTCAGCAGTGTACATCAGTTGATCTGCCTGTTCTGCTCCCCACTCTGTCTCTGGTGAATCCTCTCACCATCCCCACACCTCTGTCCTGTACCCCAGTGCTTGTATGCATAAATAAATCAATCTTTAAAAAAAATTTTTTTAAAGAAAAAAGGACAAATTTAAGCTTTGAAGCTGAACATAGACAGTCAAAAGGTACTTCTAATAAAACATAATCAGAAACATTACTACAAGTAACTAATTACCATTTTTAGTCATAAACAAAGAATTTATGAAATTCTTTAAGATCTACTAGGTAATTCTGATGTCCTCTAGCAATTACTAAGATAAGTCATTATTCTATTTGATAAACCAACCACAATTTGTTGCTATGCAAGCTTATTAAATCTCAAAGTAAAACTTCTTTTTTTAAAAGGTTTATTTTTATTTATGCATACAAGAACTGGGGTACAGACCAGAGGTGTGGGCGTGCAGTGGGTGTATGTGTGAGAGATTTGCCAGAGACAGAGTGGGGAGCAGAACAGGTGGACAGACCGAAATACACTGCTGAGGGGAACAGTGGGTAACACATGAGAGGTCTGCTGCGCCATGTGGGTTTCCTCCCTGATCGGGGATCGAACTTGTGCTGCTGTGCATGCTTCATAGTGCTGAGATTTTCGTTAACCCCTGTGTCACCAGGGAGGCCTTCAAAGTAAAACTTTTTGGTATAAATTATCATTGTTAAACATGTACTGCTATTTTTCCAAGTCCTGAATATATGTAAATATATACACACACATTTTATTATATATATGTTCTTACATATATTTTTATTTATATATACTTTATATAAAAGTCAAGAAACTTCCAAAAGTAATAATATTCCTTAACATAAAGTAAATACATTTAAAAATAGGATACTATAAGCATAACAACAAAAAATAAAGCATTGCTTAGAAAATACTGAATAATTGTACACCAAAGTAAAAATACTATGGACCTCTATAATTCAAATCTCATATATTAGAGTTAATTTTAGAAAAAAATTGATGGTTTCAAATGCACTAGTTTAATAAAAGTATCTAATTTTTCAAAAATTTAAGTTTATCAATAAATTAATATGTGTATATGCATGTACAATATAATATTGCATGTATGCACTCATGTACACTTAGCTAGACACATACAGATTACATATACCTGAGAAGGGCTCAAAAGGATTTTTCAGATCTAAAGGCCATACCCTACTTTAAAACTACATTCAACACTATTAACTCCCTTTTGCTACACTTTTGTTATATTTGATGTTATGGTAGTCATAAATTAAAGTTTCTATTCTAAAGCAAAGTAATCCAATTTAAATAAATGTTAGATATTAAAGAACATTAAAAATTTCTTCCAGGCAAATACAGGAAGTCACACAGTTGTAAGTAAGGGTTAGTCTTCTTAATATTGAGAAAATAAGGTTTTTCTCAAGACATCAAGAACCTGGTGATAAAGGTAACAAGTTACAAATAAGTTATTTTGTGAGACACAAAAATCTTGCTTTCTAGACAGTTTATTCAAAGAGAAAAAGCTTTACTTTGATTTCTTGTTAAGAGCAGACCAGTAATCTAATAAACCTTGTCCTTCTGGTCCTAGAAAATCAGAGTTTAGTTTTAATAAGTTTGTTATTGATAGCAAAGTTTAACTTTAAAATCTTTATGATAACAATTTAATTTAATTTTGCCAGTGTTTTCCCTGTTCTTTCTGAAAACATACATCCTATTTTCCTGCATACAGAGATGTCTCCATTTTTAGTAGCTTTAATTGTATATGTTTATTAAAGTCTTATTCCTTAGAGACCCCAATTTTCTAGTGAAACCTAAGACGCCATTGTGAACTGTCTTTTAAACTAGCTTTCTTTAGTTTGGCAAATTTCTGAATACATTTCAGAATTCTAGAAACATATGCTTCCTTTCAAGGTGGCATGGGACATTTTAATTACTAGACCCAAAAATCTTTAGTCCCTCTGTAATAAGAAACTAAAAGTAATTAAACCTATGTTTAGGATTAATATTACTGTTTAATCTTATTTGAAAACAATCTAGGTTATCAATGAATTTCCTAACTTAATTTACAGTTGACTTAGCAAAAATTTTATGGGGATAAGTTAATCAAACATATTTGGGACATTTTTCAAGTAGCCTATATTGTATATAATTATCGATAAAAACTTTACCTAAAGATTCTTATCCTACTTATTATCTACTTAAATTACTTATTTATAACAATTATATTTACCCATAAATGTATTATTAACTTGAGCTTATTTGAATAACCCCAGGTACAATAAAACTTGTATTTGTACATTATTACATATAATGTTGCTAACTCTGAAGACATGTCTTCAAATTTAAACAAACTTTGTACTAACAATTTAATTTTAACTCATAATTGAAACTAAATTTTGTTTATCAAAGATCTCCTACTTCATGTGAACTTGAAAATCACTTGTATTAGTTTCCATTAGTTTTTAAAAGCTTTGAATATATGAAATACTTTTACTACAGAGATCAATAAAATATCTAGATTGAGAGCACTCAAAAAAAATTGTTTTTCAATTTAAAAGCTTCCCTAAAGCAGTGACTCAGGTCAATAAGCCCTTTTATGGCTTAACCATGAAGTAAGAGGTGTCCTAAGACACCTCTTACAAATACAAAAGACACACCCCTTACCAGAACTGTTACAGGATAGGGAGAGGGGTATTTTAAAATTTTTAGACTTGTTTTTTTAATGGGTTTTGTTATTTGCTATATTAAGATAAATATATAAGCCTTAATGGAAATGAATTTTAATACACTTTATAAGTAATACAGAAAAGACAGAGAATATAGTTACCAAATTAAGTATTTAAAGTTACTTTTTTTTTTTGATGTTCACTTACTTTAATAATATTACATTTACCATGTATCACCATGGAATGTAAATTCAGGTTAGACAAGAGAATGTCACAAGAGCAATAAATTTACTCAAAGTTTGTATAGCATCAGATCCAACTTGTTTTAACCACTTCCATTAACTAATTTTAGTTTAGCATGTATGATTCTTACAGAGAAAAACATACGGCACACTGAAAAAGTATTGTTCACTTACCTTTCAATTAGTGCTTAAAATACCCTTCTGTTTTAAGATGCCATCTAAAAACCATTCTAAATAACAGCAGCAAAAATATAATTCTGAATTACAAA
>JAGFMF010011854.1:2024119-2040254 GCA_019455555.1 Galemys pyrenaicus | reverse complement strand
GGGGGGGGGGGGGGGGGGGGGGGGGGGGGGGGGGGGGGAGGTGTCCCCTGCCCCCCGCCCCCGCCCCTGCCTGAGGGGTTCTTCACAGGTCTAGTGGTCACCTCCCAGCCAATGAGAGGGCAGAAGGTTTCCATGGGGAAGCCCGGGGAAGGTTCACTGTCAGCAGTGTGTTTCAGTCAGTCTGCCTGTTCTGCTCTCCACTCTGGCTCTGGTGAACCTGCTCACCTCCCGTGACTCTGACCTGTACCCCAGCTCTTGTGTGCATGAATAAATAAGTCTTAAAAAAAAAAAAGAAAGGAGCAAGAATGAATTTACTTGCAAGCTGTGGTTCAGATTTGCTATTATGGGAATGTTGTGGTTACTATTACCTGACATTATATCTCCAGTTCACAAAAATCAGTCAATGGCTCACCCGAGGTGCTTCAAGATGTAAAGAAATGATGAAAATGGTAGCAGAAATCTTCAGATGAACACTAGAAACACATTGAGTGAAACACCCATGAAATTATGAACAATGACATCGCATATTCTAGGACAAATGAATTTCGGGGTAGTGATTTTACACGTGTAATCACAAAATAAAACCATGAGTGTAATTTCAGTGATAAATACTTAAAATATTCTTTTCTGGGACCAGCAGTCTATGAACCCCTAGTACTCAATATGTCACTATTAAGATTAAAACCTTGAATATGGCCTCCCTGGTGGTGCAAGGGGTTAAGTCTCAGCACTATGAAGCATCCGCAGCCACTGCAGCACGAGTTCGATCCCTGCGGCCGGCCAGGGAGGGGACCCACATGGCGCAGCAGACCTCTCCTGCTGTGCCCGCTGCTCCCCTCAGCAGTGTGTTTCAGTCTGTCTGCCTGTTCTGCTCCCCACTCTGTCTCTGGTGAATCCTCTCACCCTCCCTGCCACCACCTCTGGCCTACATCCCATCTCTTGTATGCATAATAAGTAAAATAAGTCTTTTTTAAAAAAAGATTAAAACTTTGAATAGCCATTTAAGCCTCAAAGATATTTTCTATTCTCTTCCAAAGGAGCCACAAATTCACTTTTTTTCCAGAATAAAACAATACTTTTTATAACAACAATAGTCAGGTTGACTGTTCTCTATACAAAGGGCACACAGGAGACCAAAGAGACAGGCATCATTTTAAGTCGTTCTCTTATTAAATGCACAGAAAATCGGTCACACAATTACCAAGATGGCTGTAAACCAGCTGCAAAAATAACGCTCAGACTATGCTTGGGGGGAAGAGAGAGGCCGAAGGCATTTTTTTTTTAAGATTTATTTATTTATGCAAACAAGAGCTGGGGTATAGGCCAGATATGTGGGGGGTGAGAGGATTCACCAGAGACAGAGGGGGGAGCAGAACAGGCAGGTCCACTGAAATCCACTGCTGAGGGGTGCAGCGGGCCAGGCAGGAGAGGTCTGCTGCACCGTGTGGGTCCCCTCCCTGGCCAGGGATCGAACTCACTCAGCTGTGCCGCGGATGCTTCACAGTGCGGCGCTCAAAAGTGCGGCGCTCAACCCGTTGCGCTACCAAGGAGGCCCCCGAAGGCATATTGTCAAAGCTCCTTGCTCAGATCTCACGGTTGCATCTGCACAGCGTCAATAGCACACATATTGGAACACAGCTCTGAGCGTGTGCACACACTAGCGGGTACTCGGCTTCTCAGCGAGTCCAACTGACTGCTCATGCACCAAGCGGCAAGCGCGCCCTTGCACCCGTGGGACTCAGACATGAAGGAAAAAGGCTGCCTGGCTTGCCATTTTGTTTCCTGTGCCGGTATGATAAGAAGCTTTTCACTTATAGATTAGTTACTCTGTGAGTCATGCCCTAGAAACGGAGCTCTGGAAGGATGCCAGCGTTGGAGCGCCCTGGCCTGAGTAAGGGCTCGGCTCTGTGAAAAGAAGAGGTTGTTGCTTCCACACGCCATTTTAGCCACAAAAAAAGTTAATGGTCAACAGAATCTATCCGGACCTTGATTCGGGGTTAAAGAAAGTAGTTTTTGAAAGTGGATGTCGGGCCTCCCTGGTGGCGCAGTGGGTTGAGCAATGCACTAGGAAGCAAACCGCAGCCACTGCAGCATGAGTTCGATCCCTGCTGCGGGTCAGGGAGGGGACCCACATGGTGCAGCAGACCTCTCCTGCCTTGCCCGCTGCTCCCCTCAGCAGTGTACTTCTGTTGATCTGCCTGTTCTGCTCCCCACTCTCTGGGGTGAATCCTCTCACCCCCCCACCCCACACCTCTGGCCTCTACCCCAGTTCTTGTATGCATAAATAAATAATTTTTTTTTTAAAAAAAGTGGATGTCTTTGGGGACACTTGGTGGGGAGGGGGAGGGGGAGGGTTGAGGGCAGACGGGAGCACGGGGGACTGAGGTGATGGTGCACTGGTGAGATGGTGATGGGGAATACATGGGGATTACAATCGATGTCAAATATATGTAAATTCTAAAAAATTACATTAAAAAATTAGAAAAAAAAAAAAAAAAAGGGGGGATGTCATCTAGTCCTGGCAGTTAAGTAAACATCTTTTCAGCAGGCCCTGAGGGGAAAACACCAAGGACAGGTAGTGAGTGCACAGGTGAGTAGCTCAGCCAGGGATGACAAAGCTAATTCTCAGAGGACTGAACAATAACTGGAAATAGTTAAATCATGAGTGATGTCAGGACTCTGGCTCCGTTTCACTGCAGGTGCCTTGGCTCTGCCTTCCTCCTTGAGTTGGCTTCTTTTCAGGCCAGTTTCCCCTGAGGTAGAGAAGAGGTTACAGCGCGCCAAGCCCTACAGGTTCACCAGACCGCCTAGAAGAGCGGTGGCCCCAAGTCCCAAGTCCTGGCCCCGCTGATTGGGCGGACTCGGGTCGCGTGGCATGTCCTTAGCCAATCACGGTGTGTACGTGGGTGGAAGTCGCGGATGGCTCCGCCCCTTCCCTCCTGGCTGAAGCCCCGCTGCGCAGCCATCCTAGGCGGTGGAGGGAGGAGGGGGGGTTCTCTATGATCTGAAACGGTCCTTTATGTTCCATCTTGTCAGTTAAAATCATTCATAAGGGTCTCCCTGGTGGCGCAGCGGGTTGAGCGCTGCACTGTGAAGCATCCACAGCACAGCAGCGCGAGTTCAATCCCCGGTCAGGGAGGGGACCCACCTGGCACAGCAGACCTCTCCTGCCTTGCCTGCTGCTCCCCTCAGCAGTGTGTTTCAGTCCATCTGCCTGTTCTGCTCTTCGCTCTATCTCTGGGGAATCCTCTCACCTCCCGTGCCTCTGGCCTCTCCCCTGCTCTTGTATGCATTAAAAAAAAAATCTTAAAAAAAAAAAATCATTCATAAGACTGCCTTTTACTACAAGTTGGTGACCTGGGGTGTGAAAGTGCCGAGGAATTGTGCCTTAAGAGGGTGCTTCAAGGATCTAATACCCGAGGATCCTTGCACTTCAGTGTTCTCCTAAATCACAGTCAAGCAGTTATTACACATTAATACTCACCCACCCCCACGCCCCAGTACAGCTCTCCTTTATTGAGTATCAGTAGCCAGCAGGGAGACAGCTGGACGCATCTTCCAGGCTTCCTGGTCTGCCATCGCTGCAAACTCTGCCCTGAGCAGGTGGTCCTCTCTGAGGCAGCCACCTCTCCATCTTGTCTGTGCCTGCTGCTCTTTGAGTTCCTTTCTGCCGCCCCCTGCTCGGCCTGGTTTCTCTGTTTGCACAAGGACAGCCACGGCTGACCCAAAAGGGAGCCCCAGGTCTCCTGATCTTCCAGGTCCAGCAACTAAATCAAACCTAGGAGAATCGGGACCTCCCTGGTAGCGCAGTGGGTTAAGCAACGCACTATGAAGCAAACCACAGCCACTGCAGCACGAGTTCAATCCCTGCCGCTGGCCAGGGAGGGGACCCACATGGTACGGCAGACCTCTCCTGCTGTGCCCGCTGCTCCCCTCAGCAGTGTGTTTCAGTCCCTCTGCCTGTTCTGCTCCCCACTCTGTCTCTGGTGAATCCTCTCGCCCCCCCCACACACCTCTGGCCTGTACCCCAGTTCTTGTGTGCCTAAATAAATACATCTTTAAAAAAAAAACAAACCTAAAAGCCTCTCAGGTCTGACTCACCAGAAGAGTATCTAATTGGTCAGGGGTCCATATGCTGAGTCCAATTAACCACGGAAGATATGGGGGGACACCAGTATGTGGAGGGGGGAGATGGCCCCAAGGGGCACAAGGACAGGTAACATGTTACAAATGTTTTGAAGGACATCCTGACCCCTTCGGTGTACATTTTGAAGAATGTTCATAGTGTGAACATGTGAAAATCAGTTACAATCTGTGACGAGCCATAGACCAAGCAGACAACCTATGGGCCAAGTGCAATCAGGACAAGCCCCAGCAGACGGGGATGGGAGGAGAGAGCGGGTCTGATGGATCCAGAGCTGGCTGCACCTCTGGATCTGAAGGACGTCTGGATGGCTGCCAAGCTGATTCACCCACAGCTGGAGAAAACACCTGCATGCACCTCAGACTGAGCCTCCTGCACAACACCTGAGCTGTACCTTGTTCCCCTGCCAGGTGTTTCCTGGCTGCCCTACTGACTTCTCTTGTTGGGAGTTACTCACCATCTGGAGCTGGAACCTGAACAAGGCGCTGAGATGGAAGAAAACCTGGGTCTTGCTGAGACCTGAGTCTACTTCTCCCCCCAGACCTGAGCTCCTGTCTCCAGACCCTGGTCAGCAACAGTTGCCATCACAAAATCAGCTTTCTAATCTTTTCCTGTGATCTCCAGACCTTCAGTAAGATGCTTGCCTGGACTGTAAGCCCATTTCCCCCTGGTGGTGCTTACCTCATTGCATAAGATAAGTGGGAAACTATGCCCTTTAGGGTTAGCAAGACCTGGGGTGAATCTTTTTTTTTTAATTAAAAAAAGATTTATTTATGCATACAAGAACTGGGGTGCAGGGCAGAGGTATGGGGGGGTTAGAGGATTCACTAGAGACAGAGTGGGGTGCAGAACAGGCAGATTTACTGAAATACACTGCTGATGGGAGCAGCGGGCAAGGCAGGAGAGGTCTGCTGCGCCCTGTGTGTCCCCTCCCTGGCCGGGGATCAAACTCACACTGCAGTGGTTGTGGATGCTTCACAGTGTGGTGCTCAACCCCATGCATGACTAGGGAGACCCCCTGGGGTGAATCTTAAGCTCACCATATAGGCGTCATGGGTTCTCATTCTGGAGGCTCACCTTGATGGGCCAGATTTTTGTGATAAATCTCCCATGTGGTTAAGTTAAAGAGCCCGATAGCAAATGCTCACAGTTGGCTCTCAAACGTTAGTCCCTTTGTCTTTCTCTGGAGTAGGGATGAAAGCAGACTTGTTCTGAGCACTTAGTCTTGGCTCTTTCCCTTACTTTCAACATCTTATCTATTCAACCAACACTGTTGGACTCCTGTCAAGTCCACTGGTAAGGTGATAAGGGGATCCAATATGGACCCCATTTGAACCCCCAAACTCCAGAAATTCCCAAACCTGTTCTCTCCTATAACATACCCTTGGAGGGAAATGGGGGGCCGTGTGCTTTCCATATACCCAGCTAGAAAGCCTGGTGACTGTAAAACTTCATAAATGAGGACCAAGAGAAAAAGTCCCATTTTCTCCTTCTTGAAAATGTCTCTCTGGCAGTGTTCTCCAAGGGACCCAGTCTGTTTTTATCCTCTTCCTATCTCTCACTTCTTGCTCACTTGTTTCCCAGTTCCTGGAGGGGCTGAACAGATGTCACCACTGCTTCAGTGGAAAGTAGAATAAGACCCAAAGCTATTTTTCAGAACCATGGACAGCGTCAAGGGCCCCTCCCACCCCAGCAGGTGAGTTCTATTAGCCCACCGTCCCAGGGCCCTGTCCAAAGCCTCCTGCCTCTCCTAGGTTAGGGCTGTACTACTGCACTCTGGATAGACACCAGAGTGCATGCTCCTTCCCATTGGACTGGCAGATGAAGTAAAAAATGCTCAGGAGTCCTTTCCATGGGGGCCTCCACCAGGCAGACTTCTAGGGAAAGTAGGTGTTACAGGACTGGGCATTTGCGATTTGCAATTCCTAAGCCAAGTCAGTGTTTTTCAGCTTCAAGCCAGTCAGTCAAAGACTTCGGGCAGAAAAGTGTTCGGGCAAGAGGACCCCAGAGCCAAGCCCTGTACGGGGTACCTAGGAGGGCCGGACTTCCTCCCTGAGACTCTAGTGACCTGAAGCTATTTTATTTTTTTTATTATTTATTTATTTATTTATGCATACAAGCACTGGGGTACAGGCCAGAGGTGTGGAGGGGAGGTGAGAGGATTCACCACAGAGAGCAGGGAGCAGAACAGGCAGATCAACAGAAGCACACTGCTGAGGGGAGCAGCGGGCAAGGCAGGAGAGGTCTGCCGCGCCACGCGGGTCCCCTCCCTGGCCGGCAGCAGGGATCGAACTCATGCCGCAGTGGCTGCGGTCCGCCCCACGGTGCGTTGCTCAACCCACTGCGCCACCAGGGAGGCCCCTGAAGCTATTTTAAAACAATGCTTCTCGTAGCAGCCCCAAGACTGACTGTCTTCTTACTCTCACTGAAGACCTTGAACCCTGTTAAGTCTGGGCCACCACGTGTGCTCGCTCTCTAACCCTTCTTTCTTTCTGTCTCAAGTCTCAGATCTCACCTTCTTTTGAAGTCTTTGCCTGAAAAATCTGCTTCACTGCCTGAATTCTTAAACTCCAGCCTCTCAGATTAGCCATGAGGACTTACTTTTGATTTTTCTGTCAAAAACCCTTTTAGGCTTTCTCTAAAAATTTTCTAAATCAGTCAGTAATCTATCATTTCTCTGGACCAAAATATGTGTGGTCTGGAGACTCAGGTTTAAAATTCTAGTACTATTCAGGGCGTCTCTGGTGGCGCAGTGGGTTAGGCAGCACACTGTGAGGCAAACCGCAGCCACTGCAGCACGAGTTCGATCCCTGCCACTGGCCAGGGAGGGGACCCACATGGCGCAGCAGACCTCTCCTGCTGTGCCTGCTGCTCCCCTCAGCAGTGTGTTTCAGTCCATCTGCCTGTTCTGCTCCCTGCTCTGTCTGGTGAATCCTCTCACCTCCCAGTACTCTGGGCTGTACCCCAGCTCTTGTATGCATAAATAAATAAATTTTTTAAAAAAAAGAGAGAGAAGAAATGAGGGACCTTCCTGGTGGTGCAGCAGGTTGAGAGCTGCACTGTGAAGCATCTGCAGCACAGCAGCATGAGTTCGATCCCCGGCCAGGGAGTGGACCCACAGGGCACAGCAGACCTCTCCTGCCTCGCCCGCTGCTCCCCTCAGCAGTGTGTCTCAGTCAGTCTGCCTGTTCTGCTCCCCACTCTGTCTCTGGTGAATCCTCTCACCTCCCTGGACTCTGGCCTGTACCCCAGCTCTTACATGCATAAATAAATAAATCTTTAAAAAAATTGATGGAGCTAGAAGGGATTATGTGCAGTGAAATAAGTCAGAAGGCAAAATAAAAATACCAGATGGTTTCACTCCTAGGAGGAATATAAGGGAACTAAATAAGGGACCAAGGAAAAAAATAATAGCAAAAAAACAAAACAAAACAAAAAAACACCCACCACAACACAACAAAAACAAAAAGACAAGGACAAATGAGAGACACTTTGTGTGTATGTGTGTAGGATGAGTGAATGGGATGAGGGCAGAAAATCACAAAGGACTGAGGTGATGGTGCACGGGTGAAATGGTGGTGGGAAATCCATGGGGACCACAATTGATGTCAAATATATATAAAGAAAGAAAATAATGAATAAAACTCTAGTACAAACTTCCAGTTGCAGCTCAATGGCCCAGGCATTCAGCCCCTTCTCTGGAGACCCCTTCAGGATGAAAAAAAAAGAATAGAAAGGGATAAATGCACAATTAAAAAGAAAAAAGAAAGGAAGTCATAGAGAAGACACTCTCTGAAGGACTGGACATAGATGAAGAGAAAGCTGAGGGGCTTAGAGCTGCACAGACAGAAATCCAGCCACATGATGAGCCCCTGCGTCCAAGGACACTGGATTGGCGGGGGGACACCAGCTCAGGCTCAGGGCCTGACATCTTGGGTGAGTCACCCTTGGTCTGTGAAAAGCAGATCTGGCAGCCTAGGATTGTGGGTGATACCAACCTTGTGACCAGGGGCTGCTGGCCACCCTCCGATGTGTTTGTGGATGTAATTGAGTGAGTCCTAACCCAATGTAACCGCAGAATAGGAACCGCCCAAACTGCCCCTCTGACATCGGGTCCAGGCTGGGGTTTGAGAGATCCAGCAGCTGAAAATCAGTGACCAGGGAGGGTGATCGAAAGGGAGGGCTGAGGGCCTCCTTGGTGGCGCAGTGGGTTAAGCAACGCACTATGAAGCAAACCGCAGCCACTGCAGCACGAGTTCGATCCCTGCCGCCGGCTAGGGAGGGGACCTACATGGCGCAGCAGACCTCTCCTGCCTCCCCGCTTTGCTCCCCTCAGCAGTGTGTTTCAGTCCATCTGCCTGTTCTGCTCCCCACTCTGTCTCTGGTGAATTCTCTCACCTCCCGCCACTCTGGCCTGTACCCAGTTCTTGTGTGCATAAATAAATAAATCTTAAAAAAAGAAAGGAAAGAAAGAACCAGCCTGGCTGACACCTGGATTTTAACCCAGTGAAAATGATTTCAGACTTCAGATCTTCAGATCTAAATAAATGCATGTGGTTGTAATCCACTAAATATATGGTAATTTGTTACAATAGCAATAGGGAACTAATATTCCCAGTGAAACAGTTTCTCAGTTTTAAAAACGAGATCCCAAATCCAAATACAGCATGCACATATGCACACAGTAGCACACCCAAGCACACACACGCATGTGCATGAACATACATTGCACACACACACACACACTAGCTTTTTTGGAACATAAATCACCATCTTCAACTAAACAATTCAGCAGGTGTATTAAAGATGATCAACACCCAATTAGAGACCCTAAGATGACGTGCAGGAAATATCTCGGAAACACGGAGAAGAAAGATTACACTCCCAAATGTAATTTATGAGGGAAAATGGAGACTCAGTGAGCAAAACCAGGAGAACTAATGGACAAGTAATAGCTGTTCCAGATGGAGACAAAACAGGACCAGATGGGAAGAAATCGTAACTAAATACGAGGAGACATTTTCTCGGAGCTGAGAAAAATAAGTCTATTCACCCATTAAAAGACTTCCTGAGTTCTGTCTGGATTGAAAGGTAAGCCACATGCAATTCCCTCTCCTGGTTAAGTGTGGATCTTAGAGGGTAAAAGAAAACCTCCTGGGCTTCCAGACAGAAAGAACATAAAAAGATCTATTTATTTACGCATACAAGAATTGGGGTGCAGGCCAGAGGTGTGTGTGTGGGGTTGAGAGGAGTCACCAGAGACAGAGTGGGGAGCATAACAGGTGGATCCACTGAAATCCACTGCTGAGGGGAGCAGCAGGAAAACAGGAGAGGTCTGCTGCGCCATGTGGGTCCCCTCCCCGGCCGGGGATCAAACTCGTGCTGCAGGGGCCGTGGATGCTTCATAGTGCAGTGTTCAACCCCTTCCACCACCAGAGAGGCCCCTGTATTAACTGTTTTTTTCTTCTCCCTCTCCCTTGCCAGGACTGCCTTATGTAAATTTCGTTGGAGGTTAACTTCCATATTTAGGTGACAGAATATTACGGTGAGGCCGTGACTGGGTTTGAGAAGTTCTCAGCGTTCGCCAGCGAGGGACATCTGGCCGCCAGGACTCTGTTTCTCATTTTGGGGAGAAACTGGGCATGTTTTTATTTGCGTCCTGTTAAATGGAAACAGAGTTGCTTTTTTGTCGTGTGAGAGATTATGTGCAATAGTAACGAGTGCTGAGGTGCCCACGGGGTGGGCTCTGCCACCCCTAAGCCCAACTGGCGGCTCTCACCCAGGCTGCTGCTGCGTTCAGCTGGGCTTGGTGACCCTTAAGCGACACCTCCGGCTCGCGCCATGTTAAGCCCTGCCAGTAGGGGGCAGTAGAGGAACAACTTGAGGCCGGGAGAGGAAAAAGGACTGCTGCTTTCCCTGCCATGGTCTCCTCGCTCTTCCTGGCGGCCATGGCAGGTCATCCCGCAGCTGCTTAGTCCAGCTCGAATCTTCCCAACATTGCAGAGCCAGCCTCGACCCCCCCCCCACCCTCACACCCCCCACACACGGCCGGAGTCACCAGCAATGGGGTGTGTGGGCGCCTCTGCAAAGGTCTGCTTTCCAACCCTGAGGGGCTCTCTTCTCGCTGAGGGGCACAGGCACCCTGGGTGTCTCTCCATGACGCTCTCCCGCAGGTCACTAAGTTTCCATGCTGTGGATTTCTCCCCCCCTCCCCCTTTTAAAATATCTTATTTATTTATACATACAAGAACTGGGGCCCAGACCAGAGACACAGGGGGTGAGAGGACCCACCAGAGAGAGTGGGGAGCAGAACAGGCAGATCTACCGAAATACACAGCTGAGGGGAGCAACAGGAGGCAGGGGAGGTCTGCTGTGCCATGTGGGTCCCCTCCCTGGCCGGGGATCGAACTCAGGCCACAGTGATGATAGCGCTGAGACGTAACCACTAGGCCTTGCTAGGAAGAGGGCCATTCTCCCTTGTGTTTCTTTAGTTCCAGGAGTGGTAACTACATCTTGAAGGCACTACCCTCTTAGAATGACCTTTTTAGGGCCTCCCTGGTGGCGCAGTGGGTTAAGCAACACACTGTGAAGCAAACTGCAGCCACTGCAGCATGAGTTCGATCCCTGCTGCTGGCCAGGGAGGGGACCCACATGGCTCAGCAGACCTCTCCTGCCTCACCCGCTGCTCCCCTCAGCAGTGTGTTTCAGTCCATCTGCCTGTTCTGCTCCCCGCTCTGTCTCTGGTGAATCCTCTCACCACCCTGGACTCTGTCCCCAGCTCTTGTATGCATAAATAAATAAATCTTTAAAAAATAAATCTTAAAAAAATAAATCTTTAAAAAAGAATGACCTTTTTACCTTTCCAGCTACCCAGTGAATGTCTCTATACAGTTAAGAGATCTATTAAATTCTCTGCTCAAATTGCAGTGTGCAGTCTCCCTGGTGGCCTTGGAGTTAAGCCTCAGCACTATCAAGCTCTCACCAGCCACTGTGGCCTGAGCTCCATCCCCGGCCAGGGAGGGGACCCACAGGGCACAGCAGACCTCTCCTGCCTCCCGCTGCTCCTCTCAGCAGTGTACCTTGACCAGTCTGTCTGTTCTGCTCTCCACTGTGTCTTGGTGAATCCTCTCACTCCCTGCGCCTCTGGCCGTACCCCTGCTCTTGTGTGCATAAATAAATAAATCTTTAAAAAAAAAATAAAGTGGGAAGCAGCAGCCAGTCTCCGGATTTGGGGCTGAGTCTGAGGATTGTGTGAAGGAGAGGACAGAGGCCGATGTAGAGGATGGTGAAGAGGAGATAAAGGGACAGTGAGGTAAAGGGTGTTAAGGGGAGTATGAGGAGAAGGGCGGTAAAGAGAGGTGTGAACAACAGCTGAAGGTGTAAAAGCTCAGAGGAAGACACACATGTGTATCTTTATGACTCATAATTAGTCAGTTGTTTTTTAAACATGGCCCAAAAAGCACACCCTCCCCAAAAGGACAAATTTAATACTTCTGTAGTTTTAAAAAAGATTTATTTATTTACACATACAAGAGATGGGGTACAGGCTAGAGGTGTGGGGGGGGGGGTGAGAGGATTCACCACAGACAAATGGGTGGACTGACTGGAATATACTGTTGAGGGGAGCAGTGGACGAGGCAGTGCGCCAAGTGGGTCCCCTCCCTGGCTGGGGATCGAACTCATGCTGCAGTGGGTACAGATGTGTAATAGTGCAGTACTTAACCCCTGGCCACCAGGGAAGGCCCTGAAACTCCTGTATTTCAAAGGACACCGTCAAGAGAGTGAAAAAGACAACTCACAGAATGGGAGAAAAATTTGCAAACCACTTATCTGAAGGGTCTAGTAGCTAGAATTTGTAAAGAATTCTTACAACTCAACAACAAAAAGAAACAACTCTTAAAATGGGCAAAAGACTTGCCCATTTAAAAGATAGTTCTCCTAAGAAGTATTTAAATAGTTGATAAACACATGAAAAGATGCTTTTCATCAGTAGTCATTCAGGAAATGCAAGTCCAAATCACAGTAAGATGCCCATCAAACCTGCTGTTATTAAAGACAAATAAGAGGTGTTAGTGAGGATACCAGTTAGGAAAATTGGCAGCTCCTCAAGTAGCCGAGCATGGATTTGTCATATAATCCAGTAATTTCATTCCCAGGTATATACCCAAGAAAAAGGAAAATTTGTCCATGAAAACACTTGTACATGATTTTTGCAACAACATTACCCAAATAACCCTAAAGTAGAAACAACCCAAATGTCTATCAACTAAGAAACAAATAAAATGTATATGGCCCTACCATGGAATATTATTCAGCCAGAAAAAAGGAGGAAGCACTGGTACGTGTGATGACATGGATGAATCTTGCAAACACTGAGTCAAATGAAAAAAGCAGAGATGCAAAGGCCATTTGTGGTATGACCCTATTTGTAAGAAATATCCAGGAATAGGCAAAGCCATAGAGACAGAAAATAGAGGTTGCCTGGAGCCTGGGAGATTGGGCAGAATAGGAAGTGACTGCTAAGGGGTATGGAGTTTCTTTTTGGGGAGATGGAAATAGTCCAAAACTGATGTGAATATGCTTTAAACCATTGAATCATACCATCTAATAGGGCGAATTTTATCTTAGTTTTTTCACTGGGGAAGAAATACCATGGACCCATGAACTCACAAGGAGAGAGGGTGGAGGAGGGACAGCAGGTGAGGGGGTGGAGTGAAGGGTGCTACGGGAGATAGTGGCTTGGGTGAAGTTACCATGCATAGCATGATGGAAAAGGGATAGGATAAGAAGTTAAATGGCCCTGGCCTAAGCATCTTGAAGGAGGTGATTCTGCTTTTTATATTCCATCAGCTGTTCCTTGCCCAGGTGCCATGGCACAAGGTGTGTTAGAGAGAGAGAGATGCCTGCTGAGATCATAGGCTGGTTGACTTGAAATGTTCTCTTGAACATCTTACTGCAGATTAGCAAAAATACTGCCCATGCTGAAGCTGTACCCTTGGTACTATGGAGATGCTGGAACCATCAGTTTCTCTCAGAGACATAGAGGAGGGAGGCAGGTTTGTACACTCACATCACGTCCTGCTGCTGTGCCATAAAAATGGCAGAGAGGGAAATTATGCCAAATTTGTAAGTGCAATTTAAAGATGGAAGCAGTTTGATTAGCTGTTTGTGTATGGAATCAAGCATTCATCAAATCTCTAATAAGAGTTTGTGAACATTTGCTCAACTTAAAACTAGAATAATAAAAATGGATTTTTAAAAAAATATTTATTTATTATTTATGCATACGAGCACTGGGATACAGGCCAGAGGTGTGGGGGGTGAGAGGGTTCACCAGAGACAGAGTGGGGAACAGAACAGGCAGATGGACTGAAACACACTGCTGAGGGGAGCAGCAGGTGAGGCAGGAGAGGTCTGCTGTGCCAAGTGGGTCCTCTCCCCAGCCAGGAGCAGGGATCGAACTCGTGCTGCAGAGGTTGCGGTTTGCTTCACAGTGCATTGCTTAACCCATTGCACCACCAGGGAAGCCCTGGATTTTAAAAATGAAATAATAACCGAGTATTATGAATTTAGGACTTTAATGCATAGAATCAGAAATTTAAAAAATAACAAAGGCAAATGTAGTCTAGTAGCATTGCAGTTGCCTATTAAATAAGCAGAGCATCTGAAAAGTAGAAATTAATCAAAATGAGTCTCTACTCCGGTTAAAAAAAATCATTTATATTTCCAATAAAAGAGCCCAGTCTACCAAGAGGCATTGAATGAACCAAACTACAAGTGTGTTTGAGCAAAACAACTCTGTTTTCAGATGATATGGGTAGACAGTTTTCCTCAAGGAAAGAGCTTGGCATTTGAAATTGAAAAAACATTCTCGAGAAGGAAACACCAAATCATTTTTACAACAATTGTAAAGATCAATTTAAAATAGACGTTCGTTGTTTTTATTGGTGGGGAGGAACATTTGAATGTCATGAAGGTGAATGTATTCCACAAATATAATTTTAGAAATGGTTTTGTATGAACCTAAATAGTTTATGAATGAAATAGTTTTTTTTAAAAAAGATTTATTTATATATTTTTAAAGCTTTATTTATTTATGCATACAAGCACTGGGGTACAGGTCAGAGGTGTGGGGGGTGAGAGGATTCACCAGAGACAGAGCAGGAAGCAGAACAGGCAGATTAACTGAAATACACTGCAGAGGGGAGCAGCGGGGAGGCAGGCAGTGGCTGGCCATAGCTTGATAGCGCTGAGATTTTAATCCCTACGCCACCAGGGAGGCCCTGAATTAAATAGATTTTTAAGCTTGTCTAAATTGATAGAGAGACAACAGACTTGAGACTAAAACCAAGATATTGAAAGTCAAAATAGAAATAAGAAGAAGCAGCCAGGGACTAGGAATTGATGGACAGGATCCACTACTTTTCTACACATGTAGATATGAAAATTTTCATCGTATAAAGTTTACAAGGAGAGCAAGATCAACTTAAAACTTTAGTTACAGGTAAGATAAAATAAAGAAAAGATATATGGGTAGAATATGTACAGTAGGGGCCTCCCTGGTGGCGCAGCGGGTTAAGCAACGCACTATGAGGCAGACCGCAGCCACTGCAGCACGAGTTCGATCCCTGCTGCCGGCCAGGGAGGGGACCCACAGGGCGCGGCAGACCTCTCCTGCCTCACCCGCTGCTGTCCTCAGCAGTGTGTTTCAGTCCATCTGGCTGTTCTGTTCCTCACTCTGTCCTGGAGAATCCTCTCACCACCACCCCCGCACCTCTGGCCTGTACCCCAGTGCTTGTATGCATAAATAAATAAATCTTTTTAAAAAACCAGAATATGTACGATAAATTGCAGGGTAGTTCCTAAGAGAATAAAAACAGATAGTATAATTTCCAATTATACTATCAAAGAGAAAAAAAGAGAAATGAGAAAATGTTTTGTCTATGCAAGAGTACAAAAGATAGAATTTTTTAAATAAAAGTTAAAAAAAAAAGCAACAACTCAAAGATAAGATATAGTCATAAACTCATCTATGGGTAATTATAATAAATATGAATTGAATAATTTTCCCATTAAAGGAAAGAATTTAATGGTATGCAGTGAGAGTGATGTTTGAAAAGAAATAACAATAAAACACATATATTAAAGAAGAAGAAACATCTTAAAATCAATAAACCTAACCTTCCTTTAATGAATTAGTAAGGAAGGACAAACTGAAGATAAGGCTAGAAAAAGGAAGGAAACAAAAAAATAAAAGATTATAGAGGAGATACATGAAATAGAGAATGGAAAAACAATAGAGAGAATCAAAAACACTAAAAGTCAGTTCTTTGCGGGGGCGGGAAGGGGGAACAGTAAGATGTTAAACTCTCAGCTAGACCTAGGGAAAACAAAAACGCAAATAACTAAAGCCACAAATGAAAGTGGAAACATTTCTACTGGCCACGTTAGAAACAAAATGTGTTGTAAGAGAAGAGTATCAACAGCTATACAGGAAAAAGTTAGGCAGCCCAGATGAAATAGACACATTTCTAGAAAAATATACATTGCCAACACTAAGAAAAAGAAAACTTGAACAATCTGTAACAAATAGAGGTTGAGTCAGTAATAAAATGCCTCTCCAAATCAACAGCAAAAAAAATGTCCAAGACAGACAGCTTTGATAGTGAATTCTACCAGACGTTTAGAGGAGAATTAGCTTCAAACCCTCTAAAGTTTTCCAAAAAATAAGAGACTAACTCTCATTCTGAGGCTTCTCTTTATTACCTTATTACCAAAGCCAGGCAAAGTCAACACACACACACACACACACAGAGAAAGATAAAAAGGGGCCTCCTTGGGGGCGCAGTGGTTAAGCGCTGCACTATGAAGCATCCGCAGCCACTGCAGCATGAGTTAGATCCCCGGCCAGGGAGGGGACCCACAGGGCGCAGCAGACCTCTCCTGTCTCCCCGCTGCTCCCCTCAGCAGTGTGTTTCAGTCCATCTGCCT
>JAGFMF010011854.1:1992560-2016902 GCA_019455555.1 Galemys pyrenaicus | reverse complement strand
GCAATCATAACCAAAAACAACCAAACAATCAAATAACAACCCAACAAGATCAAAAGATTAAAGATAAACCCAAGGGACCATGGGGGTGGGTGGAGGGAGAGGAGGGCAAAGACGGGGATGAGATGTAAAGAGCACAAGGGACTGAGGTGACGGTGCACGGGTGAAATGGTGGTGGGAACCCACTGGGGAAAACAAACGATGTCAAATGCAATTAAATACAATAAAATTTTTAAAAAAAGCTCTTTTTCAATAAAGGTCTTTTATGTTTTGTTTTGATGCAGCACATGGCAGGACCCATTTTGAGCAGGCAGGTTTGGGGGTTCTGGGGTGCCCCTCTCCCTGCCCTGTAACAGTAAGTCCTTAAGAAGACCAAACATCTGAATACTGGTTAGGGGGGTTCCCAGAGATGGGGAACATTGCCTTCCTGTGTTGCTATTTTTATTCACTGTTCCACAAATACAGATCTTCCTCAATTTATAATGGAATTATGTTGCAATAAAGTCTTTCTAAATTGAAAATCTCATAAGTCGGAAATGCAGCTAACACGCCAAGCATCCCTTCTTGGCCTGGCACAGAGCGCCCGCCTGGCCTGCACTGCGGCTGCAGCTGGGCAGTCAACCCACCAGAGCCCGTTTACAATGAATGTTGACGGGATGGCGTGGCTCATTGCCCGCTGCGCCGTCAGGACAACCCCGACCGTGAGCGCTCACAGGGAGGGCATCCTGGGGTTGCAGAACATCTGAAGCCCTGAACTGAACTCACGACTGGGGAGCCCAGCCACAGGCCACCAATATCTCTCTTCCCATGAGGCTTGAGAGCAGACGTGGGAGGTGACGTCCCTAGGCCCGCTAGGGCTGCTGCTCAGTGCCTGTGTTAGCCGGTTCTGGATCTTTCCGTACTACTAAGTCAAATGCATAGAATCACATTATGAATGTACCAGGGGCTGGGGTGGGGGCCAGGTTACAAAAATAGAAGCACATCGGCCTCCCTGGTGGCACAAGGGGTCAAGCACCGCATTATGAAGCATTCATAGCCATTGCAGCGCCAGTTCGATCCCCGGCCAGGGAGGGGACCCACATGGAGCAGCAGACCTCTCCTGCCTCGCCCGCTGCTCCCCTCAGCAGAGTGTTTCAGTCAATCCTCCTGTACTGATCCTCGCTGTGTCTCTGGTGAATCTTCTCACCTCCCCGCGCCTCTGGCCTGTGCCCAGTTCTTGCATGCAAAAATAAATAAATCTTAAAAAAAAGGAAAGAAAAGCACGTAACTCAATGACAGCAGAAAAGAAGGGGAAGGTAACACCCCCTTAGCTCTGGGAAACTGACCACGCAGAGTGGGCGGGGCCCAGCTCCGAGGGTTCCTGACATTCTTCAGCCAGCAGCTAAGAAGAGTTGGGTCTGCAATCAGCCCAAGAGAGTCCCTGCTGGCTCGTCATGGTCAGAGGGCTCTGGGACCTGGGCCATGCCCACGACATCTGAAGTCTCCCCCAACTGGCTGCCTACACTGTGACACGTTTCAGAGGCAACTTATCAGGCTACCTGCTAACTTCAATTTAGGCAGGTCCTCTCTGCCTTGCCAGGTTTGGATCTGTTCTTGCCTTGCCTGTGTCTCTTTACCAGCGTCTTCATAAACAAGTGGTTGCTTTCTAATTGAGCTTGCTCCATCTCAAATGCCCCAGCGTTCCAATCAGTCAAGGTCATTGCAATGTCAAGACACATCACCTCTCCTCACTCAGCTCACGACAAACCTCCGGGCACTCCAACATGCTGTCCTCACGAGAGTGGGGAGCCGCAGATGCTCGCCCAGGAAATGAGGAAAATTCAAAGCACAGTTTCTGCTGTAGGCGCCTCACTTTCAAGCCCAAAGGAAAGTGGAAAATGTAAGTGGAACAATGGCAAGTCAGGACTGTCTGCGTTTCCTCCTCTTTCCCTTCCGCGTAGGTGGTATAAACGCCCCCATCCTGTTAGCTCGGACTTGACCTTGGAACAGACTTCAGCCAATGCGAGGCTTGGAATCTTCCTGGGGAAAATGCAGGATGTGTTTGAACCAGTGGAAGAACAGTCCCAAGAAGATGAGCCCTGGACCAGCCTCTGAAGCCAGTTCCAACCTGGACCAACTCCCAGTTAACCCTCAAAAGCACAAGCAAGGTGAGTTTACCTATCAACAGGTAAATAAGTTGGGCATAAGCATACTAGAGGATCCAACTGGCACTAGAAAGGAAGAAATTACAGCAAGCAAACAATGTGGATGGATCTTAAAATAATTAAGCTGATGGGCCTCCCTGGTGGCGCAGTGGGTTAAGCAACGCAGTCACTGCAGCAGGAGTTCGATCCCCGACCAGAGAGGGGACCCACATGGCACAGCAGACCTCTCCTACCTCTCCTGCTGCTCCGCTCAGCAGTGTATTTCAGTCTGTGTATTTCAGAACAGCCTGTTCTGTCCCCCACTCTGCCTCTGGTGGATCCTCTCACCCTCCCACATCTCTGGTCTGTACCCCAGTTCAAATCTTTAAAAAAATAATTAAGCTGAATTGACAGAAACCGAGCAACAAATTCTATAAGATGTACACTAATCTGTATTGGCACAAAATAGATCAGGAGTGGCCTGGGACGTGAGACAGGTGACAGCAGCCAGGGAGAGGGATTCCAACAGGCTTCTGTGTGATGATTATGCCACTGTCTTGACTGATGGGGTCACAGATTCATACAACAGCCTCCCTGGTGGCTCAGGAGTTAAAGGCTCAACACTATGAAGCATCCGCAGCCACTGCAGCACAGGTTCGATCCCTAGCTAGGGAGCTGACCACATGGTGCAGCAGACCTCTCCTGCCTTGCCCACTGCTGCCCTCAGCAGTGCATTTCAGTAGATCTGCCTGTTCTGTTCCCCACTCTGTCTCTGGTGAGTATTCGCACACCCCACCGCCCTCCATTTCGCACCTTTGCCCTGAATCCCAGCTCTTATATGCAAAAATAAATCTTTTAAAAAACCTAACTCATCAAGTTGTACATTTCAAATATACACGGTTACATGTCAATTACATATCAATAGAATTGTTCTTTGTAAAAGAAAAGCGAACATTGTTTACAATCACTGAATTTGGGGTGTTTTGATATATTACAAAAACCTGCCGGGCAAACACTAATTGTTGATATCATTCTGTGGAAAGGTATTTTGACATTTTAATATTTTCAGAGGCAAAGAACTACAAAATTCCATCAATGGACTGTCCAGGAATGGTAAAAAGAACAAAAATTGAAGTGCTACTATTTTTGTGTTAAGTAATTTTGCTCTTTTATAGCTTAAGCTTAAGACAGTGACATAATCATCACACAGAAGCTTTTCTAGAGTGCTTAAGAGAACTTGGTCTACTAGACTAATAGATTGTCTTGAGATTACAATTTAAAATTCATAATTGAGCAATATTTGAATTTAGGATTGTTCTGTTCTTTTTTTTTTTTTTAAAGATTTATTTATTTATGCATACAAGAGCTGAGGTACAGGCCAGAGTCGCGCAAGGTGAGAGGATTAACCAGAGACAGAGCAGGGAGCAGAACAGGCAGATCAACGGAAGTACACTGCTGAGGAGAGCAGCGGGGAGACAGGAGAGATCTGCTACCCCATGTGGGTTCCCTCCCTGGCCGGTGGCAGGGATCGAACTCGTGCTGCAGTGGCTGGTTTAGCTTCATAGTGCGTTGCTTAACCCGCTGCACCACCAGGGAAGCCCACGATTGTTCTCTTTTGTACACATACTGGGTAGGACAGCTCATCGAACTCCAAGGCCATCATAGTTTTACTTTCAATGTGTTAGATTTATAAGAATTGTTTAAGTCCTTGAGAAGGTTTGCCAGGCAATTATATGCAGGAAATCAAGCAAATTAGTCTGTGTGACAGATAATGCAATATGAAATGCTTAATGGAGCTTAAGTTTGCAAGTGAGACCAAAATTAATCAGCCTCCTTGAAAGTGATTGTAAAATTTTGCTAGACTTATCATTAAAA
This sequence comes from Galemys pyrenaicus, assembly GCA_019455555.1. Lineage (NCBI taxonomy): Eukaryota > Metazoa > Chordata > Mammalia > Eulipotyphla > Talpidae > Galemys > Galemys pyrenaicus. The sequence goes on along the minus strand of JAGFMF010011854.1, from coordinate 2,012,907 downwards.
TAATACATTATTATTTTTTTAAAGACCCATTTATCCATGCATACAAGAGCTGGGATACAGGTCAGAGGTGAGAGGATTCACCAGAGACAGAGTGGGGACCAGAACAGGCAGATGGACTGAAACACACTGTTGAGGAGAGCAGCAGGAAGACAGGAGAGGTCTGCTGTGCCCTGTGGGTCCGCTCCCTGGCCGGGGATCGAACTTGCACTCCAGTGGCTGTGGAAGCTCCACAGTGTGGCACTTAACCCCTTGTGCCACCAGGGAGGCCTGAATATTAATTTTTAAAACCTAAGCAACCCCCAGAATAATCTTTTCTGTGCACAAACACACAAAACACTTATGGGCATCAAGAAACATTGATATTAATGCATTAGAGTTCATGGTCACTCAGGTTCAAGTGACATTCCAGCCTATAGCAGACCCCACAGAGGACATGGTCCCTAGGTTCTAGGGGGCTCCTGGGGGACACCATCTAGGTCAGTATGAGCAGGCCCTTCCTGGCCATCATGCTGGTCCTCTTGCCTAACAGGGGGTTGGGCAGATATGGAACCACCCAGAACACAGTCTCTTGGTTTAGGTACAACCTCCCAACACCCACCTGTCCGCATGTCAGGTGGCCCTAACCTTTCCTTGTGTGAAAAGAATCTAGAGAAATATTAACATTCCTCACCCTCCCCAAACTGAAAAGTATCTGAAAAAAAAAATAAAGCTTCCCAGTAAAACAGGAAGAGCAGGAAGAGGACAAGTTTGCACAAAGCTGGCTCAGCTCTGCTGGGAGATGAAAGAGAACAGCCGGGAACTTTCCTTCTCATCTGTTATGCATTCACCAGAAGTGGGGGGGGGGGGGGGCACGTGTACACCAGAATCTTCTGATTTGTGTCTGCAACTGCTCAGGGGGTATCTCTCCACCGGGCCCTTGTCCTCCTCTGAGTCCTGCTGACCTCGCTGGAGCCACCAGCCTCAGCAAGCCAGACTGTTAGCCCAGAGAGAAGCAAACGGCTTTGGTCTGGAGAGCCTGGGTATAGAAGCTTGATGTCTGCCCAAACCGACCAGCAGGCCAAAGAGGAATGACTTCCTCCCTGGTTGACCTTTCTGTAAGGGGCTGCCCAAGCTTGGAGATGCTAGGGACAGGTTTTCCATTTTTATTTTTATTTTTAAAAAAGATTTATTTATTTATGCATACAAGAACTGGGGTACAGGCCAGAGGTATGTGTTGGGGGAGAGTGAGAGGAGCCACCAGAGACAGAGTGGGGGAACAGAACAGGCAGATGGACTGAAACACACTGCTGAGGGGAGCAGCGGGCACAGCAGGAGAGGTCTGCCGCGCCATGTGGGTCCCCTCCCTGGCCGGCAGCAGGGATCGAACTCATGCTGCAGTGACTGCGGTCTACTTCATAGTGTGTTGCTTAACCCATTGTGCCACCAGGGAGGCCCCTGCTTTTCCATTTTCATTTACAGCCTTCTGCCTCCCTCTGATAGCAGGAGGGTGGGCCACGGTAGATTTGACAAGCAGCCACACTTGACACTCAGGGTTTCAATAATCCACAGTTTTGCCTCTGCTCAAGCTCAGCAGGCCAGGCCCCTTCTCCTCTTGCCAGGAGTTCTGTGCTGGAGTCTCCACACTGTACTTAGAACACAGCCCAGGCTCACCCTCCTGAGCTGTGAGACTCTGCACATGGACCTCCTGCCCTTCTCGTAGGCCTCAGTCTCCCCAGCCGCTCCACTCCAGTCACACTGGCTTCCTCTGAACCTCAGAAGCATGTCCCTGCCTCAGGGCCTTTGCACTTGCTGCTCCTGCTGCTTAGGTAGCTCTTGCCCTTGCTTGATGCAGCTGCCTCCTAAGCCTGATGCAAATCTCTTCTCAGATGTGGCTCCTCAAAGGACTGGCCTGACCACCCAAGCCGAGCACCCACCCACACACCCTATTCCTTTTGACAGTGGGACCTTAGTCTCTTTATAACACATATCCGGTCTGAGAATCTGCTCCTCGCTTATGGGTTTGCTGTCTGTCTGGTGCCCTCAGAAAAATGGAGGCCCCTAGAGAGAAGGGGTCTGCTTGTCTTTCAGCTGTCATTTCCCCAGTGCCTAGAATAGTGCATGACTGGTACCCGGAAAATATTAGCTGGCTGATTCCCCAGCGACAGGGCCCTGTGGGTCCAGGTAAATGACAAGTGACCAAACAGAACCCTCCTGTGTGCCTGGAATGCCACATACACCCAAACAAAGCAAAGGAAGTCTGGTCAGTTCTTTTTTTTTTTAATGGAAAAAAATTTTTTAAAGATTTATTTATGTATGCATACAAGAGCTGGGGTACAGGCCAGAGGTGTGGGGGATAAGAGGATTCACCAGAGACAGAGTGGGGAGCAGAACAGGCAGATGGACTGAAACACACTGCTGAGGGGAGCAGCAGGTGAGGCAGGAGAGGTCTGCTGCGCCCTGATTTGTGTCTGCAACTGCTCAGGGGGTATCTCTCCATCGGGCCCTTGTCCTCCTCTGAGGTGAGGGATCACACTCGACCTTGCGCTGCTGTGCAGCAGATGCTTCACAGTGCTGCGCTCAACCCGCTGCGCCACCAGGGAGGCCTTAGGCTGGCCAGTTTTACCTGGGGGGCAGGACTGGCTTCATGCAGAAAGACACCCCAGAACTGAGTTGTGAAAGATACGTAGGTGCTTCTCAGGTGAACCAGAGGTGCAAAGTTGTGAAAAAGCAGGGATGGGTCAGGAAACAGCAGGGGGTTCAATGAGACTGTGGAAGTGGTTGTGGTTGTGCAGGGTGGGGGCAGGGAGGGAAACCCTCCAGCAGGGCCCCTCGGCCATGAAAAAGTGTGTGGGCTGCAAAGGACAGCGACCAGCAACTGGCCCCTGAGAGGCTGCCTCCCCCAGCCCCCCCCTCCCAGGTGGCATCCTGACTTCTGCTGGTGTGAAGACTGTTAAAGGGTGTGTGTGTGGTGGGGGGGAGGGGCTGGGGTGTGGATGAGGGGTGGTGTGTGGGGAGGGGGCAGGGGTGGGAGAGGGGTGGTGTGTGGGGAGGGAGCAGGGGTGGGAGAGGGGTGGTGTGTGGGGAGGGAGCAGGGGTGGGAGAGGGGTGGTGTGTGGGGAGGGGGCAGGGGTGGGAGAGGGGAGGGGAGAGGAATGGGGAGGTTGGGGGTGTGGTTCAGTCAGAATTGTATTTCTAAAAAGATTCCTCTGCCGAAATTGGCGTTCCCCAAGTCCCCGGCCTTATTATGACCGTATTCAGGCATATTTCCAAACGACTCCATGCCCTCTTGCTAAAAATAGTTCGCCTTTCTTTGGGGGCAATAATGTCACAGCAGCATATTTCAGAAGTGACCCAGGCTTCCTTTCTCCTGAATTCACATTGTCCTGGGCTGTGGGGCTGCGGCTGTTGGTCCACAGCATCTTACCCACACGGCAGCCTCTTGGGGGCTGGGGACATACAGGCCCCAGCAGATACAGCCCTTGAGTTTGACTCACACACGGCCCCCCTCCCTGGTGTCTTCCAAGTTTGGGTAGAAACCCCGCATGCTCAGCATGGAGATAGAACAAGAACAGCACCTACTGTGCAAGATGGTATGAAGATCCAGTTAGTATTGATTGTGAAACACTAGGCAGAGTCCCCGGATAAAGAATGTAATGCCAAGTGTTGGGTGTTATTTTTGGCCAACACAGTTTCCATTTCTAGAATGAATCCAATAAACTTGACCTTGATTGGGAGACAGTATGTGTCTACTTTGTGTGCATGCGTGTGGGTGAGCAGGTGTGTGCACGGGGGCATGTGCATTTCTCCAGCTGTGAGCTGGGCAGGGCAGCCTGCAGACACACAAACACACACACACACAAGTCCACTGTCACAGCCCTTCTCTGACAGACTTCTGGGTGTCGTACAAAGGTATCCTCGCAAGCATTCTAGAGGACAGGAATCACTCCCTCCATTTTACAAAGGAAGAAAACTGAGGCTCAGAGAGGGGGGCTACTAGAAATGGCACAGCTGGAACAGCTGGAATTGCACATGCCCCTGATCTGTCTGAGCACTCTCCCCAGCAGGGACCCAACACTGCATCCGTGCAACACTGCATCCCTGCAGCACTGCGTCCCCAGAGTCATGTCTGAAGGGCAGGGAGCTGGGTGGGGGGTGTGATGGATAATCTATGTGTCAGCAGACTGGGCAGGGGTATCTAGAGATCTGGGAAATATTCCTGTGTCTGTGTGAGTGTTATGGAAGACATTAGCATGTGATTCAGTGAAGAGATCCATTCTCACCGTGTGGACAGGCATTCCCTAAGCTTTGAGGGCCTGAACTGAACAAAAAGGTGTGGGCCCTCCCTGGTGGCACAGTGGGTTGAGCGCCGCACTGTGAAGCATCCATGGCACAGCAGCATCTGTTCGATCCCCAGCCAGGGAGGGGACCCACATGGAGCAGCAAACTTCTCCTGTTTCCCCGCTGCTCCCCTCAGCAGTGTATTTTGGTTGATCTTCCTGTTCTGTCCCCTACTCTGTCTCTGGTGAATCCTCCCACCCCCCACTTCTGGCCTGTACCCCAGTTCTTGAATGCATAAATAAATCTTTTTTAAAAATGGTGGAGGAAGGGTAAATACTCTCTCTGCATCTCCTGCCTCTGACATTGGAGTTTCTGGTTCTTGGGGCTTGGGACTCAGGGGGTTAATCAGAACCCTTGATTCTGGAGTCCGTACCACCAGCTTTGCCGCTTCTGAGACAGCAGGCTGTAATAAATATCCTCTGATTATCTCCATGCAGCCTATGGTTGGGGCTCTCCAAAGAACCCCATCTAAGACAGCTACACTCCCAGGGCATCCTTTTGTGCTCCATTGAATGATGCATCCCACAAAAACATGGCCATTCTGGCCCCAGAACCTATGCACTTGATACCTTCTATGCTGGGTATGTTATCCTATGGTAATAGGAACTTTCCAGATACGATTAAAGTAAGGATGCAGAGAAAGGGAAATTACCTTTGATTATCCGGATAGGCCCAGTGTCTTCATGGCCTCCTCACAAGAAGGGAGAGAAGGACGAGTTAGAGGAAGGCAGAGTAAAGATTGCTGTGCCGGGCCTCCCTGGTGGCACAATGGGTTAAGCACGGCACTCTGAAGCATCCGCAGCCACTGCAGCACCAGTTTGATCCCTGGCCAGGGAGGGGACCCACATGGCACAGCAGACCTCTCCTGCCTCGCCCACTGCTCCCTTCAGCAGTGCATTTCAGTCCATCTGCCTGTTCTCTTCTCCCACTCTGTCTTTGGTGAATCTTCTCACCCTCCCACACATACCTCTGGCCTGTACCCTAGATTTTGTATGCATAAATAAATAAATCCTTAAAAAAAATAAATGCATGGTCATTGGCTACCGTGGCCAGAGGAAAGTCATTCATCTTTATTTTAGCAGGACTCACACATTAAGGAAGGGAGGGAGGGGCCTTTCTCACCTGCCATGAGTCCCCAAACCTGGGGCACCCCAAGCCTGCACACACACACACACACACACACCTACTTCTCAGGAGTGTGTGGATTTCTGAGGGGGTGAAGGGCTTCTTCCAAGCTGGTAATAGCACATGTCTGCAGAGGCAGGGCGAGAAGCCAAAACTTCCATGAGGCTGATTCAAAACCATAGGAACTTGTGTTGCATCATAGAAATGGAAAAGGGGCCTCCCTGGTGGTGCAGTGGGTTGAGGGCCATACTGTGAAGCATCCATGACACAGCAGCGCCAGTTCGATTCCCGGCCACGGAGGGGACCCACATGGCACAGCAGACCTCTCCTGCCTCACCCACTGCTCCCCTCAGCAGTGTGTTTCAGTAGACCCACCTGTTCTGCTCCCCACTCTGTCTCTGGTGACTCCTCTCACCTCCCACACATCTGGCCTGTACCCCAGCTCTTGTATGCACAAATAGATAAATCTTTTTAAAAAATGGAAAAGTCCTATTAAATCATGAAGCAAGAGACTGACTGGGTGCTCCTTCCCTCACATCCATGCCTGTCCACCTCCCAGCCCCACTGGGGTCACTAAAATAAAGGTGAGAGCTGTGCTGGGTCACACCAAAGGGTGTCCACTTCATGTCATTAGGGTGAAATCAAATTCCAGACAGGGAAAATCACATGATCCCATTTTGTTTATATATGTGTGTATACATGTGTACATATGTGTGTATGTATATATGTGTATACATGCCACACACAAGAGAATATGTAGTTGGTGTGTACATGTGTTTACACAGAGGGGTAAGGGTTTGTGAAGATGGAACAAGGGTTTGGTGGAGACTGGACAGGTGCTTTTTTTCTTACTTTTTTTAGTTCACAAAGAACAAGACAGTTGGTGCAATACAAAAATAAAGTTTAAATAATTCAAAAAAAAAAAAAAAGAACAACGGAGCGTTTGTGTGGCTGGTCCACCTTGAGTCCTTTCTGGGCAGTCTCCCGGGCCTCGCTGAACAGCAAGCAATGGTGGAACCATTAGAGGAAGTGCAGGCGGAAGGAGAGTGAGGAGACGAGGCCCGAGAATCAGAAAACCTAGACTTGACCGCGAGCCCGGAGGGCGGCTTCTGTCCAGCGACCTATGGCTGACCCGCCCTGGGCGAACGGGCGAGCTCTGGGGCGCAGCTAGCCCGTCCTCGCCCAGCAGCCCCTCGGGTCTGGCACCCCCCCACCCCTCCCATCCCCCGCACCCGGTTCTCTCTACGGTTCCCACCTGGCCCCCTCGCAGGTGTCGCCAAGACCCCAGTGAAAATACAGATGCAACCATCATCCCGGCCTGCCTTCACCCCCATTCACCGCAGCCTCCCCTTCCCGCGGTAGTGTGTTGTTTTTTTGTTTGTTTGTTTTGTTTTTATTCATCCGAACTGGTTACAAAACCACACTCCCACGAACAACATAAATAATGGATAAGGTGTGTAGGGGGGATTGAGGGGGAGGTAACGTTTTAAAGAAATCCCCGCAGGGCCCGGCAAGGCAATAGCAAACGCGTTTCTGCTGTATCATTTTTAACTGTCTGCAAACTTCTGCTGGGTGGATGCCTAGTGGCTGCAGAGACTGCTCTGCAGGTAAGATTTACTGGGAGGAGTTAAAAGGAGGATGAAGCCGTCGGCGGCGAGGGTTGGGAGGTGGATGGAGAGAGGACCGGGAAGTGTGAGCGTACACGGCGCCCGGCCCGACTTCGCGTCCACAAACCGAGCACGCAGCGGGCTCCGGGCTGGGGCTCGCGTCGCTAGGCGAGGCCCCTTTAAGAGCCAGCGCGCGCCCCCGCCCCGCGTGCGCACACTTTCCCTAGCAACCGCCCCGGGGGAGGGGGAGGTCTTGGCAACGGCGCCCGCCGCGGGTCACGTGACGGTCCGCAGCTGGAACGCGAGCGCGCGCCCCGCCGGGGCCTGAGCGCTGCGGCGCGTGCGCGAGCGGTGCAGCACCGGCCGCGGGAGCAGGGAGTATTATGGGCTGTGGGTGCCGCTGAGCAAGATGGAGCTGTCTGCAGTGGGCGAGCGGGTCTTCGCGGCCGAATCCATCATCAAACGGCGGATCCGAAAGGTGAGCCGCCGCCCGGGGCAGGACGCCTCTCCCCGCAGCGGGCGCCTGGGGCCGCGGGGCTTTCGGGGAGCAGCGGTCCCGCTAACCCCGGCTCTCTCGCTCACCCCCGCGCCGTCGCCGCCTCGCGTCCCCGCATCCTCCCCACCCCCATCACCCCCTTTTTCCTCCTCTGTTTTGCAGGGACGCATCGAGTACCTGGTGAAATGGAAGGGGTGGGCGATCAAGTGAGTGTCGCGGGGGCCGGGAGCGACGGGGAGGGGGGGCGGCGGGCACCGGGCCTCTTTTTCCTGGGGGGGTCGCGCCCGTTCGCTGCGTCTCGCGCGCTGTTGCCTCTGGTTTGCGTTTTCATTTCGTGCCTATGTGACCCGGCAGGTACAGCACCTGGGAGCCCGAAGAGAACATCCTGGACTCGCGGCTCATCGCAGCCTTCGAGCAGAAGTGAGCTTGGGCAGCTGGCCGGGGCGGCGGGGCCGAGGCGGCTGGGGCGCCGCGCGGGGAAGCGGGAGAGCCGGGCGGCCGCGCGGAGTGGGGCCCGGGAAGGGGCTCGTTTTAATAACCTTTGGCGTTTCTCGCCGCAGGGAGAGGGAGCGTGAGCTGTATGGGCCCAAGAAGAGGGGACCCAAACCCAAAACTTTCCTCCTGAAGGTAACCTGGCCCAGCCCCAGCAGTCCCCTCTCGGGCCCCTAGCCCCGGCGCAGCACGGGGCCTGCAAGGGAGGGACAGATCCGCGGCCGCCGGTCTGGCAGGCGGGCCTTTCCAGAGGGGCCCCAGCTGGGCAAGGGGTGGTTGTGCGCTCCCGAGGAGCCGCTGGCAGCAGGCCCTGGCCAGCGTCCACGAGAGGGGCCTGGGAGTGGGGTGCCACGGATGACAAACCAGGGTCTGGGAAGGCTGAAGGAGGGCACTGCGGAGGCAAGTGGGGGTGGACTACCCAGGGGAGCAGCGAGTATTCTGCGGAGCCATCCTCTCCCTCAGCTTGCAGCTGGTAGGGTTTTTACCAGGAGTTAGAACCCAACGGGGGTGGGGAGAGCAGTCTTTCCCGCAGGCACCTGAGAGAGGAATTTGGGGACCACCTGACTCCCTGCCCCCAGCGCCCCCTTCTCCCTCAGGATTTGTTGTGTTGTGTTTCCAAGTCAGTAGGGGCCCAACTTCTATCTGACCTTAAATCGGTCCACGTTGAGTTTATGGCCCAGACTGGGCCACTGGTTTCAGGGTGCTGAGCCTTAGCCCCCCACCCCCTACTCTTTCTGGGGAGTGCTAGTAGGGATGGGGGTGGGGACAGTGGAAGCTTAGCACATTAGCTGTGGGGAGGGAGGGGGATATAGCTCTAGAGGAAGCCATCTTAGAATGGGGGGGGGTTTACTTTATTTTATATACTTGTTGAGAGAGAACACAGCCTGGGAAAGGGAGGACCAGAAGATTGGGTGGCAGGTCTCCCCAAGTAACCACAGTCACCCCATTAGTGTGCAGGTTGTCTCAGGGTCCCTACCTGCCCCCAACAGCCTGTGACTTTGTAGCGGTAGGCACAGGAAGGGCAGGGGGAGTTCCACAGAAAAGAGCTGTGCAGTGTGCAGAATTCCAGAATCTCCGATGTGTCCAAAACACTCAAAGACCAAGGAGGGTGGGGCGGACCTCCCCACCCCTCCCACCCCCAGAGCTGTGCATGTGTAAGGATTTGATTTGGACTGAAAGCACAAGTGAAAAAAATGTTGGTTTCCAGAACTCTATATGTAACACCCCCCAGGCCCCACCTACACACGTCTTAGGGGGTCTACGTAGCCGCCTTAACCCTTGATGCGTCTTAGGATGGCACCAGCAGCTGGAGGGCGCGAGGACCGCGCTGGCCTCGCAGCGCAGCTGCAGCACCCCCTAGTGGTGAAACAAGTAATGACCGTGAATCCGATTCACAAAATGCCTTTTTTGTTTGTTTTTTTGATAGCTCTCGGGCCTGAGCTGGCTGTGCATGGGTCTGAGTCAGTGCTGAGCCCCCACGCGGGTTATTTCCTTTAATCCACCCAAGAACACTATGGTGTGGGGAGTATCATCCCCGTTTCACAGATGAGAAAAATCAAGGTCCAGAGAGGGAAGTGACTTCAGAAGTCCCACCCCCAGCTTCCTGGCATCTTCGTGTCTCTTTCCTCTACTGTCTCCTCCAGAGAGTCCAGGGCAGGTTACAGGGACAAGGTGGACACACACACACAGGACACTGGAGGCCGTGATTTGTGTGGCAGGACTCGGAGAAGCAGATGGGGGACTATGAGCTGAACCCCACGGCCAGGTGGTATGAGTGAGGTGGAGGTGTGCCAGGCCCGATGGAGGCCACACGGCTGGGCTGTGTGTAAAGTAAACAGGTCACACTCCCAGAGCAAGCACTTCTTGCCGAGAGCGATTCTGCAGGGATTGGGAGGCCCTGAGGAGGATGGCGTCACTCCCGTTTTACACATGGGGAAACAGGCCAGAGAGGTTGAGGCCTTGTCTGTGCTCAGATCCAGTAGCATCCTGGTCTTTAGCCTCCCTGCTCTCTGCGCTAGTGCCTCCCCCAGCAAGTTCAGAGCCTGCCAAACACATCGGCTGTGGTTACCTTTTCTTAAAGATTTATTTATGCACACAAGCACTGGGGTACAGGCCAGAGGTGTGGGGGTAAGAGGATCCACCAGAGACAGAGCGGGGAGCAGAACAGGCAGATGGACTGAAACACACTGCTGAGGGGAGCAGCGGGCGAGGCAGGAGAGGTCTGCTATGCCCTGTGGGTCCGGCGGCAGGGATCTAACTCGTGCTGCAGTGACTGCGGTTTGCATCATAGTGTGGTGCTTAACCCAAAGGGCCACCAGGGAGGGCCCTGAGGTTACCCTTTCCATTCACAGGCAGACCTAGGTCCTACCTTCAAAGAATTCTCAACCAGGGGAGGGCCGAGGAGGAGGAATAGTAAGCCAGTCCCTTTAGAAAGAATAGGACTGCTTCAGAATTATAAAGCAGGGAAGATTTCTTGCAGATTTGGAAACCATACACTTAAAAAAATCTCATTGGCCCTCCCCCCATGCAGAAATCTATGTACTTGACAAGTACTTGTCTCATGCCAGGCTCTGTACTAAGCAGGTGACAGCCTACCCATTTTGGGGGGGGCCCCTGCCAAAGACCCCCGTGGGAGGCGGTGCCCCAGGACAGGCTGGGAGGGTGTGCGCAGCCACAGCCTTGTGTGCTGCCACCTGGTGGCCAAAGGGAGTGTTCCCCAGGCCGCCCTCAGGTAAGGGTAAGGGTCAAGCATGGCCAGAGACTCCAAGCCACGGTTGGGCTCTCTCCGACTGCCCAAGGGAAGATGTCCTGGCCGCCACCCCTTCTTCCCCCGGGCTAAGGCCCTCTCTCCCTACAGCGTCCCTGCTGCACCAGGACCGGGATTTCTGTAGAAGAATCACCCCACCCTCTGGCCCCCACCATTGGTTTCGGTGCCTGGCCCTGTGTCCTCTCCACCGCACACTCTGCCTCCTCTGTCCTAGCGGTGACCTTTCAGCGGTCACCTGGGCCTCTGCTGCTGCCCGGGCAGCTGGGCTCCGGAACGCCCAGTGCACACTCCACTTGGCTTGGATTGCCTCACCCCCAAGACTGGACCTGTGCCCACCTGCTCGCTTCCTCTAGGCCCCACACTCGCTCTTGCATCAGATCACCCTGTGTGCTAATTGCTAGTTGCTGGTGGTCCCTGTGGGGCGCAGCCCCCGCCCCCGCAGAGGCTGTGTCCCAGTTTAGCCCCAAGCAGCTGGCATGTGCTCTCAGTTCTTGCTTCAGGAAGGAGATCCTGGCCATGGAGGAGAGTGTAGTCTGTCTTGAGAGAAGCTTCTCTGAGGCCCTGCTATACCCATGTCTCCCATAAGCTCACAGGTGAACTGCTGCAAAGGCATGTGTTTCCCCTGGTCCGGGCCCAGGTGCCTGGACTGGCCTCTTACCTGGTCACTGACCACCGCCCTGCCGCCCAGCCCCCAGGCCATGCTGGCTGGGAGACTATAGCCCCACCTCTCAGTGCAGTCCCCCCAAACCCTTGTGGAGGGGTGACTTCCAGCCAGGATTTAGGGGCCAGCTCCCAGTTCCACTGGCACCGATTTGCTTGAACCCAGGCCCAGGCAAGCAGGAATCAGACCCAGGAGGGGAAGTGCCAGGGGCTGGGAACAGAGGAGGGACCGAGGGGCTGTGTTGACCAGGGAAGCAGGTCTGAGCTGGAGGTTTGGCCGCGGGGCTAAGGGGCCCTGCAATGGCTCAGGAGGGCTTGGTGTGGTCAGGAGCGCAGCCCGCCCCTCCTTTCTGTGACCAAGAATTGGTGCCCATGGGAGTGCCAGGCTGGGCTGGCTTTGCCCAGAGCCCCTGGCTGCTGGTGCCCCCCATGCCTGCAAGGGCAGCTCCGGGCCCTCCTTCTCCTTGCCCGTGGCCAGGCTCTCGGAGCTACTGGTTCTTGAACCTCCTGGCCTTGCTTCTGTAGGTGCCCTGGGGAGGATCCGGAGACTGCTCTTGGGGGGCAGGGCGGGGTGCTCGGAGGAGTAGGGGAAGCCCCACCCACCCACCGGTCGCTATGCCCCGCAGGCGCGGGCCCAGGCGGAGGCCCTCCGCATCAGCGATGTGCATTTCTCTGTCAAGCCGAGCGCCAGCGCCTCCTCGCCCAAGCTGCACTCCAGCGCCGCCGTGCACCGGCTCAAGAAGGACATCCGCCGCTGCCACCGCATGTCCCGCCGCCCGCTGCCGCGCCCAGACCCGCAGGGCGGCAGCCCGGGTCTGCGCCCGCCCATCTCGCCCTTCTCCGAGACGGTGCGCATCATCAACCGCAAGGTGAAGCCCCGGGAGCCCAAGCGGAACCGCATCATCCTGAACCTGAAGGTGATCGACAAGGGCCCCGGTGCAGGGGCCGCGGGCCAGGGCGCCGGGGCCCTCGCGCGCCCCAAAGTGCCCTCGCGGAACCGCGTCATCGGCAAGAGCAAGAAGTTCAGCGAGAGCATCCTGCGCACGCAGATCCGCCACATGAAGTTCGGCTCCTTCTCGCTGTACAACAAGCCTCCGCCTGGCCCCCCGCAGCAGCCCCCGCCAGCCGGCAAGGCCGACGTCGCGGCCTCACCGGGCCCGGGGCTGCTCCTGGCCGCCCCCGCGGCCCCCTACGACGCCCGCAGTTCCAGCTCCTCGGGCTGCCCCTCGCCAGCACCGCCGTCCTCCGACCCGGATGACGCACCCCCCAAGCTGCTCCCCGAGACCCTGAGCCCGGGCGCCCCCGACTGGCGGGAGCCGGAAGTGCTCGACCTGTCCATCCCTCCCGAGTCGGGGACCACCAACAAGCGGGCACCTCTGGAAGTCGCTGCTGCTGCTGCTGCTGCTGGCCAGGCTGTTCCCCCAACCCCGGAGCCCCCCGGTTCTGTAGCTGAGCCCGAGGCTGGGGACTGGCGCCCCGAGATGTCCCCCTGCTCCAACGTGGTCGTCACCGATGTCACCAGCAACCTCCTGACGGTCACCATCAAGGAATTCTGCAACCCCGAGGATTTCGAGAAGGTGGCTGCCGGGGTCGCAGGGGCCACGGCTGGGGGTGGCAACAGCGGGGCCAGCAAGTGAGGGGCTCCGCCTGGGAGGGGGGCTTTGGGTGGGGCCCTCCTTCCCAAAGTCACACCCTTGCTTCCGCCCACACCCTCAGACACCTCTGCCTGTGCTTTGCTTGTTCCAAGTGGCTCGGTGTTAACCCCAGGAAGGGGCTGGGCAGATGGCGACCCCGGAAGCCCAGTGTGGTGGGGTGGCTGGAGGGGACTTGGGCACTGGGAAGTCCTCCCTCTTGTCTCCCTGCCCTTGCAGTGGGGCCCCAGAACCTGGGCTTCAGCTGCTCCCCCACGTTCCGCCTGTTTCTCCCCAGCTTGCTTCCTGCTCTCGCACAGCATCTGACTTCGGTGCTCACCCAGCAGCTGTGCCCCTTAGCAGACCCCCACCCAGGGGGGCCAGCCTGGGCGCAAAGCCCCCACCGGCTGAGGACCAGGCTGTCTGGGCCTCTCCTTCCACAGCAAGGCGGGCAGGCAGCTGGAATTGGGCAGAGGCCCTGGTCTTCCCACCAGTTTGGTTTCTGGAGGAGACCCAAGCTGGGCCCTCGGTCACTACTCTCTCTGGTCTTTCCTCATCCCTTCTGGAAGGTGGGAGGAGCTGGCAGGGCCCTTGCCCCCACAACCCCACTTCCCCACTCCCCCACCGTGGCACCTAAAGGCCCTTCAGTTCTCTACCAAAGGTGCTTCAAGAACCTACTGTGGGAGCCTGCGCTGCGCGCATCTGCCGCCCCCCACGTGTTTGTGCATTGGGTGCTGGGCCCCCGCCGCCCCCCACGTGTTTGTGCATTGGGTGCTGGGCCCCCGCCGCCCCCCACGTGTTTGTGCATTGGGTGCTGGGCCCCCGCCACTCCCCACATGTTTGTGCATTGGGTGCTGGGCCCCCACCGCCCCCCACATGTTTGTGCATTGGGTGCTGGGCCCCCGCCGCTCCCCACGTGTTTGTGCATTGGGTGCTGGGCCCCCACTGCCCAGAGTAGGGGGACTCGATGGCTCCTCACTTTCAGGCAGTGGAAGTGCCACCCAGGCCTCAGTTCCGAACTTTCTGGTGAGGCTGGCCACCCCTCCCGGCCCATGTGTGTTGGGGTCATGCACCCCCAAGCCCTTCTCCTTCGGGGTAGTCAGCCCGAGCAGCCAGGCCTTCACTGCAGACGTGGCATAATGGGGGCTAGGGTAGAGAGGGGAGGCCCTGCACCCCAACTTCCCATTCCTCCTGGCATCTGGGGAGGAAGGCCGGGGTCTCCACCTGGCCCCCCTCCAGCGAGTTCTGGCCACTGAGGCTTCCTCGTAGCCCAGCCCGCCGATGCCAGCGAGGCCTTCGTGCCTGGGCCGCGGCTTTCCCCTCTGCTCCTGGGGTGCCCAGCGGCCGTGGCAGGGTCCAGAGCCCTGTTCATGGCCAGGCGCTGGGAGGGCTGGCCAGAGTGGAGGACGGACGGAGGGGGAATGTGTTCTTGGGAGAGCAGGGCTGGGGTGCTGCGGGCGGTGGCCGTGCACACTGGCACTGGGCCACTGCCAGGCCTCATGGGGGAGGGGGAGGGGACAGAGTGACCTCTGACCTCAACCCCAGTTGAGTTCCTGCTCTTGTTCTGAGTAGGGAAAGACACTTTCTTCCAAGTGTCCCCCCAGTCCAGGGGCCAGGAGGACCCCTTCCCCTCCCCCACCTTTGTGTTGGCTGTGTGGCTGCCCAAGTGCCAAGTGGCTTCCCCCCAAATAAGGGCTGGTATTTCCCCTCTCTCCTTAGAGGTGATTTCCCCCTAAGCCCCCACCCCAGGTGAGTGATCACCTGGGCTCCAGTTACAGGTGTTTCCGGAGACCATAGAAATGTGTTTTCCTGAGTCTGTGGCATTCGTGACTTTTTTTGTAAAGAAGTTGTGTTTTCAGAGGTGATTTTATGACAGGAAAGTGAAAGAATTAGTTTTGCAAAAAAAATACAAAAAAAGAGGAAAAAAAAAAGAAATAGAAAAAAATATTGTGGGGTTCCTGTGGGGTGGGGGGCTCTGGGAGAAAGAGATATTTAAAGAAAAAATAGTAACGCAGTGATTGCACAGGGGAGCAGCAGCATGAGGGGTGGGGGCCAGGCGGCGGCCCTGGGGTCACGGCCAGCTGCCCCCTTCCTTGCCTGAGGCCGGGAGATACCCCCGCCCCACGGTCCAGGGCGCGGACTCCACACCTGTCCTCGCTGTAGGGGGTGGGCACCGCTGCTCCCCAGGAGTTAGCCAGAGCTGCCCGAGCTAGGCAAATGGGGGGGGTTAGATTTGGGGAGGTGGGGGTCCCCAGGAAGGCTGCTGGGTTGCGTGGCTTGGATTTCTTGCTCTCCTCCATTCAAACAGGTCCCTCCTGCTGCCACCCGGTGGGGGCATCTCCCCATCGCCCCAAAGACCCTGACACCCCTGGATTCCCCTGGCTAAGTAGGGGTTACGGGCTCAGGGAGATGGGCGCTGTAGACACTGGGGAATCTTAGATGGCGACCCTAAGGGGTGGGGGATAACCGCTGGTGGGTTACTGCGCTGAGCCCGGAACCTGCGGTCCCACTATGTGCAGAGGTGCACCGCACTGCTCCAACGGGACGCGGCCCCTGCGGAACCCGAGCAGGTGCCAGGTCGAGCGCAAGAGGAGCCTTCTTTACCCCTCTCCCGGGGTGGCTCAGAGCAGGGGGGGGCCCCTGCATGCCCCCACACACTCTTGCAAGATTGCTCGGCCTCCCACCAGCCCTTCTCCCCTTACCCCTTCCAGCTGCTTTCCCGTTTGCCTAATTGCCAAGCAGAAGTTGCGGTCTGGTTTGCTTTATTTTTATATGTGAAATACCCCCCGCCCCAGCCTGATCCCCGTCCATGTTCAATATTGGTTGGGCATCGGTCATCTTCCCTTAAATGCCGTCACCCCCGCCCCCGCGTGTCAGAGGAAACAGGTGAGGTCTGGTGCCTCTGGCCTGAGGCTGGGAGTTGTGCCGCGTCTGCCGCGACCCTCTCTGGCCCTGGTTGGCTCGTGTGTGAGATGCGCTTGGCGCCCCGGGCCCAGGCACTGTTGAGGGTGGGGGCGGTGCAGGCTGCTGGCACAGGGCCCCCCCAGGCTTCTGCCCGCTCCGTGCACAGAGGTCAGGGCCCAGGTGGGCTCCATCCTCCCTCTGCTCTGTTCTGGTGGTGACCCCAAGCTCAGCCTGAGGTGCCTTGGGGCGGGAGGTCTCCTCATCACCACAAACAGGAGGGAACTGGGCCTCTGCGTGGCCCAGCTGCTTCACTGCGTGAAGAACCCAGGCTGCTCTGGCCTTAGGGGGAAACCCCTTGAAAGGGTGGAGGACGGGTCCTGGAGGCCCCACAGGCTGAGGGATGCCCCCCAGTCCAAAGTCAGGTGAGGGTCCATCCCGAGGACACTTAGTGAGGGGACTGGGCCACCCCCAGCCTCCACCCTCTGTGGGGATCCTCAGCCATGTACCGTGCACCTTTCCCACCCTTGGGGGTTTTGTTTTAGTTTGGGGTTGTCTTTTTTTTTTTTGCACTTGGCCCATGCCGGGCAGTGGAGCCTCTGGTCAGTTCCATTTCCGGGCTCCATGCACTAGCCCGGGGCGGCCTCTTCCGGGCGTGCGTGGTTTAAGGAATCACTTTTTAGAAGAAAGAAGGAGCGTGTTAAACAGTTTTTTTTTTTTGTTTTTGCTCTGTCTGTAGCTCCTCTCAGATTCAGAAAACCTTGAATCGAGTAAAACTCCAAGAGGGGTGATTCCCTCTCCCCCTCCCCAGCCTGACGCCAGTCTTGGTGAACATTCACCAAAAGGCGGAAATGAGGGGACAGGCCAGGTGGGGACCGAAGAGCCCATGTCCTAGGCCTGCCTCCCCAGAAGGAATCAGCACCCCCTCCCGCAGTGAGTGAGCACCTGCTGTGTGCAGAGCTTCTGCTAGGTAGTGGGGTGCTGATGACCTAATGGGGACCCCCCCCAAAGAGACCAAGTGGCCTCTGCTATGGGAAGGAGTGGAGACAGAGACTTCTTTTTATCGGTTTTAATTTAAAAACACAAAGCCCTAAAGAAATGTATCTTATAATTTTTTTTAATTTTTGAAAAGCTCATTTAATGAATTGTGCACGAATGAATTCTATATATATAAAGTATGCATATATAGCTCTATATTTGGGGAGGGCGCTGTGTCTTTCTTCTCACTCATTTAAAACATGAAGTGCTGTTGCTGTCTGTGGTTCCACCGTTCAGCTACCAGCTGGCTAACCTTGGCCCCAGTGGCTAGGACCAGACGAGCAGGGTGGGCAGGAGAGCAGGGGGCGTGGCCTGGGCCTGGGGGTGGGTCCCCAGCCCACCTACCTGGAGGCTGCGAGTGGAGAAGGTGCCCATTTGGGGTGTCGGTTTTGGTTCTGTTCTGGATTAGGCTTTTTCTGGGCCAGGGGAGGGGGCTTTGTGCCGATTTACTCTCGTCTTGTATGTTTCGTTCTGCTGCTCTTCAATATTGTATCAACGCCAGGAAGGGGGAGCGTAAAGCCTCTTTTGCCCCCCAAAATAAATTGTCACATTCCGAAGCTAAGATCTGGCCCTTGGGCTGGGAGTGTGTGTCTCACTTATATCTTCTGCCGTGGTGGTAGTCTTTATTTTTTTTTATTATTTTTTAAAAGATTTATTTATTTATGCATACAAGAACTGGGGTACAGGCCAGAGATGGGGGGGAGTGAGAGGACTCACCAGAGAAAGAGTGGGGAACAGAACAGGCAGGTGGACTGAAACACGCTGCTGAGGGGAGCAGCAGGTGAGATGGGAGAGGTCTGCTGTGCCATGTGGGTCCCCTCCCTGGCCGGGGATCAAACTCCTGCCTCAGTGACTGCAGATGCCTCACAGTGCGGCTCTTACCCCCTTGCGCCACCAGGGAGGCCTGATGGTGGTCTTTAAAAAGCATCAGGCTCCGGGGTAATGGGGAGGGCACTCCACCCATTTCCAAGCTCTCCCCACCCTAGTCTCTGTACCTCACAACCTGTGACCGGGCTCAGGTGAGTGCATCTACGCAGGTCAAACTGAGGTGCTGGCTAGTCTTGAGTCTGGAGAAGACCTAGGAGCTGGGGGTGTTGTGCTGGACCCCCAGTTGGACTCACAGCACCCACAGCCAGAGGTCCTGTCAGATTGGGTCCTGAACACCCCAGAGCCCAGTTGGGAATGACCAGGTTGGGGACACAGTTGTGGGGCAATAGCAAGGAACCTCCACCACCAGCTCAGGGAAACATTGGTTTCTGGGGTGCTTGCGTGCCTCTTTGCTTAGAGAGCAGCCTTGGGGAGCCCTCCCCCAAGCACAGACCATGGGGGTTCAAAAGCAGAGCCCCAGCTGCCTGCACCTGCTCCAGGGCCACTGTTCCAACTTCTGCATCCACAGGTCTTAAGCGGGTGTTGCTGTTTGCCCACCCCCAACCCTCACCCCACATCATGTTTCCCGTCCTGCAGAAGCTTCTTTGGCCAAGCTGCCCCCCTGAGGCACCAGGCTCCCTCCTCGGCTGCACCATCCTTCCCTCTGCCACACCAGCCACCATCCTGGCCATTCCTGCCCCCAGCCTTCATCAGGGCTGGGCTGGGCAGGTGTGGTCTGTGACCCTGGTAACCAAGGAACTTGGGTTCAACCCCTATAGGGATAACCTTGGGCCCTTGCCAAAAGAAGTTTAGAATATGGCTGGACTCATATTTCTTTCTTTTTTTTTTAAAGATTTATTTATTTATGCATACAAGAGCTGGGGTACAGGCCAGAGATGTGGGGGATGAGAGGACTCACCAGAGACAGAGTGGGGACCAGAACAGGCAGATGGACTGAAACACACTGCTGAGGGCAGCAGCGGGCGAGGCAGGAGAGGTCTGCTGCGCCATGTGGGTCAGCTCCCTGGCCGGGGATCGAACTCGTGCTGTAGTGGCTGCATTTTGCCTCATAGTGCATTGTGTAAACCACTGCACCACCAGGGAGGCCCCTGGACTCATATTTCAATGGAAGAACGAACTGGGGAGAAAACTCACCTCCCCATCCCCAAAAATGTTGTCAAAGAAGTTGCCTGTATCATGTTTGGCACTGTTAGAAAAATAAAAATGAAATGTATCCCAAGAAAGTGTAGCTCTGGATCTCCCTAACACGTACTTGAGGTTTGATTCAGCCTTCCCCACATGGGTCGGAACTCTCAAGACTGGAGATAATCTAAGAAGCAAAGGTGGGGAGAGTTCCAGAGCCCGTAGTAAATGCAGGCCTATCTGGAGGGCCAATTCCACAATAAAGACCACAAGAGGAACTCCCTGATGGCGCAGGGTTTAAAGTCTCAGCGCTCTCAAGCTATCGCCAGCCACTGTAGCACGAGTTCGATCCCCGGCCAGGGAGGGGACCCACATGGCGCAGCAGACCTCTCCTGCCTCGCCCGCTGCTCCCCTCAGCAGTGAGTTTCAGTAGGTCCACTTGTTCTGCTCCCCACTCTGTCTCTGGTGAATCTTCTCACCTCCCCCCACCACTGGCCTGTACCCCAGTGCTTGTATGCATAAACAATAAATGCTAAAAATGGAATTACCATTTGACCCAGCAATCCCACTCCTAGGGATTTACCCAAAGGCTACAAAAACATTAATTCAAAAGAATACATGCACCCCTATGTTTATTTCAGCATTATTTATAATAGGTAAGACTTGGAATCAACCCAAATGCCCCAAAATAGACCACTGGATCAAGAAAATGTGGTATATGCACACAATGGAATATTATTCTGCAATCAAAAAAGATAAACTAGGGACAGCAGAAACATGGATGGAGCTTGAAGGGATGATGCTCAGTGAAATAAGTCAGAAGGAAAAAGAAAAATACCCAATGGTCTCACTTACAGGAGGAATACAGGGGATCAAGGAAAGAAAAATAATATCAACAACAACGACAAAAATTGCAACTAAACAAAAGAAAAATAAACAGACAACTACGAATCAGAGACATTATGGAGGGAAGAGGGTGGGATTGGGTTCAGGGCAGAGACAGGAGGAGCACAAGGGACTATGGTGACGGTGCACAGGTGAATTGGTGGCGGAAATTCTAAGGGGGCTACACCAAGAGAAGAAAGCACACATTGTGAGAATAATTAAAAAATAATAATACAGGGCCTCCCCGGTGGCGCAGTGGGTTAAGCAACACACTATGAAGCAAACCGCAGCCACTGCAGCACGAGTTCGATCCCTGCCACTGGCCAGGGAGGGGACCCACATGGCTTGGCAGACCTCTCCTGCTGTGCCCGCTGCTCCCCTCAGCAGTGTACTTCCATTGATCTGCCTGTTCTGCTCC
>JAGFMF010011854.1:1961400-1991785 GCA_019455555.1 Galemys pyrenaicus | reverse complement strand
CTCCCTGCTCTCTGTGGTGAATCCTCTCACCCCCCACACCTCTGGCCTGTACCCCAGTGCTTGTATGCATAAATAAAAATAAATCTTAAAAAAAAAAAAGAAACGGGCATCACAGTTCACTATGTAATGTAATTATACCAAAAAATCCATAACCAAAGCACAAACCCTCATCTGCAAGAACACACCTTCCCTGGGGCTTCTCTCCCTCCTTAAACTTCTGAAGCCTTTTAGAAAGAGGCTCCAGGGGGTGTGACCCAGATGCATCTGAACCTGCCTCTCTGATCCCTCTATGGGGGACTGGGGTCCTCATTAGAGCACCTCACTACCAAAGGCTTCCTACCATTTCTAAAGAACGATCTCCAAGTGTGACAAAGATACTGAGACATAAAAACCCTGCCAACCATCTCATACCTACCTTGCCTCGTGGTCTGAAATCCCTGCAGGAGTAATGCTCTTTGGGAGAGGATTTGGAGTTCCCCTGGGGTTCTCTGTAAGGCTCAGATGCTCCCAGTGGTGAGCAAGGAAATAGGACACACTTTGGAAAAGGTAACTGTGAACTCTGTCCCCCACGGGGCCTCGTTAAAGGGACCGTCATCCCACCAGCTGCTGTGTGGTCTCAGCACACAGCTCCGTTTCCATGCCCCGGTGTCCCGGGGGGCGGGGCTTGTTGTTCTCCTCCCTGAGCCCTCCCTGGGTGCGCTTCCACCCGCCAACTGGTCTCAACTCAGGCACTGTAAGGAGACCTTTGCTAGGAGTCAGGTGGCCTCGCCCAGCCCCCATGCAGGTCTCCTGGGAGGGCTGGAGGGGACAGGTGCTAAGAGACAGGGCGCTTTCCACACCTCTGTCTGAGGGTCACAGCCATCAGCTCACCAACTGTTGAGGATGCAGGAAAACTGGCTGAACCCCAGCTCTTCCTGCTGCGGGGTCTCAGGGTGGTCAGCCCCGCCCCCCCNGGGTGTTCAGCCCCGCCCCCCCCCCCCCCCCATCTAGGCCTCTCTATCCTATCAACTGAGAATTATTCTACAAGGGCCTGCCTGGTGGCGTAGGGGTTAAGCACAGCACTATGAAGCATCCACAGCCACTGCAGCGCGAGTTCGATCCCTGGCCAGAGAGGGGACCCACATGGCACAGCAGACCTCTCCCGCTGCTCCCCTCAGCAGTGTGTTTCAGTCCATCTGCCTGTTCTGCTCCCCACTCTGTCTCTGGTGAATCCTCTCACCCCCCGAGCCTCTAGCCTGTACCCCAGTTCTTACCAGCATGTCAGAGTGGACTTGACAAGGATCAGCTCGTAAATCTTCATAGCCCGGAGAGAACAGAACCCACACGCACGCTTCGGGAACCGAGGCCCCAGAAAGGCTCAGTCACCCAAAGTTCCCCACATGATAGAGGCAGGATATGAACCCACACATCACACTCACCCCATGCCCTGCATGTGGTGGGTGAGGACAGTCACTGGAGCGGGGCAGCCTGGCTGTGTGGGACGCATTCTGCTGTTTAGCTCGCCTGTGCCTCAGTTTCCCTGTCTATCAAGGGGGATGCAGTTAAGACCCCTTCCTCATGGGGCTGCAGGGAACTGAGCTGAAGACTCAGCGAGCAGGTCCTGGCCTTTCACAGACCCCTGGCGTAGCCATGGGAGCAGGAGGCAGGGATGGAAATCCAAACGCCCCAACTCCAAAGTCCATGATTTCCACCTGCACGTGAGCACTCCACCTCCACGTCCAGAACCATCTCGGGTCTGCCTGCTGGCACTGGGCCCAGGGGCCCCTGACTCATCCCTTCCCTCCTGGGGGCCCGAGCTCTGCCTCTAACAGCAGGTCTTGGGGGGCTGGAGAAGTGGCATGAGTCCTAGGTCTGAGGTGCCGGAGCAAGCACACCCCAGTGTGCTGGGTGCCAGTGACCCAGAGAAGGGCAGAAACTGGTCTTCCTGGTGCCAGCACCCTGGGCATGAGGGTGCTGCGGTGTCCTGTGGGTGTCCCGGGGTTGGGAAGGGCCTGGAGGTGGGGGAGGACTGAGTCCAGGGAGGAAGTTTCCAGGACGTACTTGACTGCTCCCTCATCAGGTAAGGTCTGATCCGCTCTCTCTGGGGACAGTGAAGGGGGGCCGCCCGGGGTCTGCAACATCTGGGTTCAAATCACTGGGGTGCACCCACTGACCTCAGGCCCGGGGCAAATGACTGTCTCCAAGCTGCAGTGTTCTCTGTGAAAGAGGGACCGTCAGCGTTGCCACAGGGGAGGGTCTGGCAGGGAAGGTGTGGGGAGGAGGAAGGGACTGGGGGTGGTGGGGATGCCCACAGAATGGTGAGAGCACCCCACACCCCTGGCTCAGACAGCCACAGAGAGGAAGCGGCCTGATCAGGTGACCCCTCCTTCCGGTCTCTCTGGCCTGGGCCTGGACTCAGACACACACTCCCCAGCCAACTCCCAGACCCCCTGCGAGGAGGACACCCGTTTCCTCCCTGGTCCTCTGCCCCTCCCAAGCCGGGAACAGATGTCCTTGCTTCCTGCCAGGGCCCGGGAGCTGGGATGGCTCTTTGTGTCACTTCCAGGGAAGTGACACCCTGGATGGGAATCTCTGGGCTTCCCCGGAGAGGAGAGCGTCTCCCCTGGTCCCCCCTGCTCTGGCCTGCACTCCTCTCCCGGCATCCTCTGCTCAGAAGCAAACCATCTGGGCCCCAGTTCCGGGGGCCAGCAACACTGCTCTGGGGTTCACCATGCAAAGAGCCTGCATTTGCTTTGCTCCTCCCTCACAGCTCACCTGACTCCCAGAGAGCAGGGGTGCAGGGGGCATCATCCTGCAGTTGGGGTGAGGGCAGGAGCAGGTGCACCAGGATCCTGGTGGCCAGTGTTCCCCGGGGCGGGGGGAACACTGAGAAAAGTCCTGGTTTCCCCCGGCCCAGCACTGTTGGCGACCACAGCCATAGCCTTGGTGGGCAGCGCCCCATGGGAACCTGCCTTACCTAGCTGGGGTCAGGCATCTCCCCCTCATCTGCAAACCCTCCAGGCCACAGCACGGCACCCACAGCCTCCAGCGCGCCCTCCCGGCCCTGGGAGCCCAACTGGCCAGAAACGTCTTGTGGGCGATGGAAGCTAGAGCTGGCTTGTGCGGGAGGATTTTTTTTCCAAGTTTTTAATTGCAGAGTTAATTTGCCCTAAGACTGCAGAGTTAATTTGCACCAGAATATATATAGACGTTTTTGACAGGAGAGAGTAAGAGGCTCCCCCACCGCCCCCTGACCACAGCCCACTGCCAGCCTCGTGTCCTTCCTGTGTGGGTCCAGGGACGCCAGAGTGGGTACCCCCCGGCCCCCCGCGGGGGGGGGAACTTCCCCTCTGATGTTCCGTGCGCTCCCACCCCCTTCAGAGCAGGTGCTACAGGAAGATTTTTAACTTTGCTCCTCTGGGGGCTGGGGTGGGAGGTGACAGGGAGGTGGCCACAGTGCCAGCAGAGGTTGGGCCAAAATCTCCTCTCCTGCCACCAACACTGGGGGTAGCGCCCCCATCCGGGCACCCTCCCCCCAGCTCCACCCGCAGTCTGGTCCAGTCAGACGTGCCTGAGCGCCCACGCTGCTTCCAGGCACCCTAGTTTGCGTGACCTTGGACAGCGCCGAGTTAGCCTCGGCGGGCCTCAGTTTCCCCTTTTGCCTTGCGCGCGCGCTCTTGCAACCCGAGGCGCCTTCGCGGCCCCGGTCAGCACAGGGCCGGGCGGGGTGGGCCGCGCCCCGCGAGCGAGCGGTCGGCGTGACGGGCTCGGGAGGGGGCCAGGACCCCGAAGCGGTGGGGCGCTGGGCGCCCGGGACCATCGGGGCGCGCCCCGCGCGCGGGAACCGCGGCGGGACAAGCTCCGGGCGCCGCCCCCGGCCCTCGCCGCAGCCGGGCGCCGCCCCGACCTCCGAAGCCGGCGCGGAACGGGTGCGGGGCTGGGCCAGGGCCGGCCCGGGGGAGCCGGCGGGGCGGGGCCGCCGCGCCCGCTCCCCCTCCCCGCCGCCCGCCGCCTTCGCCTCCTCCCGCCGCCCGGGCTCAGAGCGGCGGCAGCAGCGGCCGCGGCGACAGCTCCGGCGCCGGCTCCTCCAGCTGCGGCTCCCGCTCGGGCCCCCTCGGCCCCGCGCGCCCGGGCCCTGCGCCCCGACCCCGCCGCCGCGCCTGCCGGGGGCCTCGGCGCCCCCGCCGCCCGCCACGCTGAAGTTCCTGGCAGTGCTGCTGGCCGCGGGCATGCTGGCGTTCCTGGGTGCCGTCATCTGCATCATCGCCAGCGTGCCCCTGGCGGCCAGCCCGGCGCGGGCGCTGCCCGGCGGCGGCGACAACGCCTCGGTCGCCCCGGGCGCCTCGGCCGCGTCCCCGGGCCCGCAGCGCAGCCTGAGCGCGCTGCACGGCGCGGGCGGCTCGGCCGGGCCCCCCGCGCTGCCCGGGGCTCCCGCCGCCAGCGCGCACCCGCTGCCGCCGGTGCCGCTCTTCAGCCGCTTCCTGTGCACGCCGCTGGCGGCCGCCTGCCCGTCGGGGGCCGAGCCGGGGGACGCCACGGGCGCCGCGCCCGGGGAGCGCGAGGAGCTGCTGCTGCTGCAGAGCACCGCCGAGCAGCTGCGCCAGACGGCGCTGCAGCAGGAGGCGCGCATCCGCGCCGACCAGGACACCATCCGCGAGCTCACCGGCAAGCTGGGCCGCTGCGAGAGCGGGCTGCCGCGCGGCCTGCAGGACCCCGGGCCCCGCAGGGACACCATGGCCGACGGGGCCTGGGACTCGCCCGCGCTCATCCTGGAGCTGGAGGACGCCGTGCGCGCCCTCCGCGACCGTCTCGACCGCCTGGAGGTGAGCGCTGCGCCAGGCGCCGTCGGGGTCCAGCAGGGAGGAGAGGGGTCCCCGCCCACGAGGGCGTCGGGTGTCCCGCGGGTGAGGGACCCCGGGAGGCCTAGAGTCTGCCCCTCGGCCTGTCGTCTGGGTCAAGGGAGTGGTGCGTTGGCCGCAGGGGTGGGCGGGGGAGAAGGGAGGACTCCATGGAGACCGCTGACACCCCAGGAGGTGAAGGCGGCGCTGAGAGACGCACCGCCAATGCCTTTCCTTCCAGCGAGCGCTCTGAGCCTCAGTTTCCGCATCTGTGAAGTGGGTGTAGCAGTCCCCATTGCAGCGAGGAGTGCAATGTAGGCTGCTGGGAACGCTTGGCACCTGCTGGGTGTTTAAAGGCCCTTTGCATTTTCTTCTTCCCGACACATTCAAAGCAGCACCAGCCCAACTCTCCCTCTGCGGCCAGGAGCTAGAATGAGCTGACCAAGAGATTGGGGTCCTCCTCTTCTACAAAGGAACAGGGTCACTCCCCGATGTCCCTCACCACCCCACCTCTCACACGTTGGCTGGGACCCCGAACTGGAGGGCAGGGGCTCTCCTGCCCCCCAAAGCTGGAAGCTTGCTGCCCTAGGTGGAGAACTGAGTGGAGACCAGGGCCCATGGGGTTCCTTCTCCTCCCCTCATCTTTTCCAGACTTTCCTGGCACAGGATGGGGTCAGCCACTAACTAGTGTTGGGGCCTGGGGAGTCTGCACTTGGTGTCAGGAGCTATTGTGCCTGTCATTTGTCCTCTGAACTAGACCCCGCCCACCCCCTGGGGAGGGAGCTATTTGAGAGGCCCTGGAGGGCGCACCCAACAGGCTAGGAGGACACAGTTCAGATGGCCTGCCTGACCCCCGCATCCCCGGCCATCCGTGATGTCAAGGGGGTGAGACTGGATCAGTGGAAGGAGTGGGGAGAAGGAGGCAAAGCAGCGGCTGTCCCCTCACTTACCTCCCCCAGCTGAGCACAGCTGGACAAGGCAGAGGCAGGAGGGACGCTCCCCTGAGATTCTGCAGGACCAACCTCCCTCGGGCCCACTGCAGCACTGGAGACTTCGTAGGGTGAGAGCGAGGATGATAACGCAGGGAGCCCTGGAGGCCAGAGAGAGGCAGAGTCTCTTCCCTCACCTGTAACGTGGGGACAGTACTGGCACCTGCCTTATTGGGGTGCTGGGAGGACGAAGCGGTTGTCTTTGTGAGCAGCCTCCATCAAAGCCAGATGCACTCAGACTGAGCGGGCGCTTCTTTTTTAAAAATCCAGCCAAACCCCAAAATGGGCACAAACTCTCCTCAGAGGAAATAGATTTTTGTAATGGAAAAAATAAATCGGTTTTCAATAAATCTCCTCTTGCCTGCCACCACCCCTGCCCCCACGCCCAGATGGCACCGCGCTGCCTCCCACGTCTGAGGCTGGCACGGCTGGACTCGTCCTGGACTCGTTCCCCAGGCACCTGCGCATTTGGCAGGGCGGGCGCCCCTCCAGCATCCTGCTGAGGTTCGGGGGATCCTGGTGGCTGGGATTTGGCCTGGCTCCCCACGCACACGCTCTCAGGCTTGCCGAGAGGAGTGGACATGGAGAGGGGAGCCGTGCCACTGCATGCGCCCACCACGTCAGTCTGCTGAGGATGGCAGTAACCGGGGTCAGTCCCTTTGGGGGTCGAGGGTCTGGGCTCTGGAACCCAGAGTCAGACCAGGAGACCTGGTGCACTCTTTTGCCCGCTCATCAATACCCTCAAAAGGATGTCCCGAATTTTCAGGGTTTCCCTCTTACCGCTCAACTCTCGTCCCCCCGAAGCAGACTGTGCACATGCCAATGTCACCGGGGTGACGGAGAATTTCCAGTCCCTATCTCTGCCACCTTGCCCTGCTGTCTGTTCCCGCCTGGACCCCTCCGCGCCCCAGCTTCTAGATACCCCCCCACCTGGCCCCCTTCCCTGCTGCTTCTCCGGCCCCCTGCAGAGTCCTCCTCCTTTAAGTTCTGTGTCCCTCCTGGTCTCCTCTCACTTTTGCTGGGTGGACTCAGCCATCTCGGAGGCTTCTAACACCCACCCCACTGTGGCGCCCCCGACCCACCTGTCTCCAGCTCAGGTTTCTCTCCTGAGTTCCAGACCAGTTGCTCCAGCTGTGTCACGGACACCCATCTGGATGTCCTACCAGCCCTACTCATGTGCCCAGCCTGACCCCTGGTCCTCTCGCATCTGCTTCTCAGATGTGTTCTGAGGTGCCCTCACTGTCTCTCACGCCCTCCATCCTCCTCTTCCACGCAGCCCCAGGGATCTTCCTCAAGCCCCCTCTGAGGCTCCCCTGAGCTGCAGATTCCTCAGCCTGCTCCAGACTCCCAGTTCTTGCTCACCTAGTATACACCTCCTCCTGGAGGCCTTCCCTGACTGCACCGTCCCCTCCCTGTCTCTACTAGTGCTCCCATAATCCCCTGCCCAGCATCTCTGCATAGCCCCCTCCTCCACCCCATTGGATTGGCTACCAAGGGGGAACAAAGGTCGTGCTGGCCTGGCCTCTGCCCCCAGGCCTCAAGGGGGTGCCACACTTGAAGGCTTAAGAGAAATTGTCATTTTAAAATGATTTGTTGAACGTCTTGTTTTCGTTTGTGTTGGTGTTATTGCTGTTTATTCTAAAAGGCAAAGCCTGGGAGAGGAAAATATCACATCTAATTCCTTTGCAGCCTCCTTTCAGTCCTTTATCCCAGAGCAGAGGTTGCTCTGGAGTGGCCGGGCCTCGCTGGTAATTACCATCTTAATGACGGCCACAGTGCCCAGGGATCTGACCCGCGCTCCAGGGCCACTGTCCAGCTCCTGTTGCTGGAGATGGAGCTTGTTTCTCATTATTTTTCTTCTAGAAGCTCACTGGGAGGCCAGTCTCATGCAGACAGCGCTCTCCCTGGCTTGCTCTCTCAGTCATTGAGCCATTTCTTTAGGCTGCCTGCCCAGGTCCCGGGATACTGCCTTTTCATGATGGTGGCCAAGAACCACTTGGCCACGCCGGACCCTTTATGTGGCAGCCGGCCATGGATGCATGTTCTTGTGTCCCATTTTTACACTGGTTTAGCATATGTGTAAAGTGGAATTTGAAGACTGGGATAAGCAGCAGATCTTGGACACAGACCACACCCGTAGCCAGCCCAGCGAGCCAGCCACTCCCCTCCCCTGGAGTGGGAGCATTGGCAAACCACTCTGAGGATCCTGGCCTCGGGGGTCTCCCAGCCAAGCTGTTTGTTGCAATAACAGGGTATCTCACGCTTACTTGCACATGAAGCACTGGGCATCCTCACGTCCCATAAAAGCTTGACGAGGGAGATACTACACTAGCCCCTTATACAGATGAAAAAAGCAAGGTTCAGAGAGGTTAAGATACTGCCCCAAGGTCACACAGCCCTGGAACCTCGATATGACCCTGTTAGCATCTGGCTCCAGAGCCATCGTTTTTCATCATTCGGGGGCCAGCATTCATCCGGAGAGGGAGAAGGCGCTCTTGCTTTCTTGCTGGACACCACCGGGGCCATGTCTGCGTCAGAGCGCTGTGGAAGTGACCAGGGCTCTTCCAAGCTGATCTCCAAGGCTGGCCAGATGACCAGGAGACTCATGGGGGGAGCTTTGCTTATAATGGAAACCCCACAGCTGGCTTATCCAGCCGCCAGCCCTGTGACGTAGGCACATTACTCTAGTACAGATGCAGGTGCACAGACACAGAGTGTCTGGGGGAACCAGAGCAGGCAAATCAGCACCCCCTCCTACCCTGACTTGGTTTCCCTTCTGTGAGCATACAGAGGCCCAGATGCTCCCCAAACACCTTTGCAGCGCTCACATAGTCTCTGAAATAGGAAGGCTCGGTGGCAGAGCTGAGTTCTTGCTCGTGATTTTAGTCACTCTGGTTCTCTGACCTGTAAACTTGTCTGTGAAGACGTACCCTGGCGACCTCCTTGGGATTGTTTGGTTGTTGTTGTTATTGATGTTTTTGTGTTGTTTTCCTGAGGTATCCTTACTTGCAAAATACGTAAGTGCTCATATATCTTACTGGTAAAGCACATAAATCTTTTTCTTTTTAAGATTTACTCATTTATGCATACAATAGCTGGGGTATAGGCCAGAGGTGTGGGGGGTAGGAGGATTCACCAGAGACAGAGTGGGGAACAGAACAGGCAGATCCACTGAAATACACTGCTGAGGGGAGCAGCGGGGAGACAGGAGAGGTCTGCTGCGCCATGTGGGTCCCCTCCTTGGCCGGGGATCGAACTCGTGCTGCAGTGGCTGCAGTTTGCTTCATAGTGCCGTGCTTAACCCTCTGCGCCACCAGGGAGGCCCCAAGCATGCAAATCTTAATGAAGTTTCATGTATGGATACACCCATGAAAGTACCACCCAAACCCAAAATCAGAACATATCCAGGGTCCCCAAAAGCCTCCTCTGTGACCCCCAAAGTACCACCTTGGGTCTCCGTCGCCATCAGTAAGTGACGCCTGGGTCTGAGCTTCATGGAGGCCACTCAGACAGCTACAACCTCCATGCCCAGCAGACCCTGTCCTCGTGAGGCCTGCGCCGGGTCCGGCCTGTCCCAGTGCCTGTCTGTGTGCTCTCTGCCCAGTGCACGACGCTCCTGTGGATGGGTGGCCTCCCTTAGCTGCCCATTCTTCTCGGGCTGGGCCTCTGCTTCTGGCCTGGGGTTAGGACAAGGCTGCCGCACACCTGCCTGTGACATTCTGAGCTGTAAGTCTGTTTCTCCCTGGGGCTGGGCGCCTGGGTGCTGGCTGAGCGTGGCCCGGCTTTGGCTGGCACCCCCACGAGGGCTTCCAAAGTGGCAGTGAGCCCTGGCATGCCCGTCCCCGGTGCTCGCCAGCTCGGTGTGGTCTTTTCCACGACTCTTTCTGGTGGGCGTGCGGAGCATGCCGGGGCCCTCGCTGTGCCTGTGACTCATGCTGCCGGCACCATCTCTTGTGCTGTTGCCCATTTTGTGCAGCCCTTGGCCGTGGGAGGTGGTACAAGGTCAGGGGTTAGCACCCTCCCCGGGAGAGAGTGAGGTCGGGTTTCCCCAGGGCAACCCTGGGTGCAGAAACCCCCCTGACCCCTGGGGACAGGGATTGAGATGATCAAGTCAAAGGGGGCCCTCCGAGGGGCACATGGTCCTCATTTGATGCTCGGGGAAGCTGGCACTTCAAGGGGCCAGTGCTGGCTGAGTGGCGCACCCCAGCAGGCCTGGGCACAGCAGATCTTCCACTCGGGCAGGTTGGGGTGCTCTCTTTGCTGCAGGTTTGGAGCCTGCAAAGTAGCAACTTGTCCAGCAGCCCCTGAAGGGAGAGGTGAGGGGGGCTGGGCTGGGCTGGGCTGGGCTGTCCCATCACACATGCAGGCTGCGGAGCCCAGGACCGTGAATGCGTGGGCCCCAGCACGGCCCCAGCCTGGCGGGAAAAGCCCTGTCTCCTTCTCGTGCCCTCTTGGCCTCACTGCCCGGCACCCTGATGGCCCGGGGCACAGAGGCTGGCTCCTTGCTGCTTACCCTCCCCGCCTGGGGTTAGAAGGAGACATGGCTGCTGAGGGCCCGTAGGGGATGCGGGGAGCAGGAAGGTCTGCCAAGAAGCCTTCCCAGCTCACTGTCCCCTCTCGGACATAGGCAGAGCCCAGGGCTCCTTTCGGGCACTTGCGCCTGACAACCAAGTCTGCCTCCCACGAGCTGCGAGCTACGCCCCCGGCGCCCCGGGCTGAGCCTGTCCTCTGCGCCGGCCTGTTCCGGGCCTGGCCGTTCAGTCCCACCAGAACCCTGAGCCTGTTCCTTCCCACTTCACAGGTGTGGAAACGGGGGCTTGGAGAGGCTAAGAAACTGCTCAGGTCACTCACCTGGGGTTCAGACTAGGCAGCCTGGCTCTAGGACCCCACCGTGCCCTCTCACCACTCTCCCCTGCCTCTCAATAATGGTGGTGGTGATGGTGGTGGTGATGGTGGTGGTGATGGTGGTGGTGATGATGATGATGGTGGTGATGATGATGGTGGTGGTGGTAGAGGTGGTTATGATGATGGTGGTGGTGGTGATAGTGGTGATGGTGGTGGTGGTGGTGGTGATGGTGGTGGTGGAAGTGGTGGTGATGATGATGGTGGTGGTGATAGTAGTGGTGATGGTGATGATGGTGGTGGTGGTGGTGGTGATGATGATGGTGGTGGTGGTAGTGATGGTGATGGTGGTAGAGGTGGTGATGATGATGGTGGTGGTGATGATGGTGATGATGGTGGTAGTGATGGTGGTGGTGATGATGATGGTGGTGGTGGTAGAGGTGGTTATGATGACAGTGGTGGTGGTGATGGTGGTGGTGATGGTGATGATGGTGATGATGATGGTGGTGGTGGTGGTGGTGGTAGACGTGGTTATGATGACAGTGGTGGTGGTGATGGTGATGATGGTGGTGGTGGTAGTGATGGTAGACGTGGTTATGATGACAGTGGTGGTGGTGATGGTGATGATGGTGGTGGTGATGGTGGTGGTAGTAGAGGTGGTGGTGGTAGTGGTAGTGATGGTGGTAGTGGTGATGGTGGTGATGGTGATGATGGTGGTGGTGATGGTGGTGGTGGTGGTAGTGATGGTGGTGGTGGTAGACGTGGTTATGATGACAGTGGTGGTGGTGATGGTGATGATGGTGGTGGTGGTAGTGATGGTGGTGGTAGTAGAGGTGGTGGTGGTAGTGGTAGTGATGGTGGTGGTGGTGATGGTGGTGATGGTGATGATGGTGGTGGTGATGGTGGTGGTAGTAGAGGTGGTGGTGGTGGTGGTAGTGATGGTGGTGGTGGTAGTGATGGTGANTGGTGGTGGTGGTAGAGGTGGTTATGATGACAGTGGTGGTGGTGATGGTGGTGGTGATGGTGATGATGGTGATGATGATGGTGGTGGTGGTGGTGGTGATAGTGGAGGTGGTGGTAGTGGTGATTATGGTGGTGATGGTGATGGTGGTAGAGGTGGTGATGAACCTGATGGTGGTGGTGATGGTGGTGGTAGTAGAGGTGGTGGTGGTGGTGGTGGTGGTGATGAGGATGATGGTGGTGGTTACCACCATATGCCAGACTTGATGTATGTGCTTTCCCTTGCTCATTACTTAGATCCCAAAACATAGATACTATTATTACCACCATTTTATAGTTGAGGAGACAGGGGCAAAGGAGAGTGGAGCAGCTCGTCCAAGGCCACAGATCTATAAATGGGAAGTCTGGAAGTGACGCAGCCTGTCTGACGTGAGAGTCGTGTCTGTAACCATGGCAACATCGTGTTGCACCTGTTGGATGAATGAATGAGTGAATGAGTGCGGGCGTGCTCTGTGGGCCCTCCAGAGAGGCCCTGTTCCCCTCCCCTTAGAGCATCTCACTTAGCTCAGGCGTCAGAGCAGCTGCCACCTGGAGGCTGAGCAGGCCTCTGGCCAGAGGAGGGGGTGGGGCGGGGAGAATGTTCCTGGCTGAAGGAACAGCACGTGCGGATGTCCTGGGGTGAGAGGCCACCGGTGGGCCTTTCATGGGAGTGAAGGGCAGGGGCGGGTAGGGAGGGCTGGGCCCCCATGGCTGGGACTTTTCCATACAGGGCACTGAAGAGTCTCAGGCTGGAGAGCAGTGTGGGCGCATCTGGGAAGCCCAGGTTCAATGGCCTAAATGCAGGAGGGACAAGGAGCTGAGGAAGCTACAGTTCAAGATTCCCAGTTGGGGGCCTCCCTGTTGGCCTAGGGGTTAAGTCTCAGTGCTATCACCCACCCCTGCATCCTGAGTTCGATCCCCGGTCAGGGCGTATGGCACAGCAGACCTCTCCTGTCTCCCCACTGCTTCAGAAGAGCAACCAGCCTTGCCATACCTCCATCACCAGGCACACATGAAACCATGAAAGATGCTTCCAGGTCCCCACTCAGCCTCGAATCTTACAATTTTATTTATTTTTAAAAAGATTTATTTATTTATGCATATAAGAACTGAGGTACAGACCAGAGGTGTGGGGGTGAGAGGGAGAATGGAGAACAGAACAGACAGCTGGACTAAAATACACGCTGAGGGGAGCAGCGGGCGAGGCAGGAGAGGTCTGTGGGTCCCCTCCCTGGCCGGAGATCCAACGCCTGCTGCAGTGGTTGAGGAAACTTCATAGTGAGGTGCTTAACCCCTTGTGCCACCAGGGAGACCCTGAATCTTTACAGCCTTACAGAAATTGTTCTAATTGTTCTTCTGTTAACTCGTCCTCCCCGCCCCCAATATAATGATGAAAGAAAAAGATTTATAGTTGAAAATGAAGAAAGTCAGACCATTTCCAGAGACACCTACGTAGGACCAGTAATAATAACACAGCTCTTCCTCGAGGACACAGGGTTATGGCTGCATAAACCCGCCAACAGCTGCAAATACCGTTAAGTGGAAAGTGTGTATAACACAGCTCACCCAGCAAACATGGTCAGTGAGCCTCGCCTGCCTTAAACATGCCGAGGACGCCGCCTCACAATAAAGCGTGCACCATCTCCTGTGCTTTACCGGACACCATCCTGACCGCGAAATCTAAAGTGTCCTCCTTCCAAAATCCCAAGCGCGATTCCCACACACATCCGAGCTAGTTTAGTCCCTGCTGCAGCGCTGTGATCCTATTAGTATTGCACCCTTCTTTGCCTTTGGGGAAACTGAGGCACCGCACTCTTACACGAGAGAGCCCGTGTGAGCCGGGCAGGATGTAGTACACTGTGGCCCCAAGCCTGTCCTCCCTCCCCCTCCCTGCAGCCCCCAGAGCTGGGCTGTAGCCTCCCAGATGGGGGTGAGCTACACAGCAGGTGGCAGCCTGACTGAAGCACCTTCCCTTCCCTCTGTCCCCTCCCCCACCCCGGAAGAAAGCCACTGTCCCCGCCTGGGGTGGGGGAAGGAGGCCTGGCTGCTGTGGACACTGCCCAGGCACCCAGACTGACCGCCTGGGACCCTCCAGCCTACCCTGGGTTCCTAGACCTTCTTCTGCGACCCTGATGGTGCGCAGGGGAGCAGGGACTGTGCCCACTTGCCAGACCGATGAGCAAGACCCGGATGATGAGTGTAGCACTGAACAAAGGGAACGGGTTCTGGAGTCAGGAGGGCCTGGACAGGGTGCTGGGCAGCTGTGTGACCCTGGCACCTGGCACCTGGCTGCCCTCTTTGAGCCTCCTCTGTAGCGTGGGCCTCGGGCCACCCCAGGGGTGGAGAGGGCCGGGGCACATTTGCACAGGGCCCAGCAGGCAGGGCCTACCAGGACACCTGCCTCTCTTAGTGTCCTCATTGCCGAGCACCGGGCTGGACCGAGCCCTGAGCTCTGGCTCCAGCGCCCACGGGGGGACAGGCAGTGGGCTCCAAGGCCCCGTTTCCCTGCCTCACCGTGAGCGGAGTGGGGTGACGGCGTCATCAGCTCCCTCCCATCCTAGGCCGGAGTGCTTGGCAAGAGGCCGGAGCCCACACAGCACAGCCTGCATCCACAGCAGATGGGGAAGAGGGGCGGTGGGGAGTCATGTTCTTGTGATTCAGACACTGGGGTGGGGAGGGGCCGCATGATCGGGGAGCCCGCCTCCTCCCTGGCCTTTCTGCCGGCAGCAGAGGTGGCGGCTCTGCTGAAAGGACAGCTTGTGTGCCCGCCCCACGTGCTCCCGCAACACAGCCTCAGCCACGCAGCGTGTCAATAGCCCGGCATCCTGTCCCCCTGGCCACTGTTGCTCCACGGAGCAGGGAGGGCAAGTGGTGGAGGGGGGCTGTGGGTCCAGAGGTGTGAGCCTCGCCCAGCCCCATGCTGGAAAATTCAAAAGGACCCCTGCCTCAGTTTCCCCATCTGTGTAATGGGGGCACACAGTGAGTGACTGTGGGAATTTGAGTAAATATGTGTCCACAGCCAAGAACAAGCCTGGCAGACTGTCACGTGCCAAGCTCTGCGCAGTGCAATGCGGGAAGCAGAACAGCAGGGTGCTGGACCGGAACCCACAGCACGGTCCCTTGGGCGTCAAGACTGCGTGCGCCCTCAGCTAATTGCAAGTTCCCCACTGGCTAATGTATTATGCTTTTCCACGTGGGCTGTGATTGCCACGCTTCTGTCCTTACAACCAATCCAAGAATGGACAGAGTGGAGCCAGCTGTCTCTCTTACAGAAGGGGAAACTGAGGCTTGCTGATGCATCAAGGTGAGAGCTAAGATTCATGGGCCCCCTTGGCAGTTGTAAGGGGCCCTTTGCATAGCACGGTTAGGGTGACAGGGTGGGCCGGGTGTAGGGAGCTGCTCACTGCCCATCTGACCTCCAGCCCAGCCTGGGGGTGCCAAGCTGGGAGCCACATGAGTGGGACACAGTGGGGGGTAACAGTGGCCCAAGCTGTGCCAGGCTTGGGCGTGCCCCACCCTATATACCATCATTTCATCCTGGCTGAGCATTCAAGTTCTTTTTATCTTTTTATTCTATTTTAAATATTTTTATTTATTTATGCATATAAGAGTTGGGCTACAGGCCAGAGGTGTGGAGGGTGAGAGGGTTCACCAGAGACAGAGTGGGGAGCAGAACAGGCAGATCCACTGAAACACACTACTGAGGGGAGCAGCAGGCGAGGCAGGAGAGGTCTGCTGCATTGTGTGGGTCCCCTCCCTGGCCGGGGATCGAACTCACACTGCAGTGGCTGCGAAAGCCCCACAGTGCGTCGCTCAATCCCTTGCACCACCAGGGAGGGCCCTCAAGTTCTTTTTAAAGATGAGGAAAATGACACCAAAGCGGCCCCACTCCCACTCTGGCCCTCCAGCTGCTCAGCCCGGGCCACACTGCTGTCCATAGTGGCTGCTCCCTCATCTCTGGCTTGGACCACGGCAGTGACGCTCAACCTGCATTGCCCCTGCGTGCTGGGGGAAACTCTGAGGCAAAGACATACTTATGCTTTCCTCATTTGGCTAGGAAACTTGGAGCGGCCAAGGGATTTGGCAATGTCACCCAGCAAGGCTGTTTCTCCAGAACCCGGGGCACGGCCCAGCCAGTAGTAGCGCTTCCTGGATACCTGCCCAGTGCAGGCATCTTGCGGACCCAAGGAGCTCAGGTGGGGGCTGAGCCTGGGGCAGGACCCAGGGCTAAGCCCTTGGGGAGTGCGGAACTTTAGGCTTGTCAGGGAGGAAGCCACAGGTGGGGAAGGTCTAACCTGGCTCCTGAAAGCTCAATGAATTATTAATTTTCTACTGACAGTCCCATGACCTGTCAGCAAAGACTCCCGCTCCCAGAGTCTGGACTTGTGGTCTCACCTGCCTCCCCAAGAGGGGTGTCCTCCAAGGGGGAGGGCACGGGAGAGTCCCCCCAGGCTCCTCCTCCATTTCTCCTGGCCCCTGGGACTTAGAATAGGAAAATGGGGCTCTGAACACTTTTGTTCTCATTCTAGAGAGGACAGGGGTACCGGGCCCAGGCTGGGATGGTGCCCTTAGAGGGTATTTGAAACTAGCAGGCTCTGCCTATTGGCTTTTGGGGTCATCCCCACGACCCCCCTAAGGAGGTGCAAACTTCCCGTGTTGCAGGAGAGGGAACTGGTTCAGAGAGGTGAGACATTTGCCCAGTTTCACTCGGCAGGTTGGTTCTTGAGCTGGATACAAACCCTGGGCTATCCGATACCAGGGTTTGATTTGATTACCCACACATTACTCTGGAACAGCCACCCCCCTGGAGCCCTGTTCCAGAAGGTTCCAGAAGGTTGATACTGCCCAGTATGCACGCACATCCTTGCACGGTCTTAGAGGAGCCTGGCAAGCGAATGAGCCAAGACTCAAGACAGTCCACCCCTTTACGGGCCCATCGCTGTACAGCCGTCCAGTTAAGAAGAACCTGGCAGGAGCGCTTACCCTTGACTGCAGTTAGAACCATCCGGGGTCTTTTACAGTCAGCCCCCCACCCCTGCCATAGGCTGAGCAGTCCTTAGGGAGAGGAGCCAGCCTACTGGCAGCTCACCACCATACACCAGCACCACAGACGGCCGCAAGAAACCAATACGTGTTTGTTGCCAGAAGTTGGCATTGCTGCCCCTTGCTTGCACATGGGGAAACTGAGGCTTACCTGGGGGCTCACTCGTCAGGGGTGGTGGGCATCTCCCAGCCCCATGTCTCTGCCCTCCCAGAGCCCTCATGTGTCCCTTTCTCTGCCCTGTGAGCAGCAGGAAATCCCAACGCGTGTGAACTTCTCAGCGGCCACATCACCCACACCCGCGGTGCCCACGATGGACGAGCTGGAGGGGCAGCTGATGGCCAAGGTGCTGGCACTGGAGAAGGAACGGGCTGCCCTCAGCCACCGCAGCCACAAGCAGCGGCAGGAGGTGGAGAAGCAGCTGGACAAGCTGCAGGACCGCGTGGCCGAGCTGGAGCATGGTGGGTGCTGGGCCCCACACGGGTCACGACGGCGAGGCCCTGGGGGTCGCAGATGCACTGGGGAACATCTTCATGCTCTCGGGGGCAAAAACGAGGCCAGATGGTGGCCCGAGGGCTGGGGCATGAGCACGAGAGAATAACGAGGAGGTCTAATCAGCGACAGCACTTGTTGGCGTGTGTGTTGCAGGGGTGGCTAAGAACTTGACAAGGCAGCTGGTTTATTTTTTTTTTTTAAGATTTTATTTATTTATGCATACAAGAGGGGTACAGGCCAGACGTGCAGGAGGTGAGAGGATTCACCAGAGAGAGAGCAGGGAGCAGAACAAGCAGACGGACTGAAATACACTGCTGAGGGCAGCAGCGGGCAAGGCAGGAGAGGTCTG
Organism: Galemys pyrenaicus; assembly: GCA_019455555.1. NCBI lineage: Eukaryota > Metazoa > Chordata > Mammalia > Eulipotyphla > Talpidae > Galemys > Galemys pyrenaicus. Next base: position 1,974,253 of record JAGFMF010011854.1, on the reverse strand, counting down.
CTGAGCCATGTGGGTCCCCTCCCTGGCTGGCAGCAGGGATCGAACTCGTGAAGCAGTGGCTGCCGTCTTCTTCATAGTGCGTTGCTTAACCCACTGCGCCACCAGGGAAGGCCCAAGGCAGCTGGTTTAATCTTCACGAACCACTCAGGGATGTTATTACCCACATGGGTCATGGATGAGGAAAGTGGGGTTCAGAGAAGTCAGTGACTTGCCCAAGGTCATACACCCAATAAGAGGCAGATTTAGACCTAACACTGCGTCTGTTTGACTCCATAGAATAGCACCTTCAGTGAGTCAAGATTTTTTTCCTTTGTGTGACAGCAGGCACTGCTGGGGCCAGAGAAACAGCACATAACAGACGGTGTCTGAGGATGGGCACCAGGGCGCAAGGCTCCTGCTTCCCCAGCTGTCACTGGACCACTCTGGTTCTAGAAGCTCATTTTCCTCTTCTGAAAACTTGGGGTTCAGGAACCATGAGCTCACAAGGACTTTTCATCTTTGAAATTTTGTAAGGATCATCACCCTTTTAAAGAGGCTTGGAGACATGTTGGGGATCCCAGGGAAGCCAGGAGCAATTAGCTGGGACTGACTCAGACACAGGATAAGAGTTCAAGAGGAGGAAATCCAGGATGCTTCCTGGAGGAGGAGAGCCTCGAGCTAGTCCTCGAGAGCAGAAATACAAAATCATTTTGGAGTGGAAGGTGAGGGCTCTCCCCTGTGTGTTGTGCCCACAACAAGGGCAGGGCAGCAGGGGAGGCACGGGCTGGTGGCTGGACACCGGGACAAGGAAGACAAATTCACCCCACTCGGTCCTGACCCTTTTTACACTGCATCTCCCAAGGGGTTGGGGGACACCCCTTTGAGAGGCTGCAGGACAGAGAGGAGGGAGGCCACCAAACAACGTCTGTGTCCTTGTGCCTGTGGACAAGTCATGTCCCTTCCTGGGACTCAACTTTCTCATCTATGAAATGGGTATGATGAGTCCCTTCCTCATTTTATCATGTCACATCAGCTTTTATCTCAAGCCCCAACCAGACTGAGAACCCTGGGCCCATCATTCCCAGCTCAGCCCTCTACCCCCAGCTCTTAACCACCAGCTGGGGGAGGGGGACATCCTGTCCCCTGGTTCAGGAATCGGGGGTAGGGCAGCCAGGCCAAGGGTGGTGTCATGCACTCCTACTGGAGCACTCCTATTTTGGAGTGGAGGAGCCATAGCAAGGGCACAGCTTGGAGCAGAGACTGCCAGTCGCTGCAGAAACCCCTCTGAGTGTTTCAGACATAAACTCCCTCCATACTGTAGCTGGAGGGGGTCAGGGGTTCCCAGACTGTCTGAGATACATCCCAGCTCTGTCCCACCCTAGCTGTGTGACCTTGAGATTGCTACTTAACCTCTCTGTGCTGAGGTTTCCTTACTGTAAGATGAGGACTTTAATACTATCTGTCTCAGAGGGTTTGTGCAAGAATGAATGAATAATGCATGTAAGAGCCCTGAAGACAAGGCCAGCCCCCATAGAAAGCCTTGTCTGTTGCAACAAACTAAAAATGACAAGAGCTGACACTTGCTGAGCATGGGGCATTCCCTTGATGTCATTTGTCCCAACTCCCCCTCAACACAACCCTGAGAGGGAGGAGATGCTATTACCCACATTTCACCGAGGAAACCGAGACCGGAGAAGCTAAGGCGCCCTTGGCTGGGCACTGGTGGTGGTGGAAGGCAAGGCCCAGAATCCTTGCAGCACTGAGAGAAGCTGTGATAGCCCCAGGCACCGAGCAGATGCCCAGGCCACAGCAGCCCTCGTTCTGGGCTGCCCTGTCCCCCCATCTCTGACCCTCACCCTGTCTACTCACCCTCCCAGGACCCTCAGCCTACAGCCCCCCAGATGCCTTCAAGGTCAGCATCCCCATCCGCAACAACTACATGTATGCTCGCGTGCGGAAGGCGCTGCCCGAGCTCTACGCCTTCACCGTCTGCATGTGGCTGCGGTCTAGGTCAGGCGGCACCGGCCAGGGCACCCCCTTCTCCTACTCGGTGCCTGGACAGGCCAACGAGATCGTGCTGCTGGAGGCAGGCCACGACCCCATGGAGATGCTGATCAATGACAAGGTGAGGGCGGTGCTGGAGGGCAGGGGGGACCCGGCTGGGGTAGGGGTGACTTTCCAGAAGCACCTGCACGGTGCCAGACCCCAAACATTGGGCCCTTCGAGTCCCTGCTCAGCGTATTCAGCGTGCATGAAATGCCCGGAAGACAAAGACTGGCCGGACTGACCTGGGCTGGTGGAAACAAGGCCGTGCGTGGCGGTTTCCCATTAACCAGAGCCCCAGAGGCTCCTAGACGGTCACTCCTGGCCACGTGGCCCTAACAGCAGGCCTGGGAGTGTCGGCCCCCAGAGCCTGCTCCTCCTCCAAGACCAGCAGAAGGCAATGAGGGCCAAGGGCCTATAGGGAGAGGAGAGGAAGCAGAGAGGGAAGGCGTGAGGGAGGGAGGGAAGGGGCTAACGAGGGAGGGGTGCCCACTGCCCATCTGTGCCTCCCTAGAGACCCCCTTATTGTCTGTAGAATGGCGCCTTGGCTGGGCGCTGGGCCTAAGTGCTGGGTTTGCATCCTGGTCCTGCCACGGAGTTACTATGTGACCTCAGACTGGCCTCTTGCCCTCCCTGTACCTGAGTTTCAGCATCTGTAAAGCAGGAAGGACAACTTCCTCTAGCTCCTGGGGTTGTGGCCAGAAGGAAGTGGCTTAGCTACATGCAAAGGGCTTTATGAGGCCAAGCATTTAGTAGCGTCTATACGCGTGCCCTCTTCATTGTGTCAGGCCCCGTGCCTGTACGCACTTTCTTGACACTGCCAACTTCAGTCCTCCTGGTGGCCCTGGAAGGTATGTGCCCCTACTAAGCCCAGAAGAAGTTAAGGCTCAGAAAGGGAAAAGTGTACCCCAGCCATAGACATGGTAAAGGGGTGATTTGGGGTCTTGGGTTCCGGAAACCGCTCTTAACCCCCCCCCATTTTTCTTCCCTGGAGCCATCCACCCTTCCATGCCCCAACCTCCCACCCCTAAACCTCTACCCTAACAAGGCTTCAGGGTAGGACAAAGACAGGCTTTGGGTAGAGCGATGTGACTGAGGAGGAAGGACAGGAAGCCTCTTCTCATCCCCGTGCTCCTTGCCTGCTGCATTGCTTTGGGTTCTGCAAGCATGGTGGTCTCTCAAGACTCCCTGAAAATATCACATCCACTTGTGACAGCCCACAGCCTCTTAGAGCCGCTTGGAGTGCTGGAATCCCTTCAGAACGCTGCTCAGCAGGAAGCACCTTCCATGAGTGTCCTGGATCTGGGGGAAGTAAATGTCTCAGTGGACGAGCTCAGTGGAAGGGTTCAGCACCCTGGACAAGGCACACAGAGCCCCATTCTGGGAAACGGTGGTCTCTTTAGAGCTTCAGCTGCAGAGACTATACACGGTTGCCCTTTTCAGTTGGACATCTAAGCCTTTGTTCCTGCTGTGCCCCCACTTGGTGTACCTTGCAGTAGCATGATGAGCTTCCATCGACCTCCCAGAGGTGTTTAGAGACCCTATCTTGTTCCCATACCCCCTTCTTCCCCTGGAAGGAAGCCTCTGTACCTCCCAGATGGTCCCTTATGTTACTGTGTCTTGTTACATGGTCCTTAAAGTCCTCTCATTGGAGACTCAGCTCATGTAAGGCCAGGATCAGATCCACACCCCATGTCCAGAACAGGTCCTGGCACCCGGTAACCCTCAGAGAATGTCACATTAACTTGTGAACTCAGAGAATTTGCGAGATGAAAGACCCTTTGGAGAGCCCCAAACCCTCAGGCAGCAAGTGCCTGTCATCTCACCGGCCAACTCTTCTCCATCAGCAGTGGCGTCCCAGAGCACTGAGATGGGTAGATCTTGAGGCTGAGTCACAGGATTGATTAGCCAGGTCTGCCTGGGTGACGGCAGCGGCAGTACTGCGCACGCGTGCCATCCCTCACCTGACCGCCTCACTTTTAGACGGGAAATCGAGGCCTTGTGGCACCTCTGACCTGGGGTTGGGGGACCTGTGTTTAGGTGGCCCAGCTGCCCCTGAGTCTGAAGGACAACAGCTGGCATCACATCTGCATCGCCTGGACCACAAGGGATGGCCTGTGGTCTGCCTACCAGGACGGGGACCTGCGGGGCTCTGGTGAGAACCTGGCTGCCTGGCACCCCATCAAGCCTCATGGGATCCTTATCCTGGGCCAGGAGCAGGTAAGACTCAGAGTGGTATCAGGGTTTGAGGCCCAAGTACATATCCCACTCACCCAGCGGCCCTTGGGAGGAGGGGCTGACAGAGGGACCTTGAAAGCCCAGCAGTCTGACCCAGACACCGCGCAGTGGGCAATAGACCCAGAGAGAGACAGCGTTAAGGGGCGGGGCTAGAGACTTGAGGTGGGGCTAAGGCCTTGGGGCGGGGCTAGAGCCTTGGGGCAGGGCTTGGGCCTTGGGGCGGGGCTAAGGCCTTGGGGCAGGGCTTGGGCCTTGGGGCAGGACTTGGGTCTTGGGGCGGGGCTTGGGCCTTGGGGCGGGGCTAAGGCCTTGGGGCGGGGCTAAAGCCTTGGGGCAGAGCTTGGGCCTTGGGGCAGGTCTGGAGCCTTGGGGCAGGTATTTCAGCAGGAACTGAGTCTGTCTTTTCTGTTCCCTCACTGTCTTTCTCTTCTCTCTGCTCTCCTCTTGGCTCAGGATACCCTGGGTGGCCGGTTTGACGCCACTCAAGCCTTCGTGGGCGACATTGCCCAGTTTAACCTGTGGGACCACATCCTGACCCCTACCCAGGTCCTGGGCATTGCCAACTGTACCGGGCCACTGCTGGGCAACGTCCTTCCCTGGGAGGACAAGCTGGTGGAGGCTTTCGGGGGTGCGAAGAAGACCACCTTCGATGTCTGCAAGGGGAGGGCCAAGGCCTGAGGGCCACCTCGTGCGGGGCCCCTCCTTTGTCTGCCAATTTGGGGCCTTTGGGGGGCGCGTTCCCTCCTCAGCCTACCCACACTCTGGTCCACCCCTCCCGCCCCACCCCTGGCCATACCTCCACCCTTCCCCCACCCCCAACCGCAGAATGCCCTGCCCTTGGTGGCTGTGCCCTCATCCCTCTGGGGTGGGGACAGGCAGCTCTAGTCAGCAGGGGAGCAGGTGGAAGGCAGTTAGCAGCACTCACAGCTCTGCCCGCCCCCTGGCATTACACTGGAGCCATCTCTCACCCCAACCCACCTTGCCCCATCAGCCCTATCTGACTCCACCGACTTCAACAGCGTCTGCTGTGAGGTTACGTACAGGGCAAGGGGTGCGAGGCAGCGGCAGGGGTGTCTTCCTCCATTTTTCCACCAGCTGTCAGTCAAGGGCGGCAGGATCTTGGTGGCGCCTCTCCCTTCCTACCCCTGTCCTTGGCCTGCCTCTCCCTCCTGTCTGTGCTCGTGGTTTGAATGTTGGCTCCATGTGTGGCTGGCCCCACCTCATTTTCTAGAACGTTCCCTTTCCAGCTCCAGCCTGGAACGCTAGGGACCAAGACCCCACCAGGTCAAAGGCCATAATCACCCCTTGTGCCCACTCACAGCTACTGGGGCATGGTCGCTTCTCCCCCCCTGTGCACAGGACAGCGCCTGGGTCACTTCTGCTTGGGCTGGGGCAGCATGAGGCAGAAGCACGGCCCCAGGGGACCCAGACTTCGGCAAAGCTACCCCCCTGCACGGCCCTGCAGCGTCTGGGGAAGGAAGAAGCTGAGCAGGCAGGGAGAAGCATAAAGAGATGTGCAGAGCACTGGGTGAGGAGGAGGAGTCCTTGGTTCCCAGCCAGCCCAGCCTCAGCCTGCTGTGTGGCCTGCTCCAAGTCCCTCTGGGCCCCACTCTGGGCCAGCTTTCTCCTTTGTGAGCTGAGGCCCTTGCTTTGGGGTCTGAGCTTTCCGGATCAGATGTGAGATGGTCGGTGGTTCTGGGACAACGGGATGGGCAAACCTGAGGACCTAGGGTAACCTACGGGCATAGCAGGGGCAGGTCCAGGTGGGCAGCACATGGGTCTGTCTGGGCAAGGTCAGGGGCTGCAGCTGGCTTCAGAGAGCCAGAGGCAAGGGCGAGAGTGAAGGCAGACCACCCTCAGGCACGGATTTTCAAAACCTGTTCTTTTGGGCCCCTCCAGCCCAGTGCCCTTTTGAGAGACCAGAATGCTCCAGGAAGACCACTGGAACACAGATGTCTTGGCAGTCACCACCCCCCACCACCACCCCCTCCAGCACGGAGGGAGAGGAGAGGGGTGAGTTGCAGGTGCTGCTGCAGGAAGGGGGAACTAAGAATGCACGTGTCCTGTGCCCTGCCGGTCACCTGCCAGGTGCCCGGGTAGCTGCACGTTACCTGACTCAGTGGGCATGGTGCCTTCTGCCCCCTCGCCCCCGTTTGCTCCCTGTCTGCGCTCCCCATGGCAACTGTGGCAGGCCCAGAGTGAGGATGAGTCTCCGGGCTGTCACCTCCAGCCCCCAGGCCCTTGTTTCCATTCTGAGAGCACAAACAGCCCATTCAGCACCTCTGCCCCGCTCCCCAGCAGAAGGAGCCACCGTGCCTCAGCCAGAGGTGTGGGTTGCCCGGGTGACAGCCAGTGACGTCAGCCCCAGTGCTGGGTCAAGCATCATCATGGTGACATGCTATTGCTGGGGTGACAGCAGAATTCAGAACTTCGATTTTGGGGACAGAGGGCTTCATTGGGTTCTGTTACTTTCTTTAAGGGAGCCGCTTAGGTGGAGGCCTTGGGGGAAAGGAAGGGTCTTTCTTGGGGGTGCAGGGGGCAAAATTGGCTTGACCACCGAGCCTGCCTGGAGGCAACACCCAGTCCTTATGCTTTGTTCCTGGCCACATCCAGGCCTTGTTCTGTGCTGAGTCACCCTGGTCAGCCCTCCAGAGGGAACACGAACAAAGAGGGACATGGGGTGCAGGCTCTGAGTCAGGGCCGTGAGCCAGTGGCCTGGGTTCCACTTCCCTGCAGAAAGGCAAAGCCCCAAGTCCCCTCCCCTCCAGCCACAGGCGTCCTGCCCCCTTGCTGTGGGGACACCAGCTGTGCTCCCCGCACAGCCAGGACAGGAGGAGCCAGACAGGCTCAGGCGTGGGCCGAGCTGCTCCTGGTCTTGACGCTGGGCCTGTCTGTCGCGGCCCGTACCGAGCTCACGAGCATATTCCATGCATCCTCACCACCGTTAGACAAGCGAGAGGATGCATGCGCGCCCAGGGTCAGCCAGCCAGAGGGATGGCACCAGGGCCCAGAACAAGCAGAGTCACTGGGGCCTAGCTCAGCCCGGGGCACAGGCGCCCCACTCTGCAGACTGGGTTGGGTTGTCCCATTCACCACCCTCTTGGGGTGTGCGATGGAGGAACAGGCACTGGCGAGCCATGCCCAGGGTGATTCTTCCTGCTCCGGCATTTGCCTGGGGGCAGGGTTGAAAGGGAAGAGGCCTGCTGGCCGGCTGTGCAGGGGCGTGCAGGGGCGGGAGGAACTGGGCATTTCTCAGACCCCTGCTTTGGTCCAGCCCCAAGCCAGGTGCTTCACAGCTCTTATCTGCCAGATTTCCCTCCTTTGTGGCACCTCGTGCCCCCAACTAATGCCCCAAGGTGAGGGGCCCCTTGCCACATTTGGGGGAACTGAGGGCACAGACTGAAGCAGGAAGGCTCTTGGCAAGGCCCGAGGCGCCCCCTTTCACAGATGCAGAGGCAGAGGCCAAAAAGGGCGAGCCCCCCCACCAGGCACTGGGACCCTCGAACCCGACTTTCTGACTCCTGGGTCCCCGTGCCACAGCCCAGCGGCCCCTCTCCCCCCACAACTGGGTCTCCCTCTAAGCTCCCCAGCACCCCGGCCTGAGCAAACTCAAGAAGGGCTGCTCCCAGATTGGGGTTATGTTCATCACCCTTAGTCCCAGCTGCCTGCCCCTCCAAAGCCTGCCCGCCCCGACCCTGTGGGTGGAAGGGGCTCTTGGGGACCCAGGCTGAAAATGTGGCGTCGTCGGACACTGTGAAATTAGTGCAGCCTGTGCCATCCCCATCCTTCGCTCACCTGATTTTGTACATAGAAGTGACATGAGATGTGACGTGCGTGTGTGCGTGTGAATGACACGTCATGGTTTTTGTTACTTTTTGTTTTTGTAAATTTGAACGTTCAAAATAAACATGATGTTTACTCTGAGCCTCTTCTTGCAAGGGGTGGGGGCTGGAGGGACAGGACATGCAGAGAAGGAAGGAGGCACAGACAGAGGAGGTGATCCTGGCACCCCACAGCCTCACCTAGGCTAGCTGTATCCCCCACCTGGTATCTGCCAGGCCCCAGGTGCAGCAGACACCGTGTCCCCAGTATTTGGGCAGGAAAGATGTAAAGAACACAAGTCCCACATGGAACATGGCCCAGTTCTGATAACTAGGCTTGGCCTCATTCCCGGCACCCCATCCCCACCGTGTGGCCCAATTCCGGGAACTGAGTTGTTCTGGGAGACCCAGGCTGCCCGAGTCATTTGCTGGGCCTCAGCGTTGCCCCTGGGGGTCCTGGGGAGGTGGAGTGGAGGAAAGCCTTCGGGGGTCCGTCTGGGCTCCTCTGACTCTTCCGGCCCGTGCACTGGACTCTCAGACCAGTGTCAGGGTCTGCCCCCCAATTGCCCCCCACCCACCCCTGTCCCTGAACCGCTTCCCCTAGTCCTCCACCTTCCCGCTCCATCAGTCTCATCACTGCCCCATTGCAACCGGTCCTCAGTGAAATGCCTGAGGGCTGGGAGGAGGGTCACACCAATAGGTCCAGACTTTTAAAAAGCTTCTGGAACTTTCTAGTCCGCCTGAGAAAGCCAGAGGGCGGAACCAGAAGACCCTTCAAACAGGAAGACCTTATCTGAGGCCTACTGATTTGTTTTAAAATAAAAATGTTGTTAATGACTTACCACCGAGTAAAATTAAGACTCCGCTGGCAGATCCGCCTTGTTTATCCCTCTCTGGCACTGATTTACGCACAAACATCCCCGCTCCCTCTGTGACACTCAGCTGGCAGCGTCCCACCGGGCTAGACTCATCTGCCTGGCTCCAGCACCCTTGCAGCTGTGGCGGACGCTGGGGCAGGGCAGGATGGGGGGTGAGGGGGTGAGGGAGTGGGGGTCAGGACAGGAATCACGGGGCTCCGACAGGTGTGGACTCTTGTTTTAAAAATTCATGATCCCGTGGCCTCCCTGGTGGATCAAGGGGTTAAGTACTGCACTGAAGCCTCCGCAGAGCCTGCAGCGTGAGTTCGATCCCCGGCCAGGGAGAGAACACACATGGCGCAGCAGACCTCTCCTGTCTCGCCCGCTGCTCCCCTCAGCGGTGTGTTTCAGTCCATCTGCCTGTTCTGTTCCCCACTCTGTCTATGGTGGATCTTCTTACCACCCCCCCACACCTCTGTCCTGTATCCCAGTTCTTGTATGCATAAGTAAATAAATCTTAAAAAAATAAAAGTCAGTGTGCTGGGGTCCCTAAGAGTGGATTGGATGTTTCCCTGGATTCCCAGGACCCCAAAGAGCTGCCAGAATCATGGTGGTGATTTGTGCATCAGATTAACAGTAGCAACGGAAAAGGGCCCGTGAGGCGAGTCCCAGGGGGCACCAGGAGCAAGCTCCCAGGAGCTCCCTGCACAGAGCTGTGAGCCATGCCTCGTTCTCCAGCGAAGCTGTGACACAGGGACAGAGCCTGGATTGTGGGTGTGGATTAAGGTTCAGTCGACTGGGCTCGAAGCACCCACTGAACCTGAGCCCTCAGTCTCCAGCCCCCATCCCCAGGCAAATAAAAACAGATGTTTTGCAGGAATCACGCTGTTAATGCAAACACTCTGCATGGCCCTGTGTATACAAGACATGCTCCGGTGTCCCTGGTGGTGCAAGGTGTTGAATGCTGTAGGAGCCACTGCAGTGCAGGTTCGATTCCCAGCCAGGGAGCTGACCACATGGCGCAGCAGACCTCTCCTGCCTCCCGCTGCTCCCCTCAGCAGTGTGTTTCAGTCCATCTGCCTGTTCTGCTCCCCACTCTGCCTCTGATGAGTCCTCTTACCCCTCACACCTCTGGCCTGTGCCCCAGCTCTTGTATGCAAAAATAAATCTTTAAAAAAAAAAAAAAGCAACAAGATTGTCGTCTCAGATTGGGCTGTATATCGGTGAGAATCGAAGAGGAAGATAGAGCAGGTAACCCCAATAGGGCTAGGCCCAGGCCGAGTGGGGGGACTTCGTTCCCAGTTCTGACACCATGGGGAGGGTGTGGTGAACGACAGGGAGGTGACTGAGCATGCACTGCAGGAGGCAGCAAGGCCTCTGTGATGGCTGCAGACGGCTGAGGCTGGAAGGACAAGAAGGAGCAAGTCTCGAGAACTGGGGAAAGTACATTCCCAGTGCGGGGAGCAGCAGGTACACAGCCCGAATCTGCGGTGGCCCAGAGGGGGATGGAACATGGGCTATGTGTGAGCTCCAAGGGCCTGCCTGCTACTGATTGTATTCAAAGTGCATTGTGAGACTTTGGAGAGCTTTGCAGAGGGGACCCCACTGATCTGCTCGCAACACTTTCCTTCTGGATGTTGCGGAGAGAACAGAGTCTAGGAGAGGCCGTTGGAGTCGAAAGACACCAGGCAACTTGGGACGAGTGTGGTCACGGGAGACGTGGAGCAGCGTGGGGGGTTTGAGCTGAGCCCTAGCGGCGGGTGGTGGATTGGTGGGGGGAGCAGGCAAAAGAAAGTGAGAAATGAAAGATAATACTGCCTTTTATTATTTATTTATTCTTTTGAAAGATTTATCTATTTATGCACACAAGAGCTGGGGTACAGGCCAGAGGTGCAGAGGGGTGAGAGGATCCACCAGAGACAGAGGGGAAGCAGAACAGGCAGATCCACTGAAACACACTGCTGAGGGGAGCAGCGGGCGAGGCAGGAGAGGTCTGCTGCGCCCTGTGGGTCCCCTCCCCGCCTGGGGATCGAACTCTGTGCTGCAGTGACTGTGGAGGCTTCACAGTGCTGTGCTTAACACCTTGTGCCATCAGGGAGGTCCCCTTATTGCCTTTTTATCATAGGTCACTCAGAGGATCAATTCTCTGGGAGAAGGGACTGGTTTTTTCTCACTGTGAATATCCGCACCTGGCACAGAGCAGGTCTTTTCTTTTTTTTTAAGATTTATTTATTTATGCATACAAGCACTGGGATACAGACCAGAGGTGGGTGGGGAGTGAGAGGATTCGGAGACAGAGTGGGGAACAGAACAGGCAGAGGGACTGAAACACACTGCTGAGGGGAGCAGTGGGCGAGGCAGGAGAGGTCTGCTGCACCATGTGGGTCTCCTCCCAGGCTGGCAGCAGGGATCGAACTCGTGCTGCAGTGACTGCGGTCTGCTTCATAGTGCATTGCTTAATCCACTGTGCCACCAGGGAGGGTCCTGTTTTTTGTTTTTAAACATTTTTTATTTATGCACACAAGAGCAGGGGTATAGGCCGGAGTCACAGGAGGTGAGAGGATTTAGCAGAGACAGAGTGGGGAGCAGAACAGGCAGATGGACTGAAACACACTGCTGAGCAGAGCAGCAGGGAGGCAGGGGCGGTCTGCTGCGCCATGTGGGTCACCTCCCTGGCTGGGGATGGAGCTCCCGCTGCAGTGGCTGAAGCTAGCTTAATAGCACTGAGACTTAACCCCTGCGCCACCCAGAAGGCTCCAAAAGTCTAGTTTTTTAACAGATCACTGTCAAAAATTGATAGTTACAAGACACAGACTTGAAAATACCTTTGGTTAATGTATTCAAGAAATTAGATGACAAGTAGGAGAACTTCCAGCAGAGAGCTGGACATGATTGAGACAATTAAATGAAAACTCGAGAACTGAAAGATACAGTCATTGAACGTTCGAGCTGAATGAACAGGATTAGCAGATCATACAGTCGGGCTGTGGATTGCATTCAAGTGTATCAGGACACCCTGGAGGATTTCTCAGAGGGGACCACGCTGTTCTGAAGCAGGAACCTGTGAACTCTGCTAGAGAGATCAAAAGAAATTCTTCAGAATAAAGACTGAGAAGAAGAGAAGATACAAGGGGAACATGTAAGATTAATATGGGACAGGTAGAAAGACCTAACGTGGAAGGAGCCGAAGAAGAAGTGGAGGAAGCAAGTGGCGCAGAAAGATATTTGAATAATGTCTGAGGGTTTCCCCAAAACCATAGAAGATGTTAAGTCACAGGTTCAAGAATTCAGGGCCTCCAGGACCTCCCTGGTGGCGCAAGGGGTTCAGCACCACACTTTGGGGCTTCCCCAGCCACTGCAGCTCCAGTTCGATCCCTGGCCAGGGAGGGGACCCACATGGCGCAGCAGACCTCTCCCGTCTCCCGCTGCTCCCTCAGCAGTGTGTTTCAGTCCATCTGCATGTTCTGCTCCTCACTCTGTCTCTCATGAATTTTCTCACACACACACCACCCCTGCCTCTGGCCTGTACCCTAGCTCTTGTATGCAAAAATAAAAATAGGGCCTCCCTGGTGGCGCAGTGGGTAAAGCACCGCACTATGAGGCAAACCGCAGTCACTGTAGCACGAGTTCAATCCCTCCTGCCGGCCGGGAAGGGGACCCACATGGCGCAGCAGACCTCTCTTGCCTCGCCCGCTGCTTCCCTCAGCAGTGTACTTCTGTTGATCTGCCTGTTCTGCTCCCCACTCTGTCTCTGGTGAATCACCTCCCTGGACACTGGCTCTTGGGTGCATAAACAAATAAATCTTGGGCCTCCCCGGTGGCGCAGTGGGTTAAGCAACACACTATGAAGCAAACCGCAGCCACTGCAGCACGAGTTCGATCCCTGCCGCTGGCCAGGGAGGGGACCCACATGGC
>JAGFMF010011854.1:1901922-1961220 GCA_019455555.1 Galemys pyrenaicus | reverse complement strand
TTCTGCTCCCTGCTCTCTGTGGTGAATCCTCTCACCCCCCACACCTCTGGCCTGTACCCCAGTGCTTGTACGCATAAATAAATAAATCTTTAAAAAAAACAACAAATAAATCTTTACAAAAAAGAAAAAAAAAAAACCTCTTTAAAAAAAAAAAACTCAGGGACTCCAAACTTGAGAAAAGCAAAGTAAACTACAACAAGGACTTGGACAGCGAAACACATGCATCAAATACAAAAAAATCTCCAAAGTCTCAAAGAAAAAATGTGCTTTTTCTTCTAAAGAGCACAGGCCAGAATGAGTTGACTTTCATAGAAGGAATGAAAAAAGAAGACAATAAAATAACATCTTCAAGAGGCTAAAAAGAAAGCAGTTGCTACCTTAGAATTCTAGATTCACTGAGAAGCCTTGTAAAGCGAACATGATGAGGGGGCCTCCCTGGTGGCACAGCGGGTTGAGCGCTGCACTGTGAAGCATCCACGGCACAGCAGCGCGAGTTCGATCCCCCGCCAGAGGCCACACACACACACACAGCACAGCAGACCTCTCCTGCCTCCCTGCTGCTCCCCTCAGCAGTGTATTTCAGTCCATCTGCCTGTTCTACTCCCCGCTCTGTCTTTGGTGACTCCTCTCACCTCCCGCGATTCTGGCCTGTACCCCAGCTCTTGTACGCATAAATAAATAAATCTTAAAAAAAAAAAAGACAGGGACACAGAAGACTCTTCTGGTAGTAGCTGATGGAACCCTGGTTTAGCCCGAAAGGGATATGGATGAATATAACCAAGGGGCGGGGATACATGTGCAAAGCGGGGAAGGGGAGACAGAGCCAGAGTGTGTGCAGAGCCAGGAGAGACCATGTGACTGGGGCATGGAGCACAAGGAAGGGGCTGCACAGAGATGGAGGTCCCCACGACTACCCCACCAGTCTCACATGCCTAGTCACAGCAGCCAAATGACACCTGGCAGGTCACAGGGAATCCTGGAGGAATTGTTCAAGAGGAATGCAGGGGTGAAATTTGGGTTTTAGAAGGGTCCCAGACCGCAGCTCAGGGAGTCTTGCAGGAAGTTGTTGCAAAATACAGATGGGCTCTTGGTGCTGTGCACATGGGCAGTGCCAGGAAGATGGCCAGAAGGGCTATAATCAGGACAGACGTGTCAGAACTGGCAGGCTTGTGATTGATTGGAGGTGGGCGATGGTAGGGAAGTGTGAAGAGTGAGATTCCCTGGTTTCTGATGGAGGCAACAGCGTGGGTGGTGGTGCTGTTTGCTGAGATGGGGCGTGCAAGGAGAGCAGGCTGGAAGGAGACGATCGATTCACCTTGGGACACACGTGCGGGCATTCTGATGGAGAGGACCAAGGCCAGTGGGGCATGTCACTGGGTCTTTAGGAGCTCTGGTGAGAGACCTAATCTGGAGAAACACAGAAGCCATCAGACTCTAGAAGGACACTGAAAATAAAACCCTGGGAGTACATGAGACACAGCACTTCTCAACAAGATACACACAGAGGGCCCTCCCTGGTGGCGCAGTGGGTTGAGCAACGCACTATGAGGCAAACCGCAGCCACTACATCATGAGTTTGATCCCTGCCCCCGGCTAGGGAGGTGACCCACATGGCTCGGCAGACCCCTCCTGCCTCGCCCGCTGCTCCCCTCAGCAGTGTGTTTCAGTTGATCTGCCTGTGCTGTTCCCCACTCTGTCTGGTGGATTCTCTCGCCCCTCCGCACCTCTGGTCTGTATCCCAGTGCTTGTATGCATAAATAAATAAATATTTTAAAAAAAAAAGATACACACAGAGAGGTCTGGATGGCCAGAGGGACTTTTTTAAAAAGATTTATTTATTTATGCACACAAGAGCTGGGGTACAGGCCAGAGGTGGGGGTGATGAGAGGACCCACCAGAGATAGAGTGGGGAGCAGAACAGGCAGATGGACTGAAACACACTGCTGAGGGGAGCAGCGGGGAGCAGGCAGGAGAGGTCTGCTGAGCCATGTGGGTCCCCTCCCTGGCTGGGGGCAGGGATCGAACTCATGCTGCAGTGGCTGTGGTTTGCTTCATAGTGCGTTGCTTCACCCACTGCACCACCAGGGAGGCCCCAGGCCAGAGGGACTTTCCAAAGGACAATACCAGGCAATGCTCTAGGAAGTATGACTTGGGAGAATCTTGCTGATGAAGAGGTGAGCTAAGGTAGGAAGAAATGCAAGATCACTGGTGAGAAGAAAAGAGGGTGAAGGAGGGCGCAGAACAAAGAAAGAAGAGCCCAAGAAGGAGCTAGAGGGAAGAGGGTTGGAGGACATCTAGGAAAGTGAGGCGCCCCAAGTTTAGGACAGGGTAGTGAGTCTCAACTGTGTGCCCAGGCACTCGTGAAAAATCAATTCCTGCTCCCTAGCATGCTGATGCCACAGGACCCTGGAATTTGCATTTAAAGAGCTCTATGGAGGGCCTCCCTGGTGGCTCAAGGAGTTAACTCTAAGCACTGTGAAGCATCAGCAGCCACTGCAGCACGAGTTTGATCCCTGGCCGGGGAGCTGACCCACATGGCGCAGCAGATCGCTCTCGTTGTGCCCACTACGCCTTTCAGCAGTGTACTTCAGTCAATTTGCCTGTTCTGCTCCCCACTCTGTCTCTGGTGAATCCTCTCTCTCTCTCTCTCTCTCTCTCTCTCTCTCTCTCTCTCTCTCTCTCTCTCTCTCTCTCTCTCTCTCTATCACACACACACACACNCTCTCTCTCTCTCTCTCTCTCTCTCTCTCTCTCTCTCTCTCTCTCTCTCTCTCTCTCTCTCTCTCTCTCTTTCACACACACACACACACACACACTCTCACACACCACTTCTGGCCTACACCCCAGCTCTTGCATGCATAAATAAATAAAACTTTAAAAAAAACACAAGAGTTCTATGGGTACTGCCTCCAGGGTAGAGAATTTCATGGAGTTAGGTGTGGCTGACAGACTTATGCAAACAGAAGGGATGAATCCAGAAAGATAAAGCCTGTAGGGTCTACCGGATTCTACTCTTCAGGAGGTCACTGGGAGCCACGGAAGAGGGACTTTCAGTGGTGTCCTGGGAGTGGAAGCCAGATTGTAGTGGGCTGAGCAGAGAATGGGAGGTGAGAAAGAGAGACAGTAAATATGGACCCTTTTGGGAGAAGTTTGGATGAGAGGCGGAGGCGAGAGCTTCATCTCCCTCAAAGGCCACTTTTCCTCTCCTAGAGAAAGTTGGCAAAGAGGATTCAGGAAATCTGGAGGCTGAGTCAGGCGTTCCACAGACCCTCAGAACACAGTAGGGAGGCAAGTTGGGAAGCAGCAAGGGCTTTCCACACCTCAGGCTGCCAAGTCTCAAAACTAAGCGCACTGCGATTGTCTTCTGCTGCCACTCCAGGTTCAGCCCGCCATTGTTGCCAACCCAGGGATCTCTTTTTCTTTCTTTTTTAAATCTTTATTTATGCATACAAGCACTGGGGTACAGGCCAGAGGTGTGGGGGTGAGAGGAGTCACCAGAGACAGAGTGGGGAGCATAGCAGGCAGATCAACCGAAATACACTGTTGAGGGGAGCAGCGGGGAGACAGGAGAGGTCTACTGCGCCATGTGGGTCCCCTCCCTGGCCGGGGATCGAACTTGCACTGCTCTGGCTGCAGAAGCCCCACATTGCGGTGCTCAACCCCTTGCGCCACCAGGGAGGCCCCAACCCAGGGATCCTTCTATCACCCCAGTCTGACCTAGTTTCTTCCTGGCTTGAAACCCTCCCACATGCTTACGTCACCCCAGAGAGCATCCAAGTTCCTGAATCCAGCATTCAAAACCTTTCTGAGTTCTGGGGTTCCTACTTCCCTCTGTGTAGCAGCAGGAAGGGCGCACAGGAGCAAGGTTCGGGATGGTTCTGGGCAGACGGGTCAAGGAAGGAGAATCTTGGAGCCCTCAATGGCTTTTCATGCTTTTATTAGTAGAGGTGGCCAGGTACATGGCAGGCAGGGGTGCCAGGGGGCTGGGAGGCTGGCAGACCTCCCAGCCCCCAGTGCATCTCACCCTCTCGGCTGCTTTCTACTGCTGCTGCTAGTCAGTCCTGTCGGTCCTGTTGGTCCTCCTGACGCCGCCCATTTAAGCCCGTGTCCAACTCAGGTGCGCCCACTTGCGCATGCCCACCCTGGAATGCCCGCAGCACCACAGGTGTCCATCATCACAGTGGTGGGAGGGTGGAAAGACCTGATTTCTCTAAACCTACACTCTGCATCTTCACCCCCACCCTCTTCACCATCACCACATTTGCACCACATTCATTCCACCCAGGCCACAGGGAGCCACCAACAGTTCCCGGATGAAGTGTGTTTCCCACCTTCTTCAGCCTACTGGCCATCTCAGACTCAGCCAACTCAAGTGCCACCTTCCTCCTTGGAGAAAACCAGCACCCTGTCCACACCCCCACCAGATGGCTGATAGAATGAATTCTCTATTTGTTAACCGGCTGTCCCAAGGTGCATGCTTTAGGCCCAAGGTCTTCATCGAAGTCTTTTCTGAGTCACCAGCACCAGGCCAGGGCCAAGTCCCCAGTGTATGAATGCAGCCTTGGGATTTCGCCCCAAGGACTCATCACGATAAAGGAAATGTTTAAAGTGGGTCTGACTGACCCTGTGATCCACCAATCAAATATTTGAACTTGAAGCTTCTTCTCCCTCCCCCGTTCTCCTTTATACTGATACTGACAGATTAATTTTCCTCCCAAGGGGAAGACAAGGCTGGCTCAGATAGGCGGGTCTTTAAGTTGATGTAGGTGGGACCAGGTGACTCTTACAAGGTGGTGCTGAGGTGAGAGTATCTGGACCCTTCTCTGGGGCTTTATCTCCATTCTTTCCTCTCTCCCTGAAGCTTGATTCAGCTGGGATTGATGTTGTTTTTGGAGTCAGTGGGTTTCGAAAGCGAGGTTCTTGGGTTCACTCTGGAAAAGGTTTCACCAGAGCTCCCTGTTCAGCAGCACACGACGTGTTCCCAGGTGAGTTTCTCCACGAAGCAGAGACGTTAGTTATTTTAAAGAGCAGGTTTATTAGGTGTAGGGTAAAGGTTGATCAGGTCTTTCCACCCTCCCACCACTGTGATGGACACCTGCGGTGCTGCGAGCATTCCAGGGTGGGCATGCGCAAGTGGGCGCACCTGAGTTGGACACTGGCGTAAATGGGCGGCGTCATGAGGACGCCAGAACTGTGAGAACTGCGAGGACCAACAGACAGAACGGTGAGGACCAACGGACAGTACTGACGAGCAGCAGCAGTGGCAGAGAAGAAGCAGCCGAGAGGGTGAGATGCGCTGGGGGCTGGGAAGCCTGCCAGCCTCCCAGCCCCCACCCCGGCACCCCTGCCTGCCATGTACCTGGCCACCTCTACTAAATAAAGTATGAAAAGCCACCGAGGGCTCCAAGACTCTCCTTCCCTGACCCGTCTGCCCAGAACCATCCCGAACCTGCCTCCAGTGCCGCCGCCATCCTGCCGCTACATTAGGGAAAGGGGCAGAGGAGTAAAAGACACTTGCACAGACACAAGCAGGCAGGAAGAGCTGCCCCGGAAGGGACAGGTCTGCTGAGAGAGACCTGCATGGTTGCAGGTGGGCAGCCTTGAGGAGAACTGCCTCCACCTCCGCTGAGGGAGGTCAGTGAAAAGAAGCCCCGGCAGGTGCAGGTCACGGGCAGGCAGGAGGCCGCTGCCCTGCAGAGGAGTGAGCTGATGAAGAGAAACCCCTGCATAGTCACAGGCGGGCAGAAGTTGGCTGCCCCAGCCACCGCAGAGACTGCCCTGATAGAGTCTTCTCTTTGGGAGGGCTCACGCCTTCATGGAGCATCTGGCTGGTTGACTTTTAACCAGCTATGCAGAATGTTTATGATGGGCTGCAGAGATTCTGGAGACCGCGCTCACTCTCCTATCTTTACTCTTGGTCTGACACTCCCCAGTCATTGGCTCCTAAAGGTCTTTGTTTAAATAGTTGGGTTAATGGCTGTTGACCCCTTCTACCCCCACCTCCTTGTGTGAACCAGGTCTTAAGGCGTCTCCTTTCCAATTTTTTTTTTCCTTTGTCCTCCATCAGGGCGATGTAGAAAGTGAATGTGTGAAGTATTGTGATGAGAACAGGTGAGACTAAAGTTCTAATAAACACTAGCTATTAATAGGCTTTTGCGATGCTAATAAAGCAGCCCCTCAGTGCTACAGTAGCAAACTGTATTTGCTATCAAAAGGACTAAAGGAAATCCCCAAACTTTGTTTCTCAAAAAAAAAAAGAGAGAACTTTGCGCCCAGTCCCCTTCAGGCCCACTAAAGACGACTATAAGTGAAGCCCCGCCTCTCTAGCCCCAGACCACGCCCCCTTCCGCACAGGCCTCGCCGTTGGAGGGCCCTTCGATGTGAATTGACGCCTTTATTCACCAATGAGAAGTGAAAACCCCGTCAACGTCCGGTGAGGGGGCAGGACTTCCTTGCTGGTTGCTAAGACACTCTGGTTTCGCTCCTTGACAACCCTGGCGGGGGTGCGCTAGCTGTGGCCCCGGCTCCGGCCCCCACGGGAGCAGGTGAGGCCCCGGGGCGCGGCGGGCAGCCGGGCGGGGAGGGCCGGTCAGACCGGAGGGCGGGAGGCATCGCGGGGCAGGCGGGGCCTCGCCCATCTCGAGGCCCCACCTCAGTCTCCCGCCCGCTGGTCCCCAGCCCCAGGTCCTCCGACCCCCACCCTTCCACTTAGGGGACCTAAAAGCTCGGTGGTGACAGGTTCATCGACGCGACTCTGCAGGCCTCTCCTTTCACCCGGTGGAGACCGGATCCTTCTTCGCGCTCTCCCATCCTCCCTGCCCCGACTTCCCCCAGCACCTTGACACCCGCCTCCTGCCCCAAACACATCTTTTCGCGAAGTATTCTCAGCACCACTTCCGTGGGTGGGTCGGTGGTCGCCATCGCCCTGACCCGACCCGCTGGACTTGGGCAGCTGTCAACGGTCTGGAACTCCAGGCGGGCCCTTTCCCTCTTTGGGCCTCCGTTTCCCCATCTTTAAAGGTGAAGTTGGGTTGAATGATCTCTGAGGCCTTTTGGACGCTGATCTTCTAGGGTGTGAGTCTTTGACCCAGCTGTAGGCTTCCCCCAAGGCTGTGCTCCCCAGAGGAGGTGTGGATGTAGTGAAAAGAACTTGGCAAACCTAATTTGCAGGACCTTAACAAGTTACTGGCTTTCCTGCTTCCTGTCTCAGTTATATGACATCAGGATTCTGTGACACAACTTCGTGGGGGGATTTGAGGATGAGCTGCATTGAAATAGAGAGTCCAGCTCAGTATGGGCTCAGAATTTGTCATTTTACTTCCATTGTCTCTTCCTGCCCTACGTTTTCTCCAAGAAGTCCCCAACTCCCTAGTGTCAGCTGTCATGTCTCCATTTGACCTTCAAAGCCAGATCTCCATCTCTGAGCTTTTTCCAGAACTTCCTTAGTTAGGGAGGCTTTTGGTTGAGGGTAGACATTGATGGAGTGATGTGATGGCTGGACTGGGTGGCTTTTCTTACCCATCGGCCCAAGATGGTCCGTGATTCACTCATTTCCTCCTCCTGCACATACCTTTGCACGTCTCAAACTCAGTAGTGATAAAATCACTCAAAAGTGCTGTGCTTTCTCTACCTATCCATCTGCTCCACCTGACTTGCTATTTCTCTCTGTTTCACTTTCTCCTGGGGCATCATCTGTCACTACCATGCCCATCCCATTCTGGCAGTTGTCAAGTTGCTTTGGTTCTGCCTCCATGAGTACCTCACATCCTCTCCATTCCTGAAGCTACGACTGTGGTTCAGATCTTGTTTTTTTTTTTTTAAGATTTATTTATGCATACAAGAGCTGGGGTACAGGCCAGAGAAATGGGGGATGAGTGGGGAGCAGAACAGGCAGTTCTACTGAAATACACTGCTGAGGGGAGCAGCAGATGAGGCAGGAGAGGTCTGCTGCTCCGTGTGGGTCCCCTACTTGGCTGGGGATCGAACTCGCGCTGCTGTGCCGCGGATACTTCACAGTGCAGCGCGCAACCCGTTGCGCCACCATGGAGGCCCAGTTCAGATCTTTAATACCTGTCCCCTGTGAGTCACTGCTGTGACCTCCAACTGATCACTGTGACCTCCCAGTCTCTCCTCCTGTTGGTACAAGCTACCAGGATAATTGCCAAAAAATACACCATGTCAACCAAACCCCAAGAGACTACCAAAGGGTTTCCCACTCCCCAATAAAACATCCATACTGCTTAAGCCTGGGTTTAGGATGCTGCACATCCATGACCCAACCCCACCCTTTTCCCCAGCCTGCCTTCATCCTTCTCCATTGCCAAGTTCTATCCTCCAGCCAGGTGGGACGGTTAGCACTTTCCCAGAAAACACTTCGAGTGTTCTGCGCTGGCATCACTGTGCTGTTCACCTCTCTACCCAGAAAGTCTTCCTCCCCTTGTCCACCCGTCCGGATTCCCACTCGCCTTGTAAGGCCTGGCTCAGCTGCTGCCCCTGCCACCAGAGGCCACGGTTTGTCTTCTCTTGCTGTCCTCTTCCAGGCCAGCTTCAGCATCTCTTTATCTCTGCAACTGTCTCGTGGCACTTACTCCATTGTGAACCATTTGTGTGTGTGTGTGTGTGTGTGTGTGTCTCCCATATTAGACTGTAAGATCCTTGAAGGCAGCGACTGTCTTTCGCTTATAGTAGAGTAATAGAAACAGTCCTGGAGCCACATGGACCTGGGTTATATGCCCTGGGGGTTGAATCCTAGCTCCTCTGTTTCCTAGCTGGGTGGAAAGTCCCCTTCCTTTTCTCAGCCTGTGGAGTCACTAGAGAGGTCAGAATCACAGGCCTGTCTGTCAGAGTTGCTGGGGGCAGTAAATAAGATCCTGTATGGCTAGAACACCCATCCTTTGCCTGGCTCAAGATCACTGCTCCATAAATATTCCTGAGTAGGTTCAATAGGTCCTCTCCCTTCCCGAGGAGCAAATAAAATGGAATGTCATTACAGTGGGTGTTTGTCGGGCTTCTGCCACGTGCCCAACTCTGGACTCGGTGCCCTGGGACATCTGCAGGGCAGCAGGCCATGCCCCTCGCCCAGCTGGTCCCCGGACACTGCCCAGGCATGACTGCTGGGGACAGTCACTGGTAACTAGTGCTTGCGAGTGAGTTCTTGAAAAGCAAGTTGGTGCAAACACCAATTTACTCCTGTGACATGCTATTCTTAGTCCCTTACGTTCACGTCTGGTCTCTTGAGTGGCAGCAGTGGGCGGGGATGGGGAGACCACCTGCCTAGTAAGCGGCTCTTTCCTGGAGAGCTGGGGCCTGTGATGGGCATCGCTTTTGGGTGGCAGTTTGGGTCCATCCAGATTTGGGTCCATCCACGAGGGTGGGTGATGCCAGTGTGGTTATCCACGGGAAAACGTCTTGATCTCTTTTCCTCCCTCCACCCCTTTCCCTTCTTTCTCGTTGACTTAAGACCCATCAGGTTTTCACTGTACCTCAATAAAATGAGAAAAATGAAGAGTGTTGTTAAAAAAAGAAAAAACTCTTTGTGTGTGTATGAAAGGAATCTGACTTTCCTTAAGAAAATGCCTTTAGGGCCTCCCTGGTGGCGCAGTGGGTTAAGCAACACATTATGAAGCAAACCGCAGCCACTGCAGCATGAGTTTGATCCCTGCTGCTGGCCAGGGAGGGGACCCACATGGCGCAGCAGACCTCTCCTGCCTCGCCCACTGCTGCCCTTGGCAATGTGTTTCAGTCAGTCTGCCTGTTCTGCTCCCCAATCTTGTCTGGTAAATCTTTTCACCTCCCGCAACTCTGGCCAGTACCCCAGCTCTTGTATGCATAAATAAATAAATCTTTAAAAAATGTTTAAAAGAAAATGCCTTTATTCTACAGTTGTCTTCTTGCTATGAAACTTTTGATGTCTCTTTAATGCACTTACTTAGCAAGTGTTTTCCACTCGCCCTGTGTTGGCAGCCCCTTTAAGCTCATCTGTGAAATCCAGAGCTGTGTTGGCTCCCTACATTCCAGATGGACCCCCAAGTCCTTTAGTTCCTTTGCCCTCACCTCACCAGCTTTGTTCTTTGTCTGCCCGAGGGAGACAGAGTGCGGCGCGGCTCTTAAACTGAGCTGGAAGGAGGAAGGGCTGCTGATTCGGGGACAATTATTTGTGTTCCCATCTTGTCTCCTACTTGCAGGTGGCGGGGGACACAGAAGGTGGAAGCACAGAGTAGACGTGGGTGGGGACCTGACCTCTGTCGCTGCTGCCTTGTACCTTGGGCCAGTCCGCAGCCGCTCTGAACCCCAGAGCTTTGTCTGAGAGCTGGGAGTGGATGCACCCCCACAGGCTGCTGGGGGGCATGAGGCCGAGGACATGCAGACATGGGTCACCACCTGCTCCCCTGCCCGGCTGCCTGTGACCCTCCCTCCTTCAACTGACCACTCAGAGGGGAACCTGGAAGGACTGGTGTGTGTGGCTTCTGAAGGTTTAGGGGGTGCTGGTGCATGAGGAAGGACATGGCTGTTCCCCTCCCTGCTGCAGGTGGGGTCTGTTCTTGGCCCCAGTTTCTGTTTTGTTTTTTTTTTTTTAAAGATTTGTTTATGCATATAAGAGCTGGGGCTGGGGTAGAGGCCAGAGTCACGGGAGGTGAGAGGAGTCACCAGAGACAGAGTGGGGAGCAGAACAGGTGCATTGACTGAAACACACTGCTGAGGGGAGCAGCGGGGAGGCAGGAGAGGTCTGCTGCGCCCTGTGGGTCCCCTCCCCGACTGGGGATCGAACTCATGCTGCAGCAACTGGGATGCTTCACAGTGCGGGGGCGTGCAACCCGCTGCACCACCAGGGAAGCCCTTGGCCCCAGTTTCCCCAGGTTCAGCGAGACCAGCACTTTCGAGGCGGCAGCAACGTGCCCCCGACCTGCCTGCTGAGCCTGCAGTCCCACTGCACGTGAGCTCCCGTCCAGGGGACAAGCGTGGCCTCCAGCCAGGCGTCTTCCAGGCTTTGAGCAACTGTATCCCCACCCCTGCGAGGAGCTGGCAGACAACCTGGCCTGAACTCCAGCTGTCCACTTCCCCTTCCCCTCTTTCTCCAGGATTTTCCCCTAATGCTTCAGAAGCAAAATAATAGTGACTACGGCCACTGAGCGGTGAGAGGCACTGGCCTTGACAGGGGATGCTCAAGGACTCTGTGCCTGTGCCTGAGGCGAAGCCTCGAGTCAGTTGTTAAGCTGTGAGGGACCCCTGGGTCAGGGGAGGAGGAGGAGGGTGGGGGCAGGACAGAGAGCATCCAGGCCTGCATTATTGAAGCGCTGTCTCGACGCCGCACGATTGCTGGCCTGGAGCTGCCTGGCACACACTCATTTGCGTGGAAGATGGATATGGTGATTAAAGCCTGAGTTCTGCTATTTTGGGGAGCACCCCTTCAGCAGGGGCGCATCGCGCGGAATGACTGTAGCTGCCTCTAATGAGACAGCGGCTTAAAAAAAATCTCCTGCCTTTCTGTATCTGGAGACGCCATTTCCGACTGTCCCTTTGTGCTCCGTACACCTCACCCCTCTTGGATCTCCAGCAGGATGTGCGCTGGGTGGGGACACTGCCTGCCATCGGGGGCCCTTTAACCAGCGGGTTTGGGGTCTTGGCTGGCAGCTGCGCAGTGGGGCAAGCTGGGCCCGGGGGGCAGGTGGAAAGTGGCTCATCTCCAGACTCAGGGCGGAGCCTTGGTCTGGTGCAGTTTCTGAGAATAAGATGGGGTGATCCCCTTGCAGGACCCCGAGATGCAGGAGCAGTGACTTGCGCGAGGCTGCAAAGCAAGGGTGAGCGCAGAATTCGTTTCCGTCCTAGAACTGTCTTCATTCTAGAACTGTGCTTCAGGGGCCTGCACTGTTCTCTGCAAAGTGAGGTCCCCACCCCCAAACTGTCAGCTCCAGGGACTTTCTCAACCCTGTTTCTGAAGGGGCCTTGGTAGGACCTCTGAGGTCTTGTGAGGGAGCGCCCGCATTCCAGCGCTGAGGTCAGATCCCTGCAGCCCCCATCTGGCCCCCTGGCAGGCCACACACCACCCCGCACCCCCATCCAGGCTCACCCTGGCACTTTGTAGCCCCTCGGGTGCATGGAATCAAAGTGAAACATTTCGGTGGAAAGTGCCTAACTGCTGCTTGGGCACCTGAAGTTGTTCCTCCTTGAAACCTCGGGGTAGGGGCCTCCCTTTTGGTGCAGCGGGTTGAGCACCACACCGAAGCATCCGCAGCCACTGCAGCACGAGTTCGATCCCCGGCCAGGGAGGGACCCACAGGGCGCAGCAGACCTCTCCTGCCTCCCCGCTGCTCCCCTCAGCAGTGTGTTTCAGTCCCTCTGCCTGTTCTGCTCCCCACTCTGTCTCTAGTGGATCCTCTCACCCCCACACACCTCTGGCCTGTACCCCAGCTCTTGTGTGCATAAATAGATAAATCTTAAAAAAAAAAGTCCCTTGAGGTAAAGCCTGTCCTTTTGCCCGCAGTATCAGCTCCTCCTGTCATGCCCCAGTAGTGTGGAGAGGCAGCAGGAACGTGCCTTTTCCTTACAGCCAGGGGACAGGGTAGGATTGGAGATGGGCCTTAACGTTAACGAGCAAAGGCACTGCGTTCTGTGAAATCGGAAGCATGAGCAGAAAGTACCATGGACCAGCGCTTGGTCATCTGCCAGCTGACGTGCGGAGAGGCCGAAGCTGCTGACATCTGAATTGATGAGATAGGAGGCGTCTGGCCTCGGAATCAGAAAACACCAGCCGGCTCCCTTGTTCCATTGGAGGGGTGCGGGGCTTCGGCGGGGGTGGGTAGAAAGCACAGCCCGAGGAAGCCCTGCTTGGCCAAACGAAGGTCAAGTTCCCTCAGCGCAGACACCCGAGAGGAGAGTCAGCTTTTGGCTCAGCGCTGGGGTCATCCGCTCCACGCCGGCGATCACGCCCTTGAGACCGCTTTTGTGGGCGCCAAGGAGGGGCTGGTGCCCACACCAGAGGCCGCGGGGTCAGCCCCGGCCCTGCCTCTCGCTGGCTGCGTGGCAGCGTTGTGCCTCCATCCGCTCACTCGCCTGCCTTGGGGGCGCCTGCAGCCGGTGACTGAAGAAAGGCACAGAAGACTGGCTGGCACGTGGGCACCGCTGGCCGTCGCCAGTCGAGACCTGTGTCGCCGTGCTGGGCGTCTTGGTGACTGCGGTTCTAGAAAATGTGCTTGGGAGTGTGAGAAACGCCATCTTAGAAGTATTTGACGTCATTCGTCCAGTGTGGATTCCTGAAAGGGGTTATTTAGCACGTCTTCTGAGGTTAAAAGTCCTTTGAGTCCTTCGGCCTAGAGAGGGAGTGGCATCGCAGTGCTTCCAGCAAGGATTCAGGCTCCTCTCTTTAGCAAAAGCCCCATCTGTCGTCAGATAACTGGACTGGGAAAGGAAAAAAAGAAACCCACGCATCTGGCCATGTCTTGCATCCCCCTGCACCACCGGACGCCCCCGGAGCCCGAGGGTCGCAGCCTGTGGAGCCCCTGGCCCGTCTCGTTCCATTCTCGAATAGTCCCTTGAGGTTCATGTGGCTGATGAGACGTCCGAGGCCCAAGGCTGCAGGGCCGGGGAGCTGTGGGGTCAGCACTAGGGCCCAGGCTGCCTAGTTCCTGGGCCCGGCAGGACAGGGGCCCGCGGGGGAGCAGGAAGGAAGCGCCCCTGGGGGCCTGGCGTGCCGAGCAGGGTGGGGAACGTGGCCCCTCCGCTCCTCCCGCACATCAGGGGCTGGCGGGAGGTGGCACTTGCTGGCCAACACGGTGTTTAGTGCCGTCACACGTGGGCCTGCCGGGAGCGAGGACCGTGGCGCCGGGCACGCAGAAGCCATGTTTGTTGGCGCTGGGTGCGACTCCCGCCTCAGCCTGGCCCAGCCGGTGTTTGCCTCACGGGTGCCAGTGTGGGCTTGCGGCGTCTCCGCAGCGTGTTCTTACCCAGGGCTTCTCGTTGACTCAGCCTCGGCTGCACGCTGGCTGGCCATTTGGAAAAGGATGCGGAGGAGTTAAGATCGGGAGGTGTCAAATTGTTACTGAGACAGTTCTAATTTGTGATGTAGGGCTGGGAAGCCAACTCTCTTCTCCTGGTTTTTCCTGTTTTCCACAGCACCCCTTGGGGAGAGACATTCTCCGCTCCCGCCAAGTTGGCAGGGCCTGTTTGCCGAAGCTCCCGGCTGCGTCCTAACTGCGGGGCCCAGCTCCTGCAGACCCTGCTCGCCCCTCCGGCGGCCCCAGTGGGAGGATCATGGGAGAGACTGAAGGGAAGAAAGAAGAGGCTGATTACAAACGGCTGCACACCTTCCCTCTGGTCAGGGTAAGCTGGGGCGGGGCGCCGTGGGAAGAGGGGAGAGGGCGCTGCTGGCTCAGAGGCAGGCGCGACAGTGACTCATTCTTTCATTCATTCATTCATCGACAAGGGTTTACTTGGGCCACCTACTCCACACTGGGCACTGTTCTGGCACGGCGCGTGCTGCAGTGAGCCAGACAAAGGCTGACCCACGGGAAGCAAGGTGAAAGCGTGTCCTTATGGGTCACAGGGGCCACCAGGAAAAATAAAACAGGCAGGGCCTCCCTGTGGCGCAGCGCGTTGAGCACCGCACTGTGAAGCATCTGCGGCACCGCAGTGCGAGTTCAATCCCTGGCCAGGGAGGGGACCCACATAGTGCAGCCAGCAGACCTCTCCTACCTCGCCCGCTGCTCCCCTCAGCAATGTATTCCTGTCCATCTACCTGTTCTGCCCCCCTACTCTGTCTCTGGTGAACCCTCTCACCCCCAAGCTTCTGGTCTATACCCCAGTGCTTGTGTGCATAAATAAATACATCTTCTAAAAAAAAAAAAAGAAAACAGGCATCGGGCTGCAGGGGACAGTTGGTGTCGGGAAAGTTCTCTTCAGTCTGAGATCAGAACAAAGTTAGGGAGCAAGCCTCGGGAAGAACGCTCCAAGCCGGGGAGACCCCGGGCCCAGAAAGCACAAGGTGGGGGGTGTGCCCAGAGGGCAGCAGGACGCAAGGGCCATTTGACAGAGGGGCCGTGGAGACGGCGGCGGAGTCTAGCCTGAGTTCAGGGGGTGCTGTGAGGGGTCTCCCCAGAGGTGGGAACTGATCCGTGTCACGGTCACGCCGGTTGTTGACAGGAGAGTGGACTTCAGGGCCCAGAGTGGAGGGAGGAGACCAGTGGGACGCTCTCGCAGAGATGCGGAGAGGAGGAGCCGGGCCCAGGCCACGGCGTGGAGGGGGCAAGACCGGGTCAGGTTCTGGACGGGTCTTGAAGGCAGAGAAAAGAGAACTTCCTGACGCACTGGATGCTGGACGTGAGGGAAGGGAGCCAAGGTGACGCCTAGGGCTTGTCTGTTCTGAACATGGCAGAGGAAGTGGTGTCAGTTTCCATGAGAAGGAGGACAGAGGAGCATAGATTAGTGGAGCAGCCAAGAGAGATCTTTAGGCTTCCAGGCGTGGCTGCGATCAGGCAGGTGCACACGGGGGTCCAGAGGCCAAAGCGGAGGTCAGCGCTGGGGCACACAGGGGGAGCCCTCCCCAGGGAGATTCAGGAGTCCTTGAGCCCAGCTGGCAGCCCTGGACGGTAGACAGCTGGCCGAGAAGAAAGGGTGGGGCCGAAGCCCAGGGCACAGCAGCAGTGGGGACGGGGGTCCCAGCAGAGTGGGCGGCGCCAGCAGAGTGGCCCAGCTGTCGGGCTCCCCCGGCGTGGCTGGGCGGTGTGCTGGAGAGCGTGCGCTGGCGAGGGGCCGCGCCTTGGAGCCCCGGGCCGGCTCGATTCCCCGCCTCGCCCCAGCTGCACGCCCTTAGTCCGGAGCTGGGTCGCCCTCTGGGCTTTGCCCAGAGCTATGCCAGGGCAGCTCCCCGGTGTCCACGCCTTGAGCTTGGGACAGAGAGGCCGGCCCTGCAGGCCAGCTCGTGGGCTAAGCCTCTGTCTGTCTGTCCCCTGCCCTGTCTAGCACTCGGACATGCCAGAGGAGATGCGGGTGGAGACCATGGAGCTGTGTGTCACGGCCTGTGAGAAATTCTCCAACAACAATGAGGTACGGGCGGCCCTTGTGCCCCTGGTGACCCCGAGGGTGAATGAGTGGCTCCAGTCCCCGCAGCCAGCTCCACAGCTCCCTGCTGGGACCAGAGGGACGCCTTCCTTGCAAGCGTCCATTCGCAGCCTGGGGCGGCCAGTGGGGGAAGAGGCAGTGCTGTCTCTGGACGCCGAGTGTCAGTGCATCTCTGAGGCTCATGCCCGGCCCTCGAAGCAGAGAAGCCCGGGGAGTGCGTGGTGCCCCGTCCGTGTTCCCCGTCTCCGGAGGGCCGGAGAATAGGCCCCTTTCCCCTCACCTCCACCCCAGCAGAGAACAGAGCCCGCCCAGGCATCATCCATGTGTCCATTCATCCATCCGAGACAGACGCGAGGTCACCTCTGCGCCAGCACCGGGCTGGGCGCTGGGGGCCGGCCCGTTGGCACCGGCACGGGGAGCCGCTCGCCAAGCTGCTGATGAGCCAGAAAGAAGTCAGCATGGGGGGGCCGCAGGGAGGCAGCCCCAGCCCGGGAGCTCGGGCTTTGGGCCAGCCAGGCCGGGTTCCGATCCCATCTCCAGCCTTCCTGCCTCTTCCACCTTGGACAAACCGCTGCTCAGCTCTGAGCCCCACTTTCTTATTCTGCAGCAAGATGGGGTGCAGCCTCCTCTGTCTTGAGGCGGCCTGGGGGATGTATGCACTGAGAGAGGTGGGCAAGGCCCTTGGCACGGCCCCTGGCGCGGTGGGGGGTGGGCGCTGCCAGGGCGGCACCCCCCAAACTGGACGTTTGAGAGGCTGCGTCTGCCCCTGCCCGCACCGTCCCTAAGGGGCTTCCTGAAAGAGCAGCGGGGAAGGAGCAGCTTCCAGGCCCAGAGGGGGATGAACAGACACCCCACAGTGGAGGGCTGACCCCACGTGGTCTGCTGAGTGCCGTGGGGTGACTCCCCGTCCCCGTCCAGCCAGTGGCCCTGATGCCGCAAACCAGCCCGGGCCAGCCCGGCTCAGACCCAGGCCCAGCTCTTCCCACCGAGCGCGCCCCGGTGTCCTGTCCCTGGGGTTAGGAAGGTGGCCTTTCCAGGGTCTGCGCGCAGACAGCCTCTCTGCTGCCAGCACCTCGCTTCCGAGAGGGAGCTGACGGGCCCCCACCGCGCCCTGACCAGCGCCCTCTTCCCTCCAGAGCGCCGCCAAGATGATCAAAGAGACCATGGACAAGAAGTTCGGCTCCTCCTGGCACGTGGTGATCGGCGAGGGCTTCGGCTTTGAGATCACGCACGAGGTGAAGAACCTCCTCTACCTGTACTTCGGGGGGACGCTGGCCGTGTGCGTCTGGAAGTGCTCCTGACACCGTCCCCGCGCCCCTCCCCGAGCCCCTCTTCCTGCCACTGTCCACCTGGGACCCCGCAGGTCCCGGCTCTCTGGAAGGAGTCTGGGGTCTTCTCTTCTGTCCCCGTGTCCGTCTCCTGTGCCCCGTGTGTGAAGTTGTCGACATCTCTGTCCCCAGGCTCCCGCCCCGTCACTGCGACCCGGGCCCGGGCAGCGGTCTGGATGCAGGCGGGCGGGAGGCGGGCGGGCAGGAGGGGCGTGAGGACGCAGCCTTTTCCTCATAAGGCCCTGCCAGGCCCACCTCTCTGGGGCTACTCTGCCCTCGCAGCCCAGGCGCCCCCAGCCCTCCCTAGCTCTGCGGGTGCATGCCCCGCCCACCGTCCTTGTCTTGGCCTGCTGCCTGCAGAAGCCCAGCAAGAGGCCTCTCCTCCCGGGACGCTGGCAGCTTCTCTTCCTGTGCTCTGGAGGAGCGGTGACCCCAGAAGCCCCTTCCCAGCCTGCACCCAGGCAGAGCCACCCACTACATCTCACCGGACACGGGCCTGGGCGCCTTGGGCGCAGCATCTCCCAAGGGCACTGCTCACCAGTGGCAGAAGGCCCGGCGGCCACCGGGGTTTGCACAGGGGTCGCCGAGCGGTGAGAGGCCGGGCCAGGAGCTCTCGCCGGAGGCCTGTAGCGGCGGGGAAGCCTGGCCTGTCGTTTCTCCTCATCAGGGACCACATGCTGATTTGTACTGATCTCTGCTGGGTTTTCTATGTTCTTTTTGAGTGTGGGAGAAGGGTTTTAGTAGAAGGTGAATCCTATTTTACACAGCGGTCTTATTTATATAAGTGTCTGGGTTTTTACAATTAAAATGACCAAAAGCAGCTTCCAGCCTCCTGGGTGCGGGCCACGGGTCGCTGTCTGCAGGCCGTTTGGGGGAGGGTGGGGAGGGAGAGGGCCCAGCCCTGCCTGGCCCTGCCTACCCTGGCGCAGCATGGGTGCCCCTGGGACAAACACTGCACTCCTGTGACACTTCAGTCTGCGACACTCGTCAGTCAGACACTGCTCCCCCGTGGGGGCCAGGCCCAGGGCCGGTGGCCACACAGCGGCCTCACGCTCGAGGTCACCGAACCCAGTGGCTCGGCCTGTTCGACTCAGTGTGCAGCGAAGCGATGAGGGATGGACGGGGCGTTCTGGGAGGGGAAGGGCCCGTGTCCTGCCTCGGGCGGAAGGGAGGGCTGTAGGGGGAGGGTGCCCGGGCTCAGCTGTGAAGGCCAAGAGCCTCGAGGACTCGGGCTGCCTTCAGGGACAGGGGGGCCCTGTCAGCTCAGGGACTGCCCCCGAATCCCAGTGTCCCCCCAGCCCTCGTCCCTACACCCACTGAGGACACTCGGGCCTGGAGGCCCAGTCACCTGAGGTGGACGAGCCCACGGGCTGGCTCCTGGGCTGAGCAGTGGGGGCCTGAGCCCAGGGTGGGACAGGCAGATAAGAACCATGGCCACGCCTGAGCTGGCCAGCCGGGGGCCCGACTCACGGGACCTCACTGCCAGAGCCCCCAGTTCTTCTCTCAGGGGGCAGGGACATGAATGAGACCGCTCACTGGCCCCGGCCTCGCCTGCACCACATGGGGTGCTACCAGAGATTGGCGAGGCACAGATGGGACTGCGGGGGGAGGGGGTGCGGAGGCTGGGGATAGCGGGAGCTAATTAGCTGCCGGCTTGGCATCTGTTCTCTCCTATAATCTGCTGCACGCAGGTGCCAAAAAGTGGGGTGAGGGGGTGGCGTTTGGGAGTGTGGGCTCTGAGGTCTCCCATCTGGCTCAGGCCCAGCCCAGCTCTTCCGGGCCCCTGTGCTGGGGTGGCCTTCTCTGGAGAGTCAGGCCGAGGGCAGCAGTGTCCCCAGGTAGGCAGGCACCCGGGCCCGTGCCCAGAGCAGGGCCGCCCTCAGGGCCTCTGTGGAGCTGGTGAGATGGCCCTGGTACAGGGCCGGGCCCAGCACAGGATGCGGGGTGCCACCTCCGTCCTGCCGCCACGCTCAGCGTCAGCCACCCCTCCTCCCCACCAGGAGATGTGGTCACTGTCCGTGGGGCCAGGAGACAGGCTGGGGCCTCTGCAGCTTTATCTCCTCCACTGCCCCAGGCTGAGCCCCTGGCCACTCTGGCCTCCCTCAGACCTGCCCCTGCAGGCCTTTGCTGGCAGGGCTAAAAAGGGGCGGGGCTCATCAGTGAGGCTGAGAAGGAGGACACATCACTGAAGCAAAGGTGGGCTGAGAAGGGAGGACACAGCAGGGAAGCAAGCGCCATCCCTGGTGGCAGGTGGCTGTGGGAGACAGAGTCAGGATGGACAAGCATTGAAATAATGTGCTTGGAGGAGAAGGGGTGGTTGAAGAAGTGTGGGGCCCCGAGAAGTGTGGGGTCGCCTCTCCCTGTCCTAGGAGCTCCGGGAGTCTTCACAGAGGAGACACCGTGGTGAGGAACAGCAGCCTGTGGCCCTGGCAGTCGTGACACGTTCCAGGTGGCGAGACTGAGTGCAGAGTTCCGAGGACGGGGGTGTGCAGCACAGGACTCCCCCCTCATGCCCACAACACCCTGAGTCCACAGGCTATCCCTGTCCCCACCCACAAAGAAGAAGTCCAGTCACTCCCGACAGCCCTCACCCAGCAGCCTCACGTCCCTGCGTTCACAGCCCTGTTTGCCCCCACCCCACATAGAGCTGGGGTCCCCAGGCCTGTCATGTCTCCCAGTCTCGAGGGCCTCTGCCTCAGATACGGCAGCCCCAGAACTCACCGCTGCCCTCTGTGGGGAAGCGGCGGCCACCCCCTCAGCCTGTCCTGACAGACCCCAAGTCACAGTCCCCTTGCAGGCCTGTCCCCCTGCCTGGGAGAGCACAAGGCCAGCCGACGGGAGAGCAGGCAGCCCTGGCCCGCACGGCTCCAGAACCACAGGCCTCCCCAGAGGCAGGGTAGTGGGGTGCCAAGGGGCGCCGGGCAGCCAGTGCTGGGGGACAGGGCAGTGGGCCCCATGGCAACCAAGGCAGTGGGGACACCACCCGGGTGGGCTGGGGGCTGTCTGCAGCGCGCTGTGGAGCCTGTGGAGCTGGCTGAATATTTCATGTTGTCTTGAAAGCAGAGCAGAGAAACCCAGGGTCCCGCTTAACCTACTTCCTGCTTCTCCAGAGGACAGAGCCTGGGGGGGCGGGGAGATGCTCGGATGGTGGAGCCCTAGCCCAAACCGGTGTGTCACCCCCGCCCCCCAGCAGTGGCTGAGCGGCTTAGATCAGGGAGCAGGAGACAGCCTCTGCCTCAGACCCTCGGGGTGAGTGGGGGGTGTTCTAGGGGTGAGTGGGGGGTGGGGGGTGTTGGAGGGTTAGCCGCAAGCCCCACCCTGTTCTATTTTCCTTTTGTCCTCCTCATCTCATATTTAAAGCAACCACCTCCCTCTGCCAGCTGCTGTCTTCAATCCTTAGAAGGGCGGTGGGAGGAGGGCCTCAGAATGAGAGCAGTAATATTTCCAACAATTGGGCACCCCGGGGTGCTTGCACCCACAAAGCAATCTCCAAGCTGCCCACCCCCCACCCCCCGACCCCCGTTCACTCAGACTCTGGGAGGGGCCGAACTGGCCGTGCCCCCTTCCCAGCTGAGGCACAGAGAGGTTAAGTGGCAGAGCCTGTGACCCTAGACGCCCCAGCCTGGACCGTCCCCCAGGCCTGAGGGCCTCTGTACCACTCCCATCTGTTTCCGCTCCTAAAAAAATGGGGGTCGTACCCCCATCCGCCTCCTTCCCAAGGTTACTGGGGGCACCTGGAGAAGGTGGCTTGAACATGGAGGTGCTTTCAAGTTGGAAAGGCTGATCGGGGTTTGGGTTGGGGCCAGTGGGGGGCAGCCAGCTGCCACCATGGCCCCCCACTTCTGCTAGGAGTCTGGGGAGTCTGGAAGGCTGGCTCAGCGGGGCAGGAGGGCAGGTGTTCGAGGCCCCTTGTCCTGTGCACCTGGACCAAGGGCAACATTCTGTGACCAGCCCTCCCTGCTGGGCCAGGAAAGCCCAACTCAGCGCAAGTGCTTGTGGGACTTGCTGTCACCCACACACGTGTATGCCTCTAGCCTCAAATGGCCCAGGGAGGCGAGCCAGGAAGATGCCGAGGCTCTCCCGCCTGGATGGAGGGGATGGCTCTGTCGAGAGCTCACCATGTGCCGGGAGCGGGGCTGGCCTCAGCGGCGGTGGTTTCTCCTGCAAATAGCCCAGGCGTGGCAAGCGGTGCCAGCTCCTCAGGACCCCTTCCTCACCACCCCTGACACCCACCTAGTCAGTCACCTGTATCCCTGCTGTGCCATGTACTCTGTTTTGGTGTCTGTAACTACTACATGTGAGTGACTTGATGACAGATTGCTCTAGAGTGGGGTCTGCTACAAATCAAGGATGCATCATGGCTAATGAGTGAATGAGAAGACAGATGGGCAGTGGATGGGTGGACAGATGGACAGATAGATAGATGGGTGGATGGGTGGATGGATGGATGGATAATGGATAATGGATAAACCGATAATGAAAGATGATAAATGGATGATGGATGGGTGATGGATGGATGGTTGATGGATGATGGATAGACCAATGATGGATGATGGATAGACCAATGATGGATGATGGATGGATGGATGGATGGATGGATGGATGGATGATGGATAGATGGATGACAGATGGATAATGGATGGGTGATGGGTGATGGGTGGATGGATGATGGATGAATGGATGAATGGATGATAGATGATGGATGGATGGATGGATGGATGGATGGATGGATGGATGATGGATGATGGATAGGTGGATGTTCAATGGATGGATGGATGATGGATGAATGGATGAATGGATGATGGATGATGGATGGACGGATGGATGGATGATGGATAATGGATGATGGATAATTGATGGATGATGGGTGGATGTTGGATGGATGATGAATGTTGGATGGATGATGGATGATGGGTGATGGATGGATGATGAATGATGGATAATGGATGAATGCTGGATGATGGATGATGGGTGATGGATGGATGATGGATGATGGATGGATGGATGATGGATGATCAATGGGTGGGTGGATGGATGGATGATGGATGATGGATGGATGGATAATGGATGATGGATGGATGATGGATGGATGGATGGATGGATGGATGGATGGATAGGTGGATGATGGGTGGATGATGGATAATTGATGGATGATGGGTGGATATTGGATGGATGATGAATGTTGGATGGATGATGGATGATGGATGGATGATGGATGATGGATGGATGATGGATGATGGATGGATGATGGATGATGGATGATGGATGGATGGTGGGTGATGGATGGATGGTGGGTGATGGATGGATAATGGATGATGGATGGATGATGGATGGATGATGGATGGATGGATGGATAGGTGGATGATGGGTGGATGATGGATGGTGGTAATCCAGAAGTGGCTCAAGTGACCCCCAGGCATGAGAAGCACTGAAGGGCCACTTAACTTTGTGGCTAAGCCTAAACCCCAGCTCAGGCTCCACCCTTGCTGGCCAAGTGGCTTGAGTGACTCCTCCATTTCCCTGGAGCTCCCTCCTCTCCACTCCCTGCCTCCTGCTCAGAGCCTCAGGGGAGTTGGAAGGGCCAGTGCCACCTTGCCATCTTCTTAGAAGGCTTGTCCAGGGCAAGGAGGGGGAGGTGCAAGCGTGTGTTCTGGGTGACCCTCAACCCAGCCTGCCTTTCCCTTGACACCTTTACCTGCAGCTCCCTCCCAGGCCTCCATGCAGCAACTGGGGCTCCAGGACACCCCCGGGACTCCATTTCTGCAGCCCCTCATGGAGATGGTGCCCCTCCAGCCCTGCCGGCCAGCTGAAGCAGATGCCAACACCAACAGTCCTCCGTGCCATTGGTGCCCCCTCTGAGCCACCTGCCCCTCCCCCCAGCTCCATGGTCCTCCAGCTGCTCCCGTAGTGGCCACAGTGCCAGCTCCTGGGGCTTATCTCAGTGTCCTGCATGTGCACTGGGGCCCCTAGTTGTAGCAAGGGCAGCCCCCTTCTCCACACGAAGCCCAGTGCTTTCCAGGCTGGGCCCACAGGAGCCCCCAGCAGCACCCAGCTCCCAGGCATCCAAGGCCAGCCCCCACCCTTGGGTCTAAGCCTTGAGTGTCAGCAAAGACCAAATCAGACCTTCTGGAACACCTGCCCACCTGGTGCTGCTTCCATGTCAACCAGGATGAGCTGTGCCTCCACCTGGCCCCCCGGGCCCACCCTGCTGGAGGAAAGGGCAAGAGGCTCGGGACCCCAGGTAGGCCAAGTCCCCTCACCCTCCCCACCCCAGTCCTGCAGCCCAACCCCATCTCCACCTTGAGTCTAGGGGTCTGGGGGAACAGAGGGGAAGCAACCTCTTCAAACCCACCAGGTGAATTACCTGGGGAGCCCTCAGCTGTGCCACGTGCTGGCGGTGTGTCCCCAGAGCCAGCTTCCCCCTCTCTGGGCCCACTTCCTCCTCTGTGCCTCAAGGGCACCTTCTGTGGGTCAGCATTGAGCCGCCCCTTCAGAGGGCACAATCTCCCCATGGGCTCCCACCCCACTGAGCTTTTTCTGAGGGTGAACTCCATCCCCTGACTGGAAGGCTGGTCTCACAGCAGCCAGTGGTGTGGGGCGACCTCTCGTGGCCATGTGTGGTATAACAGTTCACCCGTGAAGGCCCAGGGGCGGTGGGGGGCCCCCCCTACACACACACCCGCTTTTACCAGGTCACCTCTTCATTTTTCTTGGGGCCCAAGTGGAAACTCTGGGGGATTTGAGTCCTGACTTCTTTCTGTTCTTCATTTGCGAACATTAATTGAGCACCGACTATGTGCCCTGCCTGTGTGGACACCAAGACAGCAAACAGTCCCACCCTGCGAGGCTGCGGTCCAGTACCGGCACCTGCACCGAGTCGGTGTTCCCTCCTTACCCTGAAGGCTGTGAGGACCCACAGACAGTTGCCCCGACCTGGGCCTCGCAGACCCCGCCCCGCTGTCCACAAACCCCTACCTGCAGCCCCCGCGCCTCAAGGTGGTGCCTGGGGCTCATTTGCAAAGTTGCAGCTCAGGACACTCCCAGCCTATAGGGTCAGAGAAAAGTGATCAGGCTTTTCCGCCCTCCCGGACACCTGCGGTGCTGCACGCGTGCCTGAGTGGGCATGCACAGGTGGGCGCACCTGGGCCGAGACACCGGCATATAAGGGCAGCCTCAGGAGGACGCCCGCAGAATGAGAGCAGCAAAGCAGAGGGGGGGCAGGCAGAGAGAAGAAGCAGCAAAGCAGCCAAGAGAGAGTGAGCTGTGCCAGGAGCTAGGAGCCTGCCAGCCTCCTGGCCCCCTGTCCCCCGCCTGCCATATACCTGGTCATCCCTGAAATAATGATGCAATAAAAAAGCCACCGAGGGTTCCAGGGCTCTTCCTTTACCCCGTCTGCCCAGAATCATCGAGAACTTGCTCTGTGCCCTGCTGGCATCACAGGTCCATTCATGAGGCCCCGCCTGTGGGCTGCAGCTCCCTCCTGGGCAGGGGGGCACTGGGCGGACCCCGGATTGTCTCCTTCACAGAGCCGCGGGGGACCCTCTCCTGGTGGTTGGGGCAGCAGCGGCCAGCCGGGGGCCCCGGGGGCAGGGATTAAAGCCAGAGCTCAGGCAGCGTGTGCCCTGCTCAGGTGCCCTGCCATTGCCCCAGGCCCGCGGGGAGAGGCAGCCCGGCCCCTGGCCAGGTGTCCCGCCAGCTGACCCTCAGGCTCCCCCTGCTTCACGGGCAGGAGACCCCCACAGGCTCTGATGCAGACCCGGCTGTGTTTGCTACACGCTCCGCGAGCCCGTCAGACGAAGGTGCAGCCCCTGGTGACGGAAGGACCCTCGGAGCGGGCCAGTGTGGCCCCAGCAGGTGTAAGCAGTGAGCCCCAGCCGCCAGCCCCTGCCCCCACACGTGCCAGCCTGGGGCCCCAGTACAGCCTGTTTTCTGTCCCGCAGGTTTTTTGGTTGTTCTTTTAAGATTTATTTATGCACACAAGAGCTGGGGCACAGGCCAGAGTGCAGGGGGTGAGAGCAGTCACTAGAGACAGAGTGGGGAGCAGAACAGGGAGATCTACTGAAACACACTGCTGAGGGGAGCAGCGGGTGACAGGAGAGGTCTGCTGCGCCCTGTGGGTCCCCTCCCTGGCCGGGGATCGAACTCGTGCTGCAGTGGCTGCGGATGCTTCACAGTGTGTTGCTTAACCTGCTGTGCCACCAGGGAGGCCCCTGTGGCAGGGTTTTGGCCGATCACTCCCTTAAGGGTTATAAACCACCCTGCCCCCCATGAGGAGGCCCAGGAATTAGGGCAGCAGCTCCCCCACCCGAGACCCTGTCAAGTTTCAAAATGTCCTTGGGTGGAACCTCCAGGAGCTCTGTGGGCACAGCCGCCGTCCTCAGGGAGCCAGGCCAGAGAAACGCAGGCCCACCCAGCAGAGATGGGGAGCCTGGGGGCAGGGGGTGCAGGTGCCCCGCTGGCGGCCCGTGCTCCGTGCCAGCCTGGCAGGTGAAGCTAGAGCTGCCAGATAACCAAAGTGAGGACTCAGGCCCAGGGAGGGACCGTGAGAACGGCCCCCACAATCCCAGGCCCCAGTGCAGATTACACCCTGGCTGCAGAGCAGAAAGCTTGCAGGGGGGAGAAGGGACAGTGAGTCACTGGCAGCAAATGTAATTTGATGGTTTCTGGTTTTCACCTGTAGGGTTAGATCTCTTGATTTCCTAAGTCGCCTTGACCTGAAGAAGCGTGAGGCTCGCTCTGCCAGGCTGAGGATGAGTCACTGCCGGCTCTGAGGCTGGGGCCCCACCGTTCGAGTCCCCTTGACCCAGCTACCCTCGTCCTGCTGGAGAAAGGCCAGGGTGCCTGCAGGGCCCGGCGCTGCCTGGAGGCCCGCGCGGGAGGGGTGGGAGTGGGGGGGCCTGGCTGTCTCGAGGCCCGCGCAGGGAGGAGTCCCGGGGAGCATGGATGGCCACAGAAGACAGGTCCACGCTGGAGAGAGAAGGAAGTTCAAGTCACACCTCCGGGCAGCTGGAGCAAAAGCACGGCCCGCGCATGCACCGTGACCGCCCTGGGGGGCACATGGTGACACAGTGCGGCTTTTTACTGGGGCTCATCCAGGCGCCCTCTGCCTGGCGCCTGTGGAAGTCCAGGCTCCTGCCGCTGGCCACTGTCCAGGGAAGGCACAGGGACGTGCCCTGTTCCCGGGGTGCACGGGGCCCTTTCCCACATCCAAGGTTCCAGATGCCAGCCAAGGAGCAGCTAGCAGCCCACCTCTGCACATTCAGCCCGCCTGCCCTTCTCGCTCTTGTCCACCGTTAAGGTGGGGAGGCCCTGAGGTCAGGGCTTCCAGGAGGCCTTCTCCTCTTGAGGCCTAGAACTCTGTATGCTGGAGGAGTTCTAGGCCAGGCTGGATTTGATGTCCGGGGGAAGGTGACATGCTGGAAGCAGGTGACCGGGTTCGATCTGTGCTTAAGAAAGATCCTTCTGGCAATTTGGGAGAGGCTGGAGGGGAAGGGGGCAGGTTAGACGCTGCAGAAACCACCCAAAGTCCAGCACTGGAACTGGAGGTCGTCGGGGGACATGAGAGCGTGAGGGTCCCCAAGGGGGCAGAGGACGGTCTGGGGGTCCGGGGGGTGAGAGGTGTACCGCACTGGTGAGGCCTTCAGGGAACCGTCTGTGCCTAGAGGGAGGCAGGAAGGGTTGCAGGATGAAGGAGTCCATGCCGGAGGGAGGCTGGTGGCCAGGGCGTGGGGGCAGGGCGGGACCAGGCTCTGAAGGGGCCTGGGGTGGGGTGGGGTGCTGGGGGAGACCAGAAGAGGAAGACTGAGAAAGTGTCCGAATTACTAATAATCACAGCCCAAGAGCAAAGCTGATGAGACTCAAAGACGGCAGGAGGATGGGGCACAGAGCAGAGAAGTGGGGGTGAGCAACAGGTCGGGGAGAAAAGCAGAAGAAAACAGGGGAGCCTGGAGCCCTGCAGACCAGCAGGAGAAGCGATGGCAGCTTGCAGGCCCCTTGGAGCCTGCGTGGCCGGAGGCAGGAAGCCAGCCTGGGGCAGAGAGAGGAGGGGACTTAGATACCCCCCAATTCACACCCCCCAACTGAGCTGTGCCTGGGCTGGACACAGGGCACAGGGCACATGCTGGGACTGGACAGGTTCGGGGAAGGTGACCGGAGCAGAAACAGGCCAGCCAGTGGCAGTGGGGAGCACTGAACACAGGTGGGCGCTGAGTGGGACCCGAAGACCTGCAGTGGTCTGAAGAGCTCACTGTGACTGTCCCGAGGCCACATCCCCCCACAGTGCAGCCCAAGCCCCCAGTGGTGTGGTGCACGCATGCACATGCACACACACGCACATACGCACACACTCGTGCATGCATGCATACACAGTGCACGTATGCATGTATGCACATACATGCACACACATGCCCCAGCTGCTAGAGGCAAGCCTCTCTCTAGGACCAGCCATCCCCCAGCTGATCACTCCCCACTTCCTGCTCTTCAGCATCAAGAAATCAGCCTTCTGGGTCTCCCTGGTGGCACAGCAGGTTGAGCACCGCACTGTGAAGCATCCGGGCACAACAGCATGAGTTCGGTCCCTGGCCAGGGAGGGGACCCACATGGCACAGCAGACCTCTCCTGCCTCGCCCACTGCTCCCCTCAGCAGTGTGTTTCAGTCCATCTGCCTGTTCTGTTCCCCGCTCTGTCTCTGGTGGATGC
Source organism: Galemys pyrenaicus (assembly GCA_019455555.1). Taxonomy (NCBI): domain Eukaryota; kingdom Metazoa; phylum Chordata; class Mammalia; order Eulipotyphla; family Talpidae; genus Galemys; species Galemys pyrenaicus. The sequence goes on along the minus strand of JAGFMF010011854.1, from coordinate 1,933,141 downwards.
TGTCTCCCCCCCCACCCCCCCGCACCTCTGGCCTGTACCCGGTTCTTGTATGCATAAATAAATAAATCTTAAAAGAAAGAAAACAGCCTTCTAAAGCCCCAGCTCCGGACCATCAGGCCTGCGCCTGAGCGATGGCTCTCAGGCTCCCTGAGCAGTGGGACACCTGGTGGGCGGCCACAGACAGTGCTGGATGGGGTGTCCAGGGGCAGTGCAGGGGGCAGCTCGCCAGTCTCCCCTTTGGCCCCCGCAGCCCTGCCCGTGAGGTACCCACATGCCCCACCTGGAGGGAAAAGGGCAGAGGCCACAGGACTGAACCGCCTCCAGCCACGCCCACCAGCAATGCACCCCGTGCTGGCTCCAGGGAACATTCCTCTCCAGGGCGCTGCGCTGAGCCTGCTGGGTGAGGAGGCCGGGTTCTCCTGCGTGGGAAGGGCATGCAGGCCACAGCAGCAGCACTGTCTGTGGCTCCGCAGGGCCAGGGTGGCAGCCACCTCACCACAGCATCTGTCTCGCAGCCACCTCGGGAGCCAGGCCCAGAGGGTGGCACTTCTGTCCCCAGTGTGCAGGAGTGAGGACAGACAACGTGGGGCAGGGTGCAGGTCCGGTGGGGCTGGGGGCGCAGGTAGCGCTGGGCCCACGAGCTGGGTGCTCTCCCTGCGGTCCCCTTTCCCAGGACCCTCTCCCTCGGGCACTGTCTCCTTCAGCTCCCTGGCGCCCCCATGTGTGGACGAGGAAGCTCATCGCCAGACGCCACGGCCAGAGCTCGTGACTCGCCCTGAGGGCCCACGGAAATGCTTTAATAATTTTTTCCAACCAGGAGGAAGTGAGGGCCTCCCTGGTGGCGCAGAGGGTTAAGCACAGTGCGATGAAGCATCTGCAGCCACTATAGCACGAGTTCGATCCCCGCCTCCGGCAGGGAAGGGGATCAGACCTCTGATCCCCTCAGGGGATCAGCAGACCTCTCCTGTCTCCCCGCTGCTCCCCTCAGCAGTGTGTTTCAGTAGATCTGCCCATCCTGCTCCCCACTGTCTCTGGTGAATCCTCTCACCTCCCCCCCACACCTCTGGCCTGCACCCCAGCTCTTGTATGCATAAATAAATAAATAATTTTTTAAAAAGCTGTTAAACTGATTGACAGCTTGCCCTGTGCCATCTCTATGCTGAGCTCTATGAAGCACCTATTAGCATCACCCCATTTTACAGATGAGGACACTGAAGCTGAGAAGGGTTGAAAGGCTCCCCCAAGTTGTTCACCAGGAGGGCCAGCCCCAAACACTGACCCACTGACCCAGGGGTGTCCCCACAGAGCTGGGGCAGCTGGTGGGAGTGTCTAGAAGTTGAAAGCACAGAGGAAGACCCTCACACAGCTATCAGGCCAGTCCCCGCACGTCCCCCACGGGGCCAGTGCCTCGGTGGCCCCCGTGCTGCCCCTCACCTTCCTGCTGACCCCCAGCCCATTGGTCCGTCCCTCTGGGTGGCCAGGCTGCCCCCAGCCAGCACGCTGGTCAATAAGCAGCTACATGTTCAAGTGCCAAGTGTCCAGTGTCTGAGCCCCAACACGTCTGTGGGGCCTGGGCGACTCCCGTGGCAGAGCCAGCGTGAGAAGTGGGTGGCAAGCGGGACACAGAGCCATTCTGTCTGCCTGGGAACAAGGCCCAAGGCAGCAAGCCTTCCGGGGAGAAGTGACGTCTGTGAGCATCCTTGAGAGATTAGAGTGTTCCACCAACCCGCGAGAGGGGAGCGGGCATCCGGCCCGGGCACAGCCCGAACAAACAAGAGCATGGGCAGGCCCTGGTGCACTGGAGCGCAGGGCGTAGTTCTGGGGCGGACAGGCAGGGTCGGGGGGGGGGGGGGTCCAGGGCTGCGGCTTCACAGGCCCAGCTAGGGAGTAGGGTGTTTGAAGATCGGGGGTGGGGGGGCTGAGATCAAGCAGTTAGTGGACGCACATCTGGGAGGCATTTATGGGGAGCCAGGCGGGGTAATCAGCGTGGGGCGCAGCGGTGACTAAGGCAGTCTTGCCTCAGAGCCCGGCTGGAGCTGAGCACCCGTGCGAAGGTGCTTTCCTCGTGCCCTGCCAGCCACTTAGTCACGTCTGGCTCCTCATGTTGGACCTCTCCTCCCATAAAACTGGCTTAACAACGCTTGCCACGCAGCCACGGAGCCCTTTGAGCTCCCCGGATGAAAGATTCTGTTAATATGGAGCCTCCCCACTATTCACAGGGAGGCCCGTCAGATAGCAGAAAGCAGAGAAACAGGGAAGGGTGGGGCAGGGAGCTCCAAGAGGCTCCGAGGTTACAGCCCCCCGGCCCCCACGAGCTGCCAAGCGTGTTCCAGCAGCAGGAGACCTGGCACTAAAGTGCTCATCCCCGCCCCCCGGGGCCCCCCACTCCATGCTCTGCCCACGATGGTTAAATAACAGACGCCGACACCCTGGGTGCTGACAGCAGGAGGAAGACAAAGAGGAAACCCTGGTTGCAGGGGTGTGGCTAGAAGCTGGTGCCCTCACTCTTGAGGGGTGCACTCGGGAGACCTGCCGCCTGAGCTGCAGAGAAGCCACCTGACTTCCCCTTGGGGGCCAACACCCCGTCCCGCAGCTGCTGTCCTCACCTGACCTCAGGCCCCAGGCACAAGGGGTGACGGTCAGGACTGATGCTCACTCACCGGGAAGAGGGCTCAGAGCTGAGCAGCCTGCATGGATCACAGACCAGCAGAGAGCCCTGGGCCTCCTTGCTGGCCACCGCTGCCTGCTGGCCCGGGATTGCTCCGGTGAGTGACGGCGGCCAGTGAGCGTGGAAGGGTGTCCTGTGGCCCAGGCGCACCCACTTGGCCCCTGGGGAGTCAAGGGGGCTGGAGCCGATTGGGGCTCAGAGCCAACTCCCTGAAGGCAGAGTGGGCACAGTGTCCAGGGCCCAGGGGGCTCCAGACTCCCCAGACATGTTTACATTCTCATTTCTTTTAAAATCAGGGAGGAGGGGCCTCCCTGGTGGCCCAATGGGTTGGGCAATGCATTGTGAAGCTTCCACAGCCACTGCAGCATGAATTCCATCCTCGGCCAGGGAGGGGAACCCCACTGCAGCACAAGATCAATCCCCAGCCAGAAACCTGAGCTACATGGCGCAGCAGACCTCTCTTGCCCCGCCCACTGATCCCCTCAGCAGCTTATTTCAGTTGATCTGCCTGTTCTGCTCCCCACTCTGTCTCTGGTGGATCCTCTCACCCCCATGCACCTCTGACCTGTCTCCCAGTTCTTGTGTGCATAAATAAATAAATCTTTAAAAATTAATGTATTTTAAAAATAAAATAAAATCGGGGGGAAATTAAATATCCTAATAATGAATATGTACAATAATGAATCAAGCTTAGATTATAGTCAGTTCTCTCCCAATGTGGTCATAAAATGAAAATATAAACTTTTTTTTTAAAGATTTATTTATTTACGCATACAAGAGCTGGGGTACAGGTCAGAGATGTGGGGGTGAGAGACTTCACCAGAGACAGAGCGGGGAGCAGAACAGGCAGATGGACTGAAACACACTGCTGAGGGGAGCAGCGGGGAGACAGGAGAGGTCTGCTGCGCCATATGGGTCCCCTCCCTGGTCAGGGATCGAACTTGTGTTCGAATCAAACTCCTGTTGCAGTGGCTGCAGAAGCCCCACAGTGTGGCGCTCAACCCCCTACACCACTGGGGAGGCCCTGTGTTCGTAAAGTATTTCCACAAATAGTCACATTCAGTTTCCAGGTGTTAGGAAAGTGCCTCTTTGGGGGCCAGTATTCACCTTTTACAGTCCCTATGGCAATACAGCTTGGGAGGGGCCTGCCTCCAGCCTGGGGCATGGCCTTGGCCTGAGACCAGAAAGGACACTCAGCCTCTTGCTTCACAAAGCAGCACATTGTGGGCAGGGGCCCTTGTGCCAGGCTCCTGGACAGGAGGGCAGCAGGCCCTTCCTCTTGGGCCTGGTGGGATGTGGAGACTGTCCAGGACAGATTAAGCAGGTAAGCACCCCGGTGGGGAGGGAGGACCCCTCCCCGTCCAGAAGCTGACCCTCAATCTCTGTGAGCTCTCATTTCACATGTGCCCTGTTCAGCAGACACTCAGACAAGCCCCAGGCTCGAGCCGGGTCCAGAGACCCAGCCTGTCTGGGAGGTCAAGGTCTGACACTGGCAGTTGCTTCCAAGATACCATCAGGGCAGGTGAGGCCCCCTCTTTTCCAGGTGAAGGGAAGGCAGCATTTTGGGAGTTGATTTAGCAGAAGGACATGGACTGACTCTTGAGTTCCCTGCCCCCAGTGCCTTCCTGTCTCGTCTCAGTGATTTTGTCATTGTTTCCTCTTGGCCTGTCAGTGAAATAATGACACGGGATCATCTTCTCCTGGAACAAGAAGTGACCCCCCTCCTCCCCCCCCACCCTCCCCAGCGCACCCGCTGCCCAGGTAGATGCCGTCCAGGTGCCAGACCCCGGAGGCCAGGCGCTCGTACCTCTTCCCTATCTCGGAAGGCTCATTCCTCTGGAAAATTTGAGTAAGACAGGAACAGGGAGCCAGCCCTGCTCTCCCAGCACCGGTTGTGCAAACTCCCACTTTGAAACCCAGAAAGCTCCTGCCCTGTAAGCTGGGGGCTCTGAGAACCGAATGGGAAGTGGCAGAGCCTCTTCCTCTGGAGTTCTCCCAATCAACCCCAAATCAAAGAAAAGTGGGGGCCTTCCTGCTGGTGCAAGGGATTGAGCACCACACTGTGGGGCTTCTGCAGCCACTGTAGCCCTGAGTTCAACCCCCAGCCGGGGAGGGGACCCACAGGGCCCAGCAGACCTCTCCTGCCTCACCCGCTGCTCCCCTCAGCAGTGTGTTTCAGTCCTTCTGCCTGTTCTGCTCCCCACTCTGTCTCTGGTGACTCCTCTCACCGGTGTCTCTGGCCTGTACCCCAGCTCTTGTGCGCATAAATAGAAACCTTAAAAAAAACAAAGACAAGTGGATTCTGTGTGGAATTTTCTAATTTTAATTTTGCCTCCTTGTGACTTTAAGAAAATCACTCAAAACCTCTGCGAACATGTTTCCTCGGCTGTAAAATGGGTGTAGAAATATCTGGCTAGGAAGGACATTATGCAAGCGCGGGGCATGTAGCAAGCCGTCGGGGTTCTGGGCACCCCGCAGAGCTACAGGGGTGCTAGCCCTCCGGGCAGGCATACATACGGGCCTTCCCCCTGCACTTCCCCTGCGCCCCACCTCCTCCGGCCTCCCTCGGGGAGGCGGTGCCCCCACCGCCGGAGGACCGAAGGTGTCGGCGCCCCGGCCTGGGCCTCTCGAGCGCGGGGGTGCTGCGGCCTGGGCGCCGCGGGCCGGGCGAGGCGGTCGGAGCGGCCTCAGGAGTTCTGAGCCGCCAGACCGGAGTCCAGCGCGCACACAGGCCGGGCGAGCCCCCGCTCGCCGGCCCCACCGCGTCCTCGCGCCGCCTGGCGTCACCGCCACCCCCGCGCCTCCCACGCGCGGACCTGCGCTGGGCGAGCGCCCCGGGGCCCACGCCGCGGGCGGGGCGAAGCGGGGCCTTTGTGTTCAAACTGGCCAATGGCGACGGTGGTGGGCGGTGGCGATGGGCGGCGACGCAGGCGGGGCCTGGCCAATGGGCGGCGGCCTGTCAGCGTTGAGTGACAGGCGCACACATACACACTCGGCCACGCGCGCGCCGCCCGGCCCCACTCGCGCAGCGCGGTTCTGCATTGTCCGCCGCGCCTGCCCGCCTCATCCCGCCGCCGCGCCCCGCGCGCCCGGGGCTCCGGAGCCGAGCGCCGCTCGCGGGATTCCGACGCGGGAAGGGGGCGCGCCCGGGCTGCGCAGCGGGCCTTGGACGTCCCCAGCCTAGCACCGAGCAACCGCGGCAGCAGGTAACAGCCGGCCGTGGGCCTCTGGCGGGCCCACGGCGGGGCGAGGGTGGTCGCCTGTCCCGTCCATCTCCCTGCCCGCCCGGGCCCTCCCTAACCCCGGGGTCATCGTCGAGAAGCCCCTGCCATGGCCGAGCTGCCCAGGCCTGGTTCTTCCTCTCTGGGCCAAGCTGGGCCAGCCGCCCGCCCCGCCTGGCGCACGCCCCTGGGCCGGCCGGGAAGGGCCAGCGCTGTGCCAAGGCTGGCGTCCTGACTCATCTATCCACTCGGCTTGGCCCCTGCCCCTGGGGCTGGCTGCCCCACTGGTCAGCCCAGAGGGCGGATGTCTCCAGGCGGGACTTCCCCTGAACCACAACCGGGAGGAGGGGAGTGAAGACCCGGCTGCCCCAAACCGGCCCAGGGCAGTGCCTGCGTTTTTTCATGCCAGCCAGCGTCCAGGGACAGACAGTTCTCTGCCTCTCCCCCTGCCTGTCAGAACTCTGGGAATAGGAGGAAGGCCTTTTTTGTTCAGTTCTAAAAAAAAAAAAAAAAACACCCAAACAAATAGTGGGCGGGAGTGTGACTTGGAGCAGAGAGGCAGAGAAGGTGCAAGGTTGATAAAAATCTCTGCAGTTTCAGCCATTGCAAATGAAGGGAGAAGGGAGTTAGCACCTGGAACACTTTGCAAGTCCCCGTAGGGAAGGGACTGTGGGGGTGTGCTGTGGAAGAGGCCGGGGTCTGGGTTAACTCTGAAGACTGTGGACACTGCCATATAAGTTTGCAGTGAGGGGGGAGGAAGGTGGAATTGTGAAAAGGATGTGGTTTGGTTCAGAAGCGGGGAAGAGATGTTGTACTTCAGGGTTTCTTAACTGGCTGTGTGTGTGTGTGTGTGTGTGTGTGCTGTGTGTGTTTGGGGAGCTCTGCTTCCCACTTGCAAGACTTGAGCTCCTCCAAAGCTCGTTTTGGAGATGAGACCTTGGCGTTTCCCCGGTTGGAAACCAGCACCAGGGTAAACTGTCTTGTGATGGCAGGGCACCCCGGGAAAGACAGACAGGCACCTCGGGAGGACGGAGGCGGCTGGCTGCTGACAGTTCCCAGCCCACCCCACCCCCGTCTGGATATTTAAGTCTCCGCCTGCCAGCAGCAGCCAGTGAGCGGCTGTCTAAACACTTTGCTTTGTTTCTGCCCCGGGCAGGCTCCCTGCTCAGCGGGGCAGGGTTTAGGGGGTGGAGCCCGTTTGGGCATCTGGTGCTCACAGGTGGGGAGGGCAGCGAGGGAGTGGAATTGCCTAATAAGGAGGGAAATACAGAAAAGGACCGCAGCCAACTTCCCGCGTTGGCTACTACCACTGGGTCCTTTTACCAGCCCAGCTAACTCCTGAGAGGGAGGCCGCGGGTGGGCATCTTGCCTGGGAAAGCCCAATAAGACCAAGACGTGAGGCTGCTTGTTTTTCAGAGGAGGGCTTTCTAGAATGCTCCAGCTGGATGAACCAGACCTTCTGGTTTGCATAGTCTGAGCTGGAGGTGTTAGCGTCTGTGCCCACTGCACACCCCAGAGAACTAGTAATTTAAGTGTCAACCAGGAATAGCTGGAGTGAGAACAAGATGCTTGAGTGGACACGTGTGACGGGATGTGGTGGTTTGGCAAAGGCCCCACGTCCATGCGCCTCACGTGGGTAACCGGAGGCCTTGAGTTTGGGATTCTAGAGCCAAAAAACTCTATCCTGGCGCCTCCTGCGCTGGGTCTTTTCACCTCGGCTTCCTTGGAGCCCTCCTTGTCAGTCTCAGCGCCTGGACTCCCTGCCCGGCGCGGTGACGGCATCGGTGGGGCTACCTGTCACCCCAGGCCCCGCACCTCCGTGTGGGTCTTCACTGACAAGTGTCTGTTCGGTGGCAACTCAGTGAGCCCTGTCCTCAGGTCGTCGCTGCTTTGTTGTGTTTAAGATTATTTATTTATGCATACAGGAACTGGGGTACAGGCCAGAGGTGCAGAGGTAAGAGGATCCCCCAGAGACAGAGCGGGGAGCAGAACAGACAGACAGACTGAAACACATCGCTGTGGGGAGCAGCAGGAGGCAGGAGAGGTCTGCTGCGCCCTGTGGGTCCCCTCCTGGCTGGGGATCGAACTTGCGCTGCAGTGGCTGGTGATAGCTTCACAGTGCTGCGTCTTAACCCCTTGCGCCACCGGGGAGGCCCCTCGTCGCTGCTTGAACAGACTGCGGCTGGCAACACTCAGGGCTGAGCACCTGCCAGCCGGTGACAAATCCAGGCTCCTCCCAGCTCGGAGGGAGCAGTGGTCCTCCCTGTGCGTGGGGTCAGGAGTGGGTGTGTAAGGAGCCTGGCACCTAACCAAGTGCTGTCCCGTTGCGCTCATGTCCGCTCAGCACAGGCATACGAGCTCTGGAAAGTGCCCCTTGCTGAAGGCCAGTGCCTGGGGGAGGACAGGCAGCAGTGGTGAGGCCGCCGGGGCGGGCGCTGTCGGAGGGCCTGCAGGGCAGCCGTGTCTGGCGTGTCTGGCGTCAGTTGCGGCCTCTCACACCACCGGCCCTTCACACGTCCCAGGCCCCCGCAGGCCCAGTTCTGGCTCTCACAGAGCCCTGTGTCAGCTTAGACGAGAACGAGAAACCCCCGTGGGAGGTGCCATGAGGGAGGCAGGCGGGCAGGGCACTGCAGCGGGAGGGTGGGGCCGCGGTGCCACGGACGGCCATGGCCTCATCTCAGGGCATCCAGAGTAGCTGCTCCCCACCTCACCCATGCTTCAGGCGACTTCCTCCCCCCACCCCAGACTCTGCAGGGGAAGGGTCCATCCCGCCTCACCATGTCTCGACGCAGCCAGCGCCTCACCCGCTACTCCCAGGGTGACGACGACGGCGGCAGCAGCAGCAGCGGGGGCAGCTCGGTGACCGGGAGCCAGGGCAGCGTGTTCAAGGACAGCCCTCTCAGGTAGGAGAGCTGCGGCTGGCTGGCTGCGGAGCAGAAAGCCGGCTCCTCCAGCCAAGGGGTGCCAGGTCCCCCGCTGCGAGCAGGCTCTGCTGCCTCGTGCACAGAGCAGGAAGTGGGGAGAGGCAGCTCAGAGTCAGCTGGGCCGGAAACCCAGAAACTGCAAGCTCAAGCTCGGCCTCCCCGTGGTGGGGGCTGCCCCTGCTGAAGGCCTGAGGCTGGGGTGATAGCTGCCAGGTTTTGGCCAGGCCGGGATTGTCTGGGTTCTCAGTGGATAGCAGCAGTGACTAGCCTCTTACGAAGCATGAAAGAAAAAGCCTTCACTTTGAAGTTAGAGTCTGGATTTGCACCAGGCTCCATCACCCACTGAGGCTCTCGCCTGCTGCTGAGAGCCAGAGACAATGGGAGCTGAGGAAGTACCTGCTCCCGGCAGCCAGATGCTGGGAGCTGTCGCCTAGCAACAGGCCCCGCCCCGGAGGGTGGGCGCTGGCTTTCCTGCCAGTCTCAGCTCACCTGCCTTCCCGCCTCTCCCCGCAGGACCTTGAAGAGGAAATCCAGCAGCACGAAGCGCCTCTCCCCCGCGCCCCAGCTGGGGCCGTCCTCCGACGATGGGCACACGTCCTATTACAGCGAGTCCATGGTCAGGGAGTCCTACGTCGGCAGCCCCCGGGCAGTGTCCCTGGCCCGGAGCGCCATGCTGGACAGCCAGCTGCACAGCGCCCCCTACTGGAGTGAGTGGCCCGACCAGCGTGGGGCTTTGCTTCCTCCGGAGACTTAGGGCCCCAGGGGGTTCCCTGTCTTGGGGCGTGTTTGGGAAACAGCCTGGTGGGTGAACTCCAGGATGATGAGGTGGCCCTGTCACTCCAAGTCCAGGAGAGCTCGCCCCTGTCCGGGGGAGATGCTCCTCAGGGGTTCCCCAGGGCCTCTGGAGCCGCCTCCCCAGAGCACGTCTTTCCCTGGAGAACCCAGTGTACTTCCCTCCTCAGGTGAGGACCTGCGGGTGAGGAGGAGGAGAGGCACAGGTGGCACTGAGAGCAGCAAGCTCAATGGCCTCGCGGAGAACAAGGTGTCCGAAGACTTCCTCGGGTCCTCCTCGGGCTACTCTTCCGAAGATGACTTCACAGGTAGTGACCCCCACCCCCACCTCAGGGTGCATCAGGCAGTGAGGGAAGCCTGGGGGAGGCTCTTCTTGTTTGTTTCTTGTTAAATATTTATTTATTTATGCTTGCAAGAACCAGGGTACAGGCCAGAGGTACGGCGGAGTGGGGGGGACGTGAGAGGACTCACCAGAGACAGAGTGGGGAGCAGAACAGGCAGATGAACTGAAACACTGCTGAGGGGAGCAGCCGGGAGGCAGGAGAGGTCTGCTGCGCCGTGTGGGTCCCTCCCTGGCCAGGGATCGAACTTGCGCTGCTGTGCCGTGGATGCTTCAAAGTGCGGCACTCGACCCGCTGCGCCCCCAGGGAGGCCGTGGGGGGGGGACTCTTGCTGGCAGCTGGTGAGAGCAGCTCTGCAAACGGGCCCCCCCTGAATCCAAGCCCGGGGTGGCCCGCAGCACCCTGGGTGGGGACTGCCCCGCCCCCACTTGCCGTTGAGCAACCAAGGTCAGCTCATTTCTAGCAGGCACTTTGACATGGAACGTCACACACAGGAGGCCCTCAATAATTGTATAAAATGCGTGAAGGGCCCCTCAGCTTAGCTGTGAACAGTGGTTTGAGGGATGCAGTGGCCCAAGGGAAGTAGGATGTCAGAGACCCAGCTTTTCAGCCCGCCAGGAACCCCACTGCCCACCCCCCACCCCGGCCTAGCTCTCCGGGGTTTCAGAGGTGCTGACATTTGGTTTCCGTGCTCAGTCAGAAGACGGTAGGCAGTTTCCACTCCCCAGGCCTCTCCACGGTGAGGCAGCGCTGGTCTCTCGCCTGCAGGGCACCCCGAGCTGGACCAGCGGAGCTCCGATTCACGGCTACGGAGGGCCGTGTCTGGGGCAGGCTCCTTTCTGTGGATGGTGGTCACTTCTCCAGGTGGGTGCTGGCTGGCTGTGCACGACGACCCCCACTCCCCACAGCAGAGACTGCTTCCCCGTCTCTGCAGGTGGACGTCCGGCCCCTATAGAGGGTGCAGCAAAGCCCACTTGAGAATAACCCCTGGGAGCGGGGGTCATGGGGACACCCTGGCTCGGAGGGAGCAGCTCCAGAGCGGGCAGCAGGCCTAGGCCAGGCCAGGCCAGGCCAGGCCAGGGGTGTGTTGGTAGGTGGTTGAAACCCCCCACCCCCAGCAGGCTGCTGACTCGGGGTCACCAGATCTGGGGGTGTCTCTTTCAGGTCGGCTCTTCAGGCTCCTCTACTGGTGGGCTGGCTCCACCTGGTACCGTCTCACGACAGCCGCCTCCCTGCTGGACGTCTTCGTCTTGACCAGGTCAGCGTGGGTGGTCTGAACAGAATGAGAAGCCCACTGGCCGCGGCCCTCGTCTCAACCGTCCTGCCACTTTGGCCAGCAAACAGGGGGCGGGTCACCAGGGCCCTGGCTCTGCAGAGCATGGGACTCGCGGTTGGGTTTTGCTCCCCAAGACATAGCCCTTCAGGGAACATTCTAGAACAAAGGTTCATGATTCCTCGTGGACACTTGCTGCTAAAAGCCAGCCCAGCCGCTTCTGAGCCTCAGACAAACCCGCCTTTCTCCTGCTGGAGCCTGAGGGGCCATGGGTCAGGGGCACCAGGGGGTTTCCCGCTTTCTCTGGGCGCTGCGGCCACCCAGACTCTCGGTGTTCCCCCTTGTGCCGCTGTGGGTCTGCTCCTCAAGCCCCTGACCCAGCAGGGCCGGGATCTGAGAACAGCCCTCAGCCCTCAGCGGAGGAGAGAGCCAGGGAGTGGGGGTCTCTCTGGCATCGGCCCTGGAGTGGCCGCCAGCTACTGGGAGGGGGCGGGGATGGAGTCACATGGCCAGGAAAGGGTTCCTCGCTTTTCTAAGAGAAGATTGTGTAAGGGGTCCTGTGGTTTCTTTTTCTTCTATATTTGTTTACTTTGAGGAGAGACCTCTCTATGTGAAAATGTTAGGTTTCTCAGAGACCCTCACTGTTTTTTTTTTTTGAGATTTATTTATGCACACAAGAGCTGGAGTGCAGGCCAGAACCCAGGGAAGTGAGAGGATTCACCAGAGACAGAGCAAGGAACAGAACAGGCAGAGGGACTGAAATCCACTGCTGAGGGGAGCAGCAGGAGACAGGAGAGGTCTGCTGCGCCCTGTGGGTCCCCTCCCTGGCTGGGGATTGACCTTGCACTGCAGCAGCTGGCAACAGCTTCATAGCGCTGTGTCTTCAGCCTCTGCACCAGCTGGGAGGCCCCCTCACTATTTATTTTTAACAAATTTTAACACAGTGAAATCCAGTGGGAATGGACTTTGAGGCCTGCAGGTAAAGCCTGCAGGTGTTCCGTCTGGCCCTGGCAGGGTGACACACGGGGCCTCTAGCATTGGGGAGATTCTCAAGGGACCCATGGGGGACATGCTGGAGCCACCTGACTCCCCAGCCCCTCTGCCGTTTCAGACGCGTCTCATCCCTGAAGACATTCCTATGGTTCCTGCTGCTGCTGCTGCTGCTGACAGGCCTGACCTACGGTAAGCTCCAGGAGGGGCCCTGAAATGGGGCTGGTGAGCCAGGGGGCGGGGCAGAGGGGGCGAGGCCGGCCTGAAGCAGAGCTAGGCCCAGGAGGCAGAGTGAGCCCCACAGAGAGGCAGGCTGTAGGGTGGGGCCCAGACTGGGCAGGTGAGGGGAGCTGGCAGACTCAGGATCTTGTCCCCAGCTGGGGGCCGCGCTGTCCTGAGCAGCTTGGGGGCTCCCTGAGCTGGAACCTGCCCCCCTGCAGGACTGTGGGTAACAGCTGGGCCTCTGACACCCCCATAATCAGCAGTCATTTCTCCTCCATCTCAAATCAGGACTAGTCTGGGTGAGTGGATTCTGTTGCAGTATCAGGTTCGAGCCTTCGCTGTCTTTAAGGCCAAAGCAAGGAGCGGTGAGGAGAGGCGGGTGGGAGAAGCAGGTGTGTCTCGGCGGCGCGGAGTGCGCTCCACCGTCTGGCCGTCCTGAGCTGGCAGGCGGCCGAGGCTGTGCCCCCAGGCCCATGGGTGCGCCTGTGGTCCAGTCTGCGTCTGGCAGTTCCAGTGGGACGCCTCCGTCAGCCCGCGGCTTGTTGTAGTTTGAAAGGCCGTGCCGATTTATAATTAGAGACCGTGCTTTATTATTGTTTTTTAGAGAAGTGTTTTATAGGTGTAGTGTCTGCTCAACTTGTATTTCTTTTATGACTACCAAGAGAGAACAAATGTTGATTTCCTCTTTGTTTCCTGTTATGAGCTGTTCACACACCGGGGGCCAGGCCTTGCCCCCGTGATAGCCCTGTAGGATATTTGGGAATCATTGCCACGATCAGCCTTTTTTTTTTTTTTTTTGAATATTTTATTTATTTATGCACACAAGAGCTGGGGTGAGGGCCGAGGTGTGGGGGGTGAGAGGACTCACCAGAGACATAGTGGGGAGAAGAACAGGCAGATGGACTGAAACACACTGCTGAGGGGAGCAGCGGGGAGGCAGGAGGGGTCTGCTGCACCCTGTGGGTCCCCTCCCTGGCCGGGGATCGAACTCGTGCTGCAGTGGCTGGATGCTTCATAGTGCAGTGCTCAACCTGCTGCACCACCAGGGAGGCCCCATATCAGCCTCTTTTAACTTGATAAATGGTCACAGTTTAACCTGAGCTTCACCATCACCCCATGGGACTGGAGCCCACGTCACGTGGCCTGGTGAGGCAGAGGCAGCAAGGGAGGGGGCGTCTGGGGGCTGACAGCCAGCCTGGTGCTTGCTGTCATGCCCACTTGAGGGGGCCACCACTGATGGGCAACTCCCACCCAGGCAGAAACCCCAGTTTGGCTCTTCCAGGCACCCACCCCACGCACACACACGCACACACGCACACACGTGCAATACTAACACACACATGTACGCACGCACAGGCACACACAAACACAATGCACATACATGCACACACGCACATACAATACTAACACATATGTGTGCACGTGCACATACATGCACACGCAGCTCAGGGGTAACAGCGTCACGATCAGACGGCCAGAGCGAGACACCAGCATCTTGTGTGGCTGCATCCTCTTTTGGGGCGTGCTTACTCTGTTTCAGCCACAGCAGCTCATTAGAGCCACCTGGGGAGCATTTACAGCTCTGCAGGAGGTCCCCCCAGACCACCCCCTGGGGGTGGGCCAGACTCTGGGGTCTTAAATGCTCCCAGGTGAGCCCCAGGCAGTTGCAGCTGCTGGAAGCCTCAGGCGCTGGGTCCCTGTCACCTGGGACCCACACGGCTCTAATAGTTGCTGGCAAGCGCTGCGGGCTACACAAAGACGCAGCTCTGGGAGCCCGCCCAGGCAAGCCCCCGGTCATGTGACCACCGCCCTCCCGTGCACAGGCGCCTGGCACTTCTACCCCTTCGGGCTGCAGACCCTCCACCCGGCCGTGCTGTCCTGGTGGGCCTCGAAGGGCAGCAGCGGGCCGCAAGGGGCGTGGGAGTCCAGAGACGCGTCCCCACACTTCCAGGTGAGTGCGTGGGGAGGCGCCAGGGCTCCTGCCCTCACCCCTTCCCTGGAGCTGGAGAAGCACGGGCCTCGCTGGGACACGGTGCACCCGAGTCTTTCCTCTGCTGTTCCGGGGCTAGGGGTGTGTGGGGGAACAGTTTGCCTGCACTTAAAGGTGACTCAGAACTGCCCCCGGTTGGAGCTGTCAGCAGTCAGGGATGAGCCTCTCCACTCCTCGCTCCCCTGCCGGCAGCAAACCAGGGGTGGGGGCGGGCTGTGCAGGCTGGTCCCAGGCCCTGCGCTGTCCTGTGGCTTCTGGTGCCCTCGGACTGTCCCTCCACTGGAACCCTCTGGGGAGGGTGCCGTGCCCCCTCACTGCCCACGATCGCTCCTCCTCTGGGCTCGGGCCCCTCCAGCGCGTGTCTGACACCCATGTTTTGCTGCCTCCGAGTCACAGCCCCCCATCTGCCCTCACTCCCTCGCCAGCCCGCACTCCCTCACCAGCCTGCAGGGCCACAGCTGTCCCGAGCCTCCCTGCCGAGTGTTTGTGGGGCAGTGCTTCTGGGGTCCCCTCCCTGCAGCCCCTGCAGGACGCACTGTCGCCCTGGGCCCTCACCTGCGCTGTTCCTTCCTGGCCTGCCAGGCGGAGCAGCGCATTCTGTCCCGGGTGCACTCTCTGGAGCGGCGCCTGGAAGCCCTGGCCGCGGAGTTCTCCTCCAGCTGGCAGAAGGAGGCCATGCGGCTGGAGCGGCTGGAGCTGCGGCAAGGGGGTGCTGGCGAGGGGGGCCCCGGCCTGGGCCAAGAGGACACCCTGGCCCTCCTGGAGGGGCTGGTGAGCCGCCGCGAGGCTGCGCTGAAGGAGGACTTCCGCAGGGACACAGCCACGCGCATCCAGGTGGGAAGCGCGGGGTGTCGGCGGGGGTGACTGCGGGGACACAGGCTGCAGCGCGCGGGGCAGAGGGGGCGAGCCCCGGAGGCTGAGTCCCGTGGGCTCGGGCAGTGACCCCGAGTCCGGTTTCTTCCCTGACCCGCCGCGAGAACTTGCGACCTTGGTGCCTGCGGCCGGGCAGACGTGCGGTAAAGTCCAGGGCCCACGCGCCTGTGTCCGAGAAGCACGGTAGCGGGAAACCGGGAGCTGACGCGTGCACGCAAACAGGCCTGGTTTGAAGTGGAGTCGCACCATCCGTTGGCCCTCAGTATACTGGGAGCGCCCCCGGTCAGAAGCTCAGCCTGTGCCCTCATGCCCCGCAGGAAGAGCTGGCAGCCCTGAGAGCAGAATTCCAACAGGACTCAGAAGACCTCTTCAAGAAGATTGTCCAGGCCTCCCAGGTCAGTGGGCTCGGGGCGCCAGGGGGGCCCTCGCCCGCTTCCAAGTCTGTTCCTGATGAGAGAGGCCCCCAGCCCCCGGGCCCCTGGCCTCCTGAAGAGGCTGCTTAGGCACAGAATGTGGAGGGGGGCTGCAGGCTCCTGCCTTGTGCTTGAACTGAAGCGCCCAGAGCTGGGTGCCCATCGGGGTGGGGGAGCGAGCTTGAGGCCGGAAGCCGGTTGTGCAGGGACAGCGCGCAGTGTGAACACAGGCGTGCCCCCGCGCATGCCAGACCCGGCGTCAGGCTCTCCCGGGCCTTGGCCAGGAGGTCCATCTGACCACAGGGCCCAGCGGGAAACCTAGGGCAGGGGCGTGGTTACGCGCAGAGCCTGCTCTGTAAGACCGGTCACCTGAGCCTGGCGTTTCCGGGTGTCCCTTGCTCCTGCTACAGGAATCTGAGGCTCGGCTCCTGCAGCTGAAGTCCGAGTGGCAAAGGTAACGGGCACTGCCACGGGCCTTGACCTAAGCCTGCCCCCTCCCTCCCCTCCCTCACCTGGAGAGCAGAGTTTGATGGTGTTGTAGCAGGGGGAAGGGGGGAGGGGTGGGGAGAGAGATTGGGGAAAAGGGGGTGGGGCGCTTGGGGGTGGCTGAAACCTGGCCCAGGATCACCCACCTAGATGTGTGCTTGAGGTGCCGTGGAGCTGGGGCGTGGGCGCCGCGGAGAACCGGGACTCGTGGGCTCCCATGGCTGCACCCGTTCTCCTGCGCAGCATCTCAAAGCTGCCTCCGGCCCAGGCCTGCCGCTGTGTGGGGTGCAAGCCCCGGAGGCAGCGTGAATCTGAACCTGGGCTTTGAGGGGGAGCAGGCGGGGGCGGCACTCCCTCGTATGTCAGACGGCAACGTGGGGCTACCTCTGCTTCCTCTGGCTGGCCTGGGCCCCTCACCAGAGGGCGCAGGCTCATGCCTCTGTCTGGCGCAGGATGACCCAAGAGTCGATCCGGGAGAACGCCGTGGCGGAGCTGGGGCGGCTGGAGACTCAGCTGGCCGGCCTGCGGCAGGAGCTGGCTGCCCTGACCCTCAAGCAGAGCGCAGTGGCCGACCAGGTGGACCTGCTGCCGCAGCAGATCCAGGCCGTGCGGGACGATGTGAGTGGGCGCCGTCCAGGACCCCCCCGGGGCGCCCTCTCCTCTGGGTTGGGCTGTGCAACAGGGGCCGCTGGCCACTGCACCGTGGACCTGGCCTTGTCAGGCGCTCCCCCTGCTCTCCTGGCAGCAACGTGGAGGATTCACCCTTTCCTTCAAGCCCTGCCCTTGCAGCCTGCTCTCCACCCCCAGGCCAGTGGCCTCCTAGAGCCGGACTTCTCTCGTTCCATAGGTGGAGTCTCAGTTCCCTGCCTGGGTCAGCCAGTTCCTTCTCCGAGGCGGGGGAAGCCGCTCTGGGCTCCTTCAGAGAGAGGAGATAGAAGCTCAGCTGCGGGAGCTGGAGAGCAAGATCCTTGCCCACGTGGCCAAGACGCAGGGCAAGTCTGCGAAGGAGGCCTCGGCCAGCCTCGGGTTGGCGCTGCAGAAGGAAGGTGTGATCGGCGTGACCGAGGAGGTGAGGACCGCCAGCCCGGGGCACCTGGGCACGCACGCTCCCTGCTGTCCCTCTGGCAGCCGCAGGCCTGCATGCCCACACAGCCAGCTCTCCGGTCGCGTGCTGCCCCACGTGACCGGCGGGGCGCTGCTGGCTCGGGGGTGTGTGGGTGGCCCGCGTGCGGTCGCCAGCACAGGGCGGGCACAGGGCAGCTGCTTCCCAGCAACCGTCTCCGTCCCGTCTCCAGCAGGTGCACCGCATCGTCAACCAGGCCCTGAAGCGCTACAGTGAGGACCGCATCGGGCTGGTGGACTACGCCCTGGAGTCTGGAGGTGCGTGCCCCTCCCTCGCTTGGCCTCGCCCCGTCCCCACACGGGCCGGACGCCCTGCCCCTTCGGGGAGGACTTGAGAGCAGCACAAGCGGCCCACCCTGAACTCGGCACCAGCAAACAGCGGCCCAGAGCAGCCGGCAGGGGTTGGGCGGGGCCTGGGGCGTCTGCCCTCATCCCCAGAGGTGGGCGCCAGCAGGCCCTCCTGGGGTCCTTCACCCAGCGAGCTGAGCTGCTTGTCTGGCCTCCATCCCTGCCGGGGCCCGGCGCTCAGCTGCCCCTTCTCTCTCAGGCGCCAGTGTCGTGAGCACCCGATGTTCCGAGACCTACGAGACCAAGACGGCCCTTCTCAGCCTCTTCGGCATCCCCTTGTGGTACCACTCCCAGTCACCCCGCGTCATCCTCCAGGTGGGCGCCCAGGAGCGCAGCGGGGACCCCGGCACACAGACCCTCCTGTGTAACGGGGTGACGGTCCCTCCTGGGTCGCCAGGGCGGGCTTGCTGCAACCCGTGACCCCGCTGTCCTCCCCTCCAGCCAGACGTGCACCCGGGCAACTGCTGGGCCTTCCAGGGGCCGCAGGGCTTCGCTGTGGTCCGCCTGTCCGCCCGCATCCGCCCCACAGCGGCCACCTTAGAGCACGTGCCCAAGTCCTTGTCCCCCAACAGCACCATCTCCAGCGCCCCCAGGGACTTCGCCGTCTATGTGAGCACCCCACCCATGCGGGGCGGGAGGGGCCTCAGGGAGGAGACAGGGGCCCAGTCTTCAGTGGAAAACCACCCCGGGGCTGGAAAGGGCAAGACCTCACCTCCTTGCAACCTGTCCCGCTGCAGGGCTTTGATGAAGACCTGCAGCAGGAGGGGACACTCCTCGGCCAGTTCACCTACGACCAGGACGGGGAGCCCATCCAGACGTTCTATTTTCAGGTACAGCTTCCCTTTCCCCCAACTCAGCAGGTGCTGCCAAGCACGTACCTGTGGCAGGCACTGGGGGTTCAGAGCCAGAGGCTGTGGCCCCTGCCCCAGCCCCTGCGCGGCAGCTCCAGCCGTGGGCAGAGCGCGGCCCGCAGACCGGGGGCTGCAGAGAAAGGGCACTGCTGGGGCGAGCTTCCTGAGAGCGGGCAGAGTTCCCAGGGAAGAATATAGGAAGAGTGTTCTGGAGGCAGGGGAGGATCGCTACCAGGCAGCCTCAGGGCCCCCTCCCTCAGTTCCCCGGGCCATCTCTTCTGAGGCTCCAGGCCCCACCCCAGGAGGGTCCCCTGCAGACGCTGGCCCCCCCAGTCAGGAGAGAGGGGAGCAGCAGCGTGAGGGGGGCGAGAGGTGGAGCGGTGGGGCCGAGAGAGGCAGGCCTGGCTACAGCAGGGCGAGGGGTGCAGCCCTTGGACAGTGCCGTGCTGTAGGCAGAGAAGCGATGACGTGATGTCTGCGCAGTGAGTGCACAGAGACCGCGTGTACACGCTGAATCTGAACCCCAGCCTGGAGAGACAGCTGGGGGTGCAGTTGGGGGTGCCTGAGTATCAGACCAGGAGAGAGCAGGGAGGGTGGCCGTGAGCACGCACGCAGGTGCAAGAGGCTGGCGAATCAGAGAGCAGATCTGGCCAGACTTGGAGCTCAGGGGGCTGTCAGGGCGAGGAGTGCCCTGGGCTGGGCGTGCTGGGGGTTCCTCGGGGAAGGCTGCAGGCTGGGCCTCAGAAGGGGTTGGGGCAAGGCGGAGGCCAGGGGGCAAGGGCAGCGGAGTGCCGTGCCTGTGGGTCAGGGAGGCGAGATTTACCCCAAAAGCTGGCCCAGAAATCAGGATCTACTGTTTGAGCACAGAGGACAAACACCAGGGGATGTTGAGAACGAAAGGAAGAGGTTCTGCTCCGTTCAGACGAGGGGTTCTCTGCATGCCATGCAGCGCCGGGAGGCTGCTGAACCGTCACCCGGGGCGGGTGGTGCTGGGCCGCCCCCACTGGTCTCCGAAGCTCCTGAGAGCTGCCCAAGCTTCTGGAGACAGCCTTCGAGGCCGGCTCTGCACCGAGGCCCATGGGGGTGCAGGCAGGGACCGTCCTCTCCACTGTCGGGAGGTCTCAGGCCTGCGCGGGACCCCAATCTCTCCCTTCTCTATCCAGGACCCGAAAATGGCCACGTACCAGATGGTGGAGCTGAGGATCCTGACCAACTGGGGCCACCCGGAGTACACCTGCATCTACCGCTTCAGGGTGCACGGGGAGCCGGCCCACTAGCCTGCGCTGGGCCGCCGGCCGTGGGAGCCAGCCCCGCAGCAAGTGCCGCCCTGCTCAGAGGGGCAAAGGGCAGGCAGCGCCCCGCCACGCCCCTGCACGCTTGCTGAGCACCGGCTTCCGTGAGCAAGGGCACCGCCCGCTCACTGCCATGAGGAAGAGCCCCAGGGCCTCCCGAGGGGCAGAGCGCCCGGGACAGCGGCCCAGGGCCGCCTGTCTTCCTTCTTGCAGGGGGAAGTCTCTGCCTCCCGCTCCTGGGAGGGTGTAAATATGTAGCATATCATGCGGCTGCAGTTCCAGCAGAGGCGAGAGGACCGCCCCGCCCCCACCCGAGGCGGAGCAGCGAGTGGCAGTGGGGAGCTGTGGGGCCACAGCTAGGGTACGGGAAGGACTGCTGATCGCCCCCAGCCCCACCGGGGAAGTGAGCCCTCTGGGAGGGGGTGCACATGGGGCAGGTTGGGTTAGGGTTAGGCAGTTTGGGTAGAGGGTAGGGGCTCCTCCAGCAGGCTGGGGCCCCCAGCTGAGGGGAGCCTGGCCCTCAGGCTCCCGAAGGACCTCCATACACTGTATCTGTCCAAGGTCGAGGTGACCCTGGTGCTTCCTGTTCCCAAGGGGACCTGGCTCCTAGGAGCCGCTGAGGGCCCCCGCCTGTGTGGCCGAGTGGACCTGTGTGACCAGGAGCACCGCCCTGCGGATCCCCTTCCTCTGGGGGCCTGGGGTGCTGTTCTCTCCTGCTGCTGGGACTGAGGCGCAGGTTGCTCCCCACTCCTGCTAGAACCTGCCTGTGCCCCAAAGCAGTCACCTTCCCCTGGGGTGCAGGCAGCCACCTGCCTCTCCAGGCCGTGTCTGCCTGGCGTCAGCTCAAAGGGTGGGGGCCCCTTAGGCTCGCCCGCTGGTCCAGCCTGGCACACTGGTGGGAGGTCTGGCTGCGCCACAGGGGGCCTCAGCCAGGCCACTGATGTAAGGGGGCCCTAACCCTCAGCCTTTCCGCTCTTGCGTGGACTCTCTCCTTTCTGGCTCGTCTGTGGGGACAGTTGGGCGGGGGTGCCGGGGCAGGAGGCTGGGAGGGGGCAGGGAGGGGCTTAGGCAGGTCCTCCCGCATTATGTACATATTTTTCAAGGTCTTTTTTTTAACTGAGAAGCTAAAGGCTTGATTCCTAGCCCCGTTCTGTGGGGCACTGGGTTATATTCGAGAGGGGGCTCGGGGTACAGGTTCCAGCCACAAGGCTGGTCTGGCCAGGGGGAGGGGGCGGGAGGGAGGTGAGGACCAGCTAGAAAGGCGGCCGGGCCGCCGGTGGTCCTCGGCGTCCCCCCTACCCCCGCCCCAGACAACCAGCTTTTGTCTCACGCTCTCCTGTCACAAGTGCTGCACTGTTGGCTCCTAGTTTTTTATCTCCAGATTCTAATTTATGCCCATGCAAAAAATAAATTATGCCCAGGATTACAAGAGTGTGCGGTTCTTACTGGTCGCTGCTCATGGGAAGACAGTACGGACTCGCAGCCCGCTCTGGACAGTGGCTGCCTCATGGCAAGTCTCGCCCATGGCGCAGGCCCTTGGCCCCGTGCCCGCAAGGACGGTCCCTGGAAAGAGGGGGGGCCTGAGAGCCAGAATCTGTCAGCTCAGGGCAGCAGGGTCGGCTCGTCACAGGACTCGCCCCAGACTTGGTGCCGCTGACCAGCTGCCCAAGGGCCGGGCCAGAAGCCCCCGCCTGCCTCATCCCGGCCTGGCATCTGGCCCAGGGCTGGCCCCATCGCAGCTGAGGAAATAGGAAGAGACGGCAGAGTGGGTTTGGGGGTGAACCACCAAGGAGGGGGCATCCGCAGGGTGCAAGTCCAGCCTCTGACTTTGGGCCACATACTCACCCCTCAGCTGGGAGTCCTTTTCCTGTCTCCCGCCCGGCTGGCATTTAGCATCATTTCAACAAAAGGGCCACTCCCAAGCGGCCCCAGCAAGCGAGAGCCCGGGGTGGTCCACTCTCCCTGGTCCACTGGCCAGGGCCAGAAGCCTCGGTGCATCCCTCACCTCCGTCCAAGTCCTGCGGGCCCTCAGCACTCACGGCCTTCCCGCGGCACCGGACCCAATCAAACGTGCCCACGCAGCCCACTGCCTGTTCTGTAGCTGACTCTGCACCAGGAGACCTGAGGCCTGACTGACTGAACTCACACTCGTGCCCCACACGCAAGGACGGGCAGGACTTGCCGTTGGAGACGATCAGATTAACAACTTTATTCTCAGTCAACTACAAAAGGGCTGGTGTCTTGTTCCAAGTGGAGAGCTGGGGGCTGAGACCGGCAGGGGACCTGGTCGTCCAGGGCAACGCAACACTTCACTCAGCCCCTGCCCACTCTGGCTTGGTGGCAGGACGTCCAGACCCCCCTGAGTGAGGGCAGCAGCCAGGCGGGGCCATTTCCAGGCGTGAGGCAGCTATGCTTGTCGGGGGGAGGGTAAAGACAAGCCCCGCTGCCCCACGGCCCAGCCCTGCAGACAATGCCCACAGCGGTGGGGTGGGGACCAGCAGGGGGTGGGCCCTGCATCCTGCAGTCACGGAGCCAGCAGAGGGCAGAGGCCCCCTGAAGCCAGAGCCAGAGAGCAAGGGGGCAATGGCCAGTGGTCACAGGAGAGGGCAGAGGCCAGGACACACGGGACCCCGGACCAGGAATGGCTGGGGCCAGCCTGCTGGTGACACTGCTTTTCTCTGAGCCGCTCCCTCCTTAACCAAAGAAAGGAGGGACAGCGCCCGCAGACGGTAACTGCTGTCCTCAGGGAGCTGGGAGCCCATCGGGGAGCAGAGAGGTCGGGCCACGCGGCCCCAGCCTGGCCTCCGTGTGGGCTGGGAGCCGCGCAGGCTGAGCAGTGAGGGGCCTCGTCCGGCACAGGCTGGCACTTCTGCTGCCCCGCACGCAGCGCCCCACCGCCGCGTCACCACCGCGAATGAGGAACTGAGGCTTGGAGGGCCCAGTCACTGTCCCGCGTCCGGCTGGGGGAGGAGCCTGGGCGCTGGGCAGGCAAGAGGACACCGTCAGCTTGAACCAAGTTTTATTCTGTGCTGGTCGGTCCACGGCCACTGTCAGTGGTGACTAGAAACGGTCGGAGGGGCGAGGAGGGGGCCAGTAGTCTGGAGGCAGAAGAGACTCGGGGACAGGAGGGAGGCGGGACTAGGGAAGGACCCAGCCGGCTGGGCGTCTGCCCCAGCAAGGGAAAGCACACATCTTCGCCCATCAGCGCCCCCAAAACCGAGGGCTCCAGCCCACAGCTCAGACCAGGCTGGTTCAAGGCCTATGTGGCAGCAGCGGCAGCCCCCCCCCCCCCCCCCCCCCCCCCCCCCCCCCCCCCCAGTGATTCTTCCAGAGGTTTCACGTTCTGTCGGGCCTGAAAATTTGTCCTCGCTGCCTGCTACCTGCGCTCCCCGCACTTCCCTACCGGGGTCAGGCCCCACCGCAGTGCTCCCTTCGTAGCCACGGTGGGGTGCGCTGGTGGGCTCCTTGTCGGCTCAGGGAACGCCACAAACCCCAACCAACAGGAGGTGCCATAGTAGGGAGCCCCTTCTCCCCGCCAGCAGTCCGGTCCCAGCCTAGGTCACCAGTGCCCCGAGGCCCAGCGGGTCCTGAGCCCAGACCACGCAGTGGTGGCTCCCGGGCCGGGCACGCGCAGGATTGTCTCCAGGGGAGGGAGGCCGTCCGCGTCTTTGGGTCAGCGCCGGGGCAGGCAGGGGCAGGCAGACCGTACAATCCAATCGCCGCTCCTGCCACACGGCCACAGGCTACGACTTAAGAGCTTTTGGCATTACCTGTGTTGGGGTTAGAGGGAAAACAGGGAGCGAGAAGAAAGGGGGCGCCACCACTCTGCCTGTAAAGTCCGCAGCCCCAGAGGGAGGGCTCCGGCCCCGCAGCGGCACAGACCCTCACCCCGAGAAGCCCCCAGCCCCGAGACTGGCTCTGGGGGGCCCGAGCAGAGAGTGAGGCGGGCAAGAGGCACCGTCCGCTCCTCACAGTCCAAGAGGCTCTCCCAGACACGGCTGGCGGCCGCTGAGGAAGCCGGATGCTGAGGCTGGCCGCTGAGGCTGACCGCTGCGCCCCGCCACACGCACTCGGACGCGTGCGAGTACAAAGAATAAAAACGAAGGGCCCGTCCAGATGTACAAAAATGTGTGTGAAGAAGAAGACAGAAGAGGGAGGGAGATGGTCAGTCTTCCGGACGTCTGGCCACCTTCCTCAGCTTATAAATTACAACCCCCCTGGAAAACGGGGGTGGGGGAATGAGGCGGCACCAGCTGTGGCCTGGGGCGGGCGGGCGGGCGGCCGCGGAGCTGCGCTGGCCCGTCCGGTGGAGCAGGGCCCCGGTACAGGGATCCCTGGGGACGGGCGTGGGGGATCTAGCAGCCGCTGGCAGGAGTCACGCAGGCCCCTTGGGACTTCACCTTGTGGCGCTGGCCCCCCCGTCGCCGGCCCCCACTGCTGGGCTTGGGCTGAAAGAGAGAAAGGAGGAGCCTGAGGAACCGTGGCCGTCGGGAGCAGGATAGCGGCGGGGTGGCCAGGAGAGGCGCTGGCGGGCCGTGCGTCAGCCAGGCCCCGAGGGCCCCGCCAGGGCTGGCACTGGCGCCCTCCTCGCGGCGCGGGTCACGTGTGTGCCGGCACGGGGAAGCTCCAGAAATGCACAAAGAGCAGGGACCGACGCCAGCCACTGCTGAGGGCAGAGGGCCAGAGGCGGGCTCGAAAGGACAGCCAGGCGCGCGCCCTCCTCCAAAGAGGGCTCGCGGGGGGGGGGGGGGGGGGGGGGGGGGGGGGGGGGGGGGGGGGGGGGGGACCGGGAGGCGTGCACAGGAGACGCCGCAGAGAGCCAGCTGGCCCAGGCTCCAGGCCACCTGCGCTTCAGAGGTGTCGTGCCAGGGAGGAGGCACCAAGGACCCCAGGGCTGGCTCGCCGCAAAGGGAGAGGCCAGCAGTTTTCTGTGCTGTTCATTAAAACAAACGCAGGTCACGGTCAGGACCCAGTGAACAGATGCTACGTCGGCCACAGCTCCAGTCGGAAAAGCCCCGACACAGACCGCTCACACGCACACTGGCGGCGCAGAAACCTTCCACATGGGAACTGGCAGATGTGGCCCTGCTGGGACTCCCGGGGGCGCCCACAGCCTGCAAGCCGCCCGCGTGCAGCCCCAGCCCCCAGCCCGGCCCACGGCGGCAGGAGGTGTGCTCACCTGTGCCTGGAGGCTGCTGGACGCAGCGGGCTGCGCGGTCCCCAGGGAGCAGCTTTCCTCTCCAGGGGGGGGTGCCCCCCCCGCTGGCCCTCCAGAGGGTCCCCCGTCCTCTCGTTTGGTCAGGGGGCCCTTTTTCGTCGACTGCATTTTAATCTGCTGGGGCTTGGAGTTCATTGGGGAGTTGTTGGTGGTCTGGAGGAGCTGTGGGAACCAAGGGGTTACGGATGAGGTTGGGGCTGCGGGCGGCGACGTCCACTCCTCACTTCTCACTGCCAGCCTGGCTGGTCCCAGAGGCGATGGCTGAGGCCATTGTGGTGTCTCAGGGCGCGACCTCACCTGCCTCAGCGCAGCCCAGCCCCGTCCTGTTCCATCCCGACTGTTCTCCCCAAAGACGATCTGTGAAGCTCAACCAGTCCCCGCTCCCCAGCACCCAGGCCAGAGCCCACGAGCCGACCTCAAAGCTGTCTCCTGACCATCAGCTGCACCCCAGCCCCCGGCCCAGACTGCCCCATTGCAAGAGTCTGGACGCGCTTTAACTTCAAGTCTCAAATGGAGCAGTCTGAGTGTCAGCTTGAGCAGCACTTGGAGGGTGACAATCAGAACCCCACGCGCTCCCACCAGGAGGGACTGATGACTGACCCCGAGCTTTGCCCGGCCCCATCACTTGTCAAGCAAAGCGGGGGTGAGGGGGTGGAGGGGGAGATGTGAGGGAACCATAGTGAGTGTTGGTGGCTGCCGCCAGGCTCTCAGCAGTGCCAGAGGCAAACAGGTCTTGGGGGACGCAACTCAGCCCCCCACAGCTCACTGCAGCCGTAGGGTCACCACCACAGGCCTGAGGAGGAGGAAGGCCACGCAGGCTCGGGCCACTTCTTCCCTCTCCATGGAGCAGGGGTCAAGCCGCCCATGAAGTGCCCCTGCCCCAGGCCATGGGCAAAGCCCATCGAGGGCAGAAGGCGGCTGCAGGACACAGACAGCCCAGCCCAGCCTCCCTCCCGGCAGCTCCCACTCCAGACTGGCCCAGCGCGGTGCCAGCCTCTGCCATCACAGTCAGCCCCCACAGAGCACCACGCCTCAACCCACCGCCTCTCTGCCACGGCCACCACCGAAGCCCAGGGCCGCTTCTCGGGGCCAAGGGGCCTGGGGCACACCTGGTGCTGCTCCAGGCTTGCGTGCCGGGGCCTGGCGCCGGCCCGGACAGTCGGGCTTCTTGTAAGGAGACTGCTGTCCAAGCGCTGGGGTGGGGGACCCAGGACGTTATTGGGGGGAACATAAACCGTCCGGCCTCCATGGAAAACCGTATGGACACCTCTCAAAATGTGCAAAAGGGACCCACCACACGATCCAGCAACCATGCTCCTTTATGGGGCCAACGGACACGAAAACACCAACTCAGAGACACCCACAGCCGGGCTCACCGCGGCACGCGACCACAGCCAGTGCCGAGGCCCCTCGGCACCAGCTCGGCTGCGTGGGGAGGCCGACACGGTGCGTGTGCCCGAGCCCGCTCGGCCACCAGAGACCTCCCACCTGCAGCAGCGCGGACGGGACTGGAAGAGGCTACGCTACGCGAGTCGGTCAGCAGAGAGGCAGACACCAGGTGAGCTCACTCGGGCGGGTATAAAGAAAAGAGGCAAAGGAGCAGCCCAGACGACCAAAGCACACGACTCCGGGCCGACTGCAGACTGAGATGTGCCGTGCGGGGCGCGTGGCGGAGGGTGCTGGCGGCGGCGGCAGCGGCAGTGGTGTGGGGTGTGCAAAGGGCTGTGAGCCTGCACCCCTGAGGCAGCGCTGGATAGAAGCTGTCCCTCCCCCGCCAGAACTGGGGGGACCCTGGTGCCTCCAGGGCGTGGGGTCTGCGGGGCCTACCTTGGTGATGGTGCCCACCGCTTTGGTCCGGCCTTCCCGGAACACCAGCCGCTGGTCTATGTGCAGGTACTCGGGGGTCTTGATGAAGCGGAAGTGCACAGTGGCCTTGTCTCCGGTGCGCAGACAGTCCTTGTCCATGCTCAGGATGGTGGCCGTCTGCCTGATGCTCCCGCAGTGCACTGCAGGGCAGCCGGGTCAGGACGGGCGCCCCCGCGGCCTAGTGGCCAGCGCCCCAGAGGTCTGCCGTGGTCTGATCTCCTGCCTCACGCCCGCCCACATTTTGCTCCAGTCAGACTCCCCGGATCCCCGGCCTGGCGCCTGAGCGCAGGCACTCTGCTGGGCTGCGTGGCCTCTCCGAACTGGAGCACGCCTCGGCCAGCTCGTCCCTGTGCCCAGCACCCTGGGCTCGGCTCAGGCTCACAGCAGCCTTCAGCAGTTTGCTGAAGGGCCACGGCAGCGCGAGTTCGATCCCCAGCTAGGAGGGGACCCACATGGCACAGCACACCTCTCCTATCTCCCCACTGCCCCCCTCAGCAGTGTGTTTCAGTCAGTCTGCCTGTTCTATTCCTGGCTCTGTCTCTGGTGGATCCTCTCACCCCCCGCACCCCTGGCCTGTGCTCCAGTGCTCGTGTGCATAAACAAATAAATCTTTTAAAAAAAAAAAGTTTGCTGAAGGGATGAGTGAGGCCCCGCACACGGCGGCCACTCAGTGTTTGCTGCCGCTCACGGGGGTGGGGGAGAGGGGACGGCGTGGCTACACAGGGAGAGACCAGAGACCTGGCTGAAGCTGCCGCCTGGGGGCCTGGGGTACTGGAATACTTCGGGGGGACTTAGAACTCCTCAGCAGGTGGCACCCTGAGACACCTACCCATGGCTTGGTAGCGTGGGCTGATGGTCGTGGGGTGATGGAGGACCAGAATCTCAGCCTCAAACTCCCAGGACGCCTGGGGGTTCAAGCGTGGAGAAACCATGACCATGCCCTTCCGGATGGACGAACGCTTGATCTGAAAGCAAGAGGAGACCCCAGGCCTCAGGGACGGCAGCAACTCTGGTTGCCCCCACCAGTGCTGGAAGGAACGGGCCGTCCGACTTGGCCTTGACCTCTCGCTGCCAAGGACCTCAGGGTGGACGGTGCGGCATGGAAAGGCTGAGCACTGCCCCTGGGGCCTTGGGGGTAAAAAGGTCTGCATGGGAAGCAGCCTCTCCTCTGGGCCTGACGAACGAAGCGGGTGGCCAGGGGGCGCAGGAAGGTGAGCAATGGCAGAGGAGAGGGCAGGTACGGCATGACCGCCACAGGAGATGAAAAGAGCAGTCCCCCTTGCCGGTTAGTTTGGTTGACGGGAGAGGTAAGGCGCCCCAGAGCCGGCACTCGCCCCAACCCCCAGGAGGGACGGATGACCGGGAGGAGAGTGTGTGGGCCCCTCAGGGAAGGCACCTCTGCTCGGCAGGGCCCCACCTGCCCTCGCCCAGAGCTCAGGCCAGGTCGGCCTGGGGGCGCCCAGCTGCGGGGCTCACTAGCTGTCGCTCCTGGACACACGCCCTGGGCTCTCTAGCCTCAGTTTCCCCATCTGTAAGAGGGGCCAGGAGTCCCTGCCTGGCAGCGCACCGTGGGGCCGGGGCGGCCAGCACTGGGCCTGCGGAGCCGGGGCTTCGGCATTGCCACACTCACCTTCTTCAGCGCGAAGGAGGCCGTCTGGCCCCCCCGCACCTCCTTGACCGGCATGCGCTTGCGGTGGATCGACTTGACGGCGATGGGCAGGAAGTTGCCCAGGGGGTCCGGGCCCAGCAGCAGCGTGTCGTTCAGCCTGATCAGGCCCCTCAGCGTTGTCCCCGACACCACTGTCCCCACGCCCTGCGGAGAAGCCCAGGCCGGTGGGTCCCGCCCGCTGAGCCCTCCCGCCAGACCCATGGCGCCTCTGCCGGGAGCGCCCACCGGCCCTGCCTGCACCTGCCCGGCGCCCCGCGGCCACCCACCGGCACGGAGTAGGTATCGTCGATCTGGAACTCCGCAGGCTCTTCCTCCCGGTAGCTGGTGCGGGGGGAGAGGAGGTTGAGGAACATCTTCAGCAGATCTAGGTTCTCGCCTGTGACGTTGGAGATCTGGAATATCGGGCACATCCTAAGTGGAGGGCAGAGAGAAAGGAAGAAGGGAGCTCAGGCGCCAGCTCCTGGCTGGACGCGGGGAGACCAGCGGGGGCTCCTGAAGAGCTGCTGCTGCTACTGCTGCAGCCCCCGACCCTTCACCCACTTTGCTCCGCCACCCCCTACACCCCTGGGCAGAGCTGTGCTCAGAGAAAAGCGCTCCAAAGGGGTTCTCTTTCACTCAATTTTATTCCTGAAAGCTGGCGCTCCGCCCCTACAGCACTGCCCACTTTGGGGCGCTCCTGGCTGCCTCTTCCTACAGCACTCAGCCGGCTCCCAATCTTTAACCGCCTTCCACCGCAGAGAAGACCCCAGATCCCTCCCCCGATGTGCCTGCTGGCTTATTTCGTCCACATTCCCACCAGACCAAGGAACCGCCCCTGCCTCTACCAGCTTGGTGCTTTCTTCCCCCGTGTGTGCTTGATCCTCCTGCCGCGTTCCCTCCTTCGACTCCCAGGATCTCCCCTCCCAGAGCCAATCTCTAACGCTGCTTCCTCCAGGAAAGCCTTCAGGGCAGCTCTTGGAGAAGTTCGCGTCACAGCTGTGTGGCCACATTTGATTTCTGTCTTGGCTACTCAATGGTCTCTACCTTTCCTAGTCAGCGTTCATTAAACTCGCAGATCCAGGAATTCACCTGCGCAGAACAGCACCCACAAAATGATCTGACGGGGCTGGCTGCAATGTACCCCCTCTGCTGGCCACAGCTGGTACTGAAGCCCGCGCAGGGGCGGCGCTGCAGGCCCAAGGGCCAGGCATCACGGGGCCCAGACTCCAGACCCAGCCCAGAGCAGGTGGCTCCTCACTTGGTGCACTGCGATCAAGGCAGTTTCTGTGACCGAGGGGCGGGAGTACAGTACACGGATTATTCCTGAGTCAACTCAACCCTCAACGTATAGGTGAGGAGCCCAGCAGAGGGCACCCCCAGAATATTAATGGAATCAAAGACAGGTAATCGGTACATGCCAAAACTGATCTGTGATCTGTGATGAGAGCACTTTTGAGAAATAATGGTGCAGAAGTAGCAATGGTTCCCAAAGGGCTATGCACCGATCACACGGGCTGGGCGCAGCGCTGAGGGTCCCCACATGCCCTCCAGCACACACAGGGGCCCGTGGCTTCCGAAGGCACTGCCATGCCGAGCCACAGAGAAGGACCTCGCGCCAGCCCAGACCCTTCCACCCTGCGGCCTCGAGTAGAGGTTTCCACGAGCTCTGACAGCCCCGCCAGGAGCCTCACCCACGGCCGCCCTGCCAGGGGGCCCACCCTCACCTCTCAGAGCTGAAGTTGGAGGCTGTCACGATCACGTCGTCCTTGCTCTGCACCAGCACGGGGATCTTCCGGCACCCTGGGGACTTCAGCAGCCGTTGCAAGAGCTTCAGTGTTTCTTAAAGGTGAAAAGGACACAGTCAGGGGATACAGGACACGGCCTTCTCTCCGGCCAGGCCTCACGGCAAGATGCTCATTAGCAATGCACGCAGGAGACCAAGATGAGGACCGGTGTTAAGTGCCACCAGGCCCAGAGAAACCGAAAGGAAGAGCAGAACGTTGGGTGAGGACGAGCTACGAGCACAGCAAGCGCACAGGAGAGGACTGTTTGCTAGTTACAAGCCTGAAACCTGTCTGGTTTCTCCAGAAATCAGGCAGCGGACCCACACCCAGCAAAAGTGTTGGACCCATGAGAAGGAAAAAATTCTTCCCAGATTGCTCTGGTTCTTGGAAGAGTTCCTCTGGGGCCTCCCTGGTGGCAAAGGGGTTGAAGTCAATGCTATCAAGCTATCCAAAGCCACTGCAGCATGAGTTCAATCCTGGCCAGGAAGCGGACCCACACGGCGCAGCAGACCTCTCCTGTCTCCCCACTGCTCCCCTTAGCAGTGTGTTTCAATCGATCTGCCTGTTCAGTTCCTCAGTCTGTCTCTGGTGAATCCTCTCACCCCCACACACCTCTGGCCTGTACCCCAGCTCTTGTATGCATCAGTAAATAAATCTTTTAAAAAATAAATAAATCTTTTTTTCACACATTCTTTTTTTTTAAAAGATTTATTTATTTATGCATATAAGAACTGGGGTACAAACCAGGTGTGTGGGAGCGGTGAGAGGATCCACCAGAGACACAGTGGGAAATAAACAGGCAGATCAACTGAAACACACTGCTGGAGGGGAGCAGCGGGTGAGGCAGGAGAGGTCTGCTGCGCCATGTGGGTCCCCTCCCTGGCCGGTGGCAGGGAT
>JAGFMF010011854.1:1833683-1901911 GCA_019455555.1 Galemys pyrenaicus | reverse complement strand
TGGGTTAAGCAATGCACTATGAAGCAAACTGCAGCCACTGCAGCAAGAATTCAATCCCTGCCACCGGCCAGGGAGGGGACCCACATGGCGCAGCAGACCTCTCCTGCCTCACTCGCTGCTCCTCTCAGCAGTGGATTTCAGTGGATCTGCCTGTTCTGCTCCCCACTCTGTCTCTGGTGACTCTTCTCACCCCCTGAACCTCTGACCTGTACCCCAGTTCTTGTATGCATCAATAAATAAATCTTTAAAAAAAAAAAAAGAAAAGCTCCTCTGGCAAAAGGACGCCCAGGACACCTAGACAGCCACAGAGGACACCCTCCAGAGGCCTTTGGGTGAGGACATGCTACTTCCACAGCTTCCACTGGCCACAAAGATCAGGCAGAAAGGCAGGAAGGCCTCGCCCTGCAACCTGGTGCTGACGCCTGTGCCGGTGAGAGGTAAGCAGACCCTCCCCCCAGTGCACCACACAGACCCAGCTGGAGGGGGAGGCCATGGCCGAGGGGAGAGGGGACCTGGCTCGGGAGCCCAAGGGCCCTGCATCCCAAACCAGAAGGTCCAAGGAGATAATTTGAGGCTGTGCTCAGACCCAGGCAGAACATTCTCGCCTGCTGGCGATTCAGAGCAATGCCTGGGTACAAGGAGCTCAAGACAGGGCCGCAGCCCCGGCGGCAGCACACCATGGGGCGGAGGAGGGCGGCAGCCGTCCAACAGCCTCTGCGAGGCAGGGCCACACTCACCTTGCAGGATGTTGGCCGGACACATGTCGATCTTGGTGACCACCACAAAGACAGGTACGTTGAGCGCCAGTGCCAAGCCCAGGTGCTCCTTGGTCATCCCCACGATGCCAGCATTGCTGCCCACCTGCCCCAACACAGACAGCAGTCAGGTCACGGAGACAGCGGTCACTCTTGTGGGCACAGGGGCTCCAAGAGCACCAAGGCCTCCACCGGAACAGGGCGCGGCAGGCGGGAGCACCACGCCGAAGAAGAGAGCCGCTGGGCAGCTCTGCGCCCTGTTCCAAGGACGTGCCTGATCAAAATCTGAGCTTCGCAAACCACAGGCCTGCAAACGATAACGAGGACAAGCCCAGCAGCCGTCAGGAACCAGGCGCTGCGGCAAGGGCAGCTGCTGATACTGTCACGACGCCGTCCTCTGACACGTCCTTAAATCTCACCACGAAGACTCCTTCAACACGGCAGGCACGAGCGAGCGTGGGACTGAAGAGGGCGCTCTTGTCTGCGGACCAGGACAACCCCCAAGCTGTGTGTGTGTGGGGGGGGGGGGGAGCAAGGTGACTGTCGCATGCTGCCAGGGTGGGGAAGGGGTCCCAGGGCGGCACCGGGAGCAGCTGAGCTAGCAGGCGTGCTTAGAGCCTAGCATTGGGTGCCACCACGGAAGGCCGTATCAACACCCTGGTCGCAGGAATGGCGGAAGGCAGTTCCCACCACTGCGAGGAGCTGTGCTGACGTACTGGGGGATGAAGAGTCACACTGTCTAAAATCTGCTTTCAGACGATTTAGCCAAAACCCAAAAGCAACCAAGCAAAAAAATACACGTCTGTATCCACTGCCTGTGCAAATAAAGAAGGCCAAATGTTAATGAGTGGAGCACGCATGGAACGGCTTTCGCCTCTTCTATGGAGGAGCAGTCCTGGGTACGCACTGTGGCTACAGACTATCTCAGGGAGGCACCTGAGAACTGGAAATTCTGGTTAACTCCAGGAGGAAGCTGAGCGGAGGTGGAGGGAGACCATGGCCGGCTGCTGGCACCCTGGCACCCTTCCACCTCCGCGCCTTAGAGCCTCACCCAACCAGACAAGTGGAAGTCCGAATGGCCTCCGATGCCCTTTGATCCTCACAGCTCACAGGGAGTCCCCACCCCACAACACCACACTCTGACCACAGCGGCACCCCGCTGCCCTCCCCCTCCCGGGGTTCCCCTCCCCTCCAGCCACACCCCCTAGTGTTCTCCAACCCAGAGAAGACAAGGCTCCATCACCCCTCTGTTGTCTATTACAAAGGCCTCCCTCTTCCTCCAAGAAATTCATTCTCGTGGAAAAATATTATTTTACTGTTTCCTACATAAAATTTCAATACTTGGATGTTGGCCTAGAGACAAATAATACATAACGTTTCCTCCGGGGTGAATTGGTTTTCATTAATTGGCCTTGCTCATGCAGCTTGGGGAGAGAAGCGCCTTTAAACTGGCTTTTAACACTTCCCCAAACACGCCCTTGGGTCTCCACTGAGCCCCTCCCTGCAGAGCAGCTTTCCTGGGCGCCCAGGGAGACAGGGACCTCCAGAGCCTAAGGCAGAGCCCACAAGAGCAAGAGCTCCCGCCTGTGCCTCTCCTTCTCTTTCCTCTCCCGCTTCGGAGAATCCGCCTGAGAAGCTGTTTGTGGGGCAATTTGATGGCGTTTGCTCTGAACAGATGCTTGTGTTTCCGACACTCGTTAATACAGACAGCCAGGAGGTCTGGGAAGCAGGGAAGAGCTTCGGGAAGGCCTTGCCAAAAGAACGCTCGCTTGTCTGCTGTTCCCTCTGTGAAGCTGTGTCAAGGTCGGGGGCCTCGCGGACTCCCGCTCCGTCCAGGGAGGAAGATCAACAGGACCAAAGGCAAGCTTGGCCACAGGCTCCACGGGGCGCCTCTGCTCCTTTCCCTCTCAGTTCCTCTCCGGAGGGGCTGCTTAAAAACCCGCTCCCTCTAGACTGAGCGCTCTCCCGAGCCGGGGCGGCCCTAGCTCCCGCTCATCTTCAGGCAGGAGGAGCCACTGGGCCGCCCCTTCCCGTGGGCCTCAGAAGAGCGCAGCCCTCGGGCCCACCAGGACGGCCCCTCGGCTCTCCTCCACCTCTTCCCTCTTCCCCGGGCTCCCCGCCCTGAGGGTGCCACGTGGTATCACCTCACAGTAACCCAATCCCCTATTTCTGAAGGTCCTAAGGCTGCCCCAGAACCCTTGTCAAGGCCCCTGTGAAAAGCAAGTGGTTGCAAGTGAGCTGTGGGTCTACTTAGAGAAGCCCCGCCTAGCCTCACCTAGAGGACAGGTCCGGGGCACCCCTGGAGGTGACTAGGGTTCAGTGGACTGGGCACCCCCCGAAGCTGGCCGCCCTCATCAGCTGGTGCCCCAGGCCAGTCAGAGCCGCCATGGGCCAGCACCAGCCACACACACTCACCATGAGCATGCAGAAGTCAGGCAGGTGGCCCGTCATGCCGAAGACCGTGGTCTTCAGGTACTTCTCGTGGCCGGCCAAGTCGATGAAGGTGATCACCTTAGTGGACTTCTCGCAGATCTTGGTCCACTCCAGGCTGCCCCCGTGGCTGTCTGGCTTGTTCACCACGTTGCCCTCACTGTCGAAGCCCAGAATGTCGTTGCCCACGCTGCTGGTGCGCCCAGATTCGATCTCGTGCTTGTGGCGGAAGAGCTTCTGGCGGGCGAAGCCTCGGCCATTGTCCAGCTCCCCGTGCGTCAGGACCCCCAGCAGCGTGCTTTTGCCAGCGTCCACGTTGCCCACCACGGCTACCCTGAAGGTACATGAACCCGCACACCCGTGTGAGAGTGAGTGGGTGAGTGGAGTGAGCCCCAGCAGCCGGACCTGTGCCCCCACAGCTCACGGCTCCTCCCCACGGGCGAGCACACTGGGGATGGCCCCGAAGCCGTGCCCGGAGCGGAACTGGGCCCCCGCCACACGGTTTCCTGCCTCTTCCCCGAGCGTCTCCAAGGAGAGGAGGCCCCGAGTGAGGACAGGCACACGACGCTCGCCCCATGACTGTGTCCAGCCTCACGGGCGCCGGAGAGAAAACAGGCCCAGGCGTGGTGGTCGGAGGGTGGCTGGCTGGCCGCCCTCCCACGCTTCCCAAACGGACACACTCAGGGCGGGGGAGACGCAGAAACAGAAAATGGAGCCGTTGCGTCTCCAGACGCTTCCGGGCCTCAGCAAGGACAGGAGTGGAAGGGGTGACGTGGACACACAGAGGGCCCCATGACCCTGCCCGGGGAAGCCCTAGGCCTCAAGGCCCCGCGCAGGGGCCCAGGGGCTGTCCTGAGGCGGCTTTACCTGACCTCCAGGAAGTCATTGTCGCCTACTCGCTTCCGCACCAGGTAGTCGCGCACACGGCCGCCCGCTTCTTGCCGCTCCCGCAGGAGGATGACGTCGGCCTCAATCTGTTCGGCCATGCTCTTCACCGTGGCGTAGGAGGCCTCCATGTCGGCTTCACTCAGCCCGTACTCAGTCCCATCTGGGGAAAGAGCCCAAGCGTCAGCCCGCCGACGAGCCGCCAGTCCACCGCACCGCCACAGACCCAGCTGGGCCCTGGGAAGCACGCAGGCCCCTCCACCCTGCGCTCCAGGACCCCAGGCACAGAGTTAGACGCGTGCCACGGGCTTGCCCGCTAAGCAGGGCCTTAGTGGTTCATCCTGAGGCTCTCCTAAGGTTTATGCCAAGCTCACGCCACGGCCTGGGAATACAGGTGCCCTTAGCGATCTCACAGCCCAGCGGGAGAGACAGACAGGAAATTAATTAATGGCAGGATGGCTTGCGCGCTGTGCTCCAGAACAGCACAAAGAGAACGTAAAGCGTGAGCCACTAGCACTGCGTGGCGAAGCCGAGGACAGCTTTGCAGGAGGCTGACTCCAAGGGTGAAAAAGGGGGCTGCAGAGAGAGAAGACACCCCAGGCAGAGGAGCGAAGCACAGAGCACAGCACTCAGGGAGCACGGTGAGCAGCAGGGCAGCGAGCGCGGGAGACTGCAGGAGAGGCAGAAGCAGTGAAGCAGCAGCGTCCGCAGCAAACAGCCCTTGCCAGGTGCGGGGAAGCCTGGGGGTGGCAAGGCAGCAACAGCATCCGTCCCCATGGGGAGAAAGAGCTCCCCGGCAGCGGTATAAAGCGTGCACTGGCAAACGAGAGACCAGAAAAGGGGTGCCGGTCGGAAAGTCATTCTAATAATTCACACGAGAGACGATGAGGGCATGAGACAGAGGCCAGTGGGGAGAGAGTTTAAGAACGGCTGTGGGGCAGATCTTTAGCGGAGGTGACTCAGGTGGCATGTCCAGCCAGAGCTGGAAAAAACGAGTCCGACCTCAGGATGGGCAAAGGAGTCAGACAGAAGGATGGACCAACTGGCCACTCATTTCCCGAGTGCCAACCATGCCACAGTTCCTGCCCGGTGCCAGTCCCCACACTCACGGCCTCACCTTCGCCTCCTGCCTCAGAGAAACACCCCACACTCCCTGGGCCGAGCCCCCAATGTGTGCCCAGCCTTTTCTCCTTGAGCACCCCCTGAAGACCCTGCAGAGCCTACCCATTGCAAGTGAGTTCGGGTCATTCCTAAACCATGAAAGGGAAACCCACCCCCTACCCTCCTCCCCCCCCCCGCCCTCACCGCTTCCAGCATCTCTCATTGACCTGTTCCTCGTGACCTGCTGCATCTGTCCACACAAGGAGAAACTACTTCTGAGTCACCGGCGGCCTTCTACCCACTCTATCTGTGCCCTTGCTGTGCTAACACTGGCCACACATCCCCGGCGTCTTGCAGCACTTCCCTCCCACCCAACTTCCCAATTCTCTCCATTCACCTCCTACCCTCGGGTTCCTGCAGTCCCCTCGCTGCCTCCTCCTGCTCCGGCCCCTGAAGGCCAGTGTGCCCAGCGGTCAGCTCGCATGCTCGTCTCTATGCTCTGAACGTCCCCCTGAGCCATCTCATCCAGCACTTCAAGTGTCACTCTGAAAACTGCAAAGGCATTCATTTTCTTTTCTTCTGATAAAGATTTATTTATGCATACAAGGACAGGGGTACAGGCCAGAAGTGTGGGGGTGAGAGGACTCACCAGAGAGAGTGGGGAACAGAACAGGCAGATCGACTGAAACACACTGCTGAGGGGAGCAGCGGGCGGGCGAGGCAAGAGAGGTCTGCTGCGCCATGTGGGTCCCCTCCCCAGTTGGCAGCAGGGATCGAACTCGTGCTGCAGTAGCTGTGATTTGCTTCACAGTGCTATGCTTAAACCACTGCACCACCAGGGAGGCCCAAGACAATCATTTTCTAGGGCTTTCCTGGTGGCACAAGGGTTAAGTCTAAGCACCATGAAGCAGCCGCAGTCACTGAACACAAGTTCGATCCCCGGCCAGGGAGCGGACCCACATGGCACAGCAGACGTCTCCTCACTGCTCCCCTTAGCAATGAATTTCAGTGGATCTGCCCGCTCTGCTCCCCACTCTCTCTCTGGTGGATCTCTGGTCTACACCCCAGCTTTTGTGTGCATAAATAAATAAATCTTAAAAACACACACACACACACACATTCATTTTCTAGAATGATCCTTTTCCCAGAGTTCCAGATTGAGTTTCCAATTGCCTGGATGATACTAACTCCTAGAGGCCTGATGTCCAGGCTCAACCACCCACCCTCTTCCGAAGCAACAGCACCCAAACTAGCACCATTAGCAAAGTGCCCTCTGAGGCAGACGCCATAGCTCCTGTCCCTGACGGCATGGGCTAAACAGAAACCAGGGCCTCGGAACTGGGAGGGGGCAAAAGGGCCGCACTGGCCAGGTCTCCTGAGCCTCTGCCCGAGCCTTCCCTTGCAGGCAGCCCTCACTCTGGTGTTCTCCTTTCACATGCCAGCGCCATCCTGCCGATCTCTTGCCACACCTGCTGATTCTGGCTTTATATCTGCCCTTCGTTTCTCTTTCTGCCAACCCGCTGCCACCGGCCTGACTCAGACCCTTACTCTGCTGGAATCGCCACAGCAAACCCTCAGTGGTCTCAGCAGCGCTTGCCTCTACCCCTTCATCCACTCCTGCATAGAGTATGAGCAGAAGCCCCTAGACCAGCAAGCTCTGATGTCACTTCCGAGTCCAGCCCAGGCCCCGGATGTTCAGCTCCAGGTATCCCGTTTACTCTACACCCCCTCCCCACTCTCCCCTTGAAGTTCTGCCCCAGTGCAAGTGGCCCGGTCTCCACACCCTCACATTCCCTGCACTTGCCAGCTCTCCACCCCTGCTCAGGAGACACCTACCCCACAGGGCCCATCAGGACCCCCGCCCCCGCCAGAGCTGGGCTGCTCTGCTTGACGCCATGCACCAGTCCCACCTCGGGGCATGGTGTCTTTGGGTCACGTCTGCCCTCACAACACAAGAACGTCTTGAGGTCAGAGACCCGTCAAACACTCCCTGGAAGGCCCATGAGGGGTGTCTGTCACACATCCAGCCCTTCAGCATTTGTAAGTGCAAAACGGGA
Source organism: Galemys pyrenaicus (assembly GCA_019455555.1). NCBI lineage: Eukaryota > Metazoa > Chordata > Mammalia > Eulipotyphla > Talpidae > Galemys > Galemys pyrenaicus. The sequence goes on along the minus strand of JAGFMF010011854.1, from coordinate 1,894,683 downwards.
CCCGTTGGGCTGAGGGGTTTCTAAATGCGCAGCCAGCTGAGCTCTAGAAATCAGCGCCAGAGGCTGGTGGGAGTGTGCTGAAGAGAAGGCCCAGAAGAGAAGCCTCAATGGTCCAACCCCACCAGCCCGACTTAGTGAGACTGACCCTGTGTGCACACTCCTGCCCGCCGTGTGGTAAGTGCTCTGGAACGTTTAGGTTAAAAGTCTAGACTCTTGGGCCCTCCCTGATGGTGCAGTGGGTTGAGCAACGCACTATGAAGCAAACCACAGCCACTGCAGCATGAGTTCAATCCCTGCCGCCGGCCAGGGAGGGGACCCACATGGCACAGCAGATCTCTCCTGCCTCACCCACTGTTGCCCTCAGCAGTGTGCTTCAATTAATCCGCCTGTTCTGCTCCCCGCTCTGTCTCTGGTGGATCCTCTCACCCCCACCCCTCTGGCCTGTACCCCAGTGCTTGTGTGCATAAATAAATCTTTAAAACAAAAAAGTCTAGACTCTTTGGTGTGACAAAGACCGTCAGGATGTGGGCCCTGCCAATCTGTCCTTCCTCCCGCCACTCCCCACCCCATGCTCTGCATACCCACCCCCTTACAGGCTCACCCCTGGTCGCCCAGAGACCGTCCCAGCACCAGTGCCTTTGAGCACGTGGCTTCCCCGCCTCTGTTTGCCTGGAAAACACCCCTTTCCAATTTCCAACTCAGGGGCACCTCTGCTCTGAAGCCTTCCTGGCACCGCCACAAACATTCAAAGCTCGGGGCCTCCCTGGTGGCGCAGTGAGTTAAGCAATGCACTATGAAGCAAACTGCAGCCACTGCAGCATGAGTTCGATCCCTGCTGCCGGCCAGGGAGGGGACCCACATGGTGAGGCAGACCTCTCCTGCCTCGCCCACTGCTCCCTTCAGCAGTGTACTTCCGTTGATCTGCCTGTTCTGCTCCCCGCTCTCTGTGGTGAATCCTCTCACCCCCCACACCTCTGGCCTGTACCCCAGTGACTGTATGCATAAATAAATAAATCTTTAAAAAAAACAAAACAAAAAAAAACATTCAAAGCTCCTCTGTGTCCCTGAGTCTAACACAGCGCCTGGCTCTTAGGAGCCATAGCTGAGGCAAAGCAACAGCAGCCCCCTGCCACCGTGTCTATGCAGGTGCCGCTCTTCTCCTTTCTCCTCTTCCTAGTATCTATGTCATTTCAAATGTTAAGAAAAACAACCACAACTTAGTCTCTGAGGAATAAACAAGTTTCTTTTGGGAATAAACCTGAAACTCATAAAAAATAGCTACCGCACCGACTATTAAGTCAACACCTTCACCAAGGAACCACCATCCAAGCGCCGACCTTTACCGAGACGTCACGGGGAAGGTTCTGTCATTTCCCCAAGAGCCAGAAGGCAAACTCAGACCTGCCAGTCTCCAGGCCTGGCCCAACAACTAAGCCAGGTTAGCACCTGTTAAAAGATCGACCTAAGACTATATACTCTGCGTTCGTTACAGCCTGATTTAGCCATACACAGTCTGTGAGGGAGGGCGGGGAGGATGTCATTATGCCCATTTTACAGGTGAAGGAAGGACAAACAGAGGCGAGGCACCAAGCACACACAGGAAGTAAGTGATGAAGCTGCCCCCCCTCCCCAGGGCGGGGGGGGGGGGGCTTGCATCTGGTTTAGTCTTCTGTTTGATGCTTGACTTGTTTAACTAGTTANCCCAGGGGGGGGGGGGGGGGGCTTGCATCTGGTTTAGTCTTCTGTTTGATGCTTGACTTGTTTAACTAGTTATCTTCTCTTTCTGCCTCCAAAGAATTCCAGCAGGAAGGAGTCACCGGGAATCTAATAGCATCCAATTGGCAGATGCAAGGATAATGCCTGGGTGTGTAGATGTGCTAATTAATCTCTGACATCTTCTTCTCCTTGGCTGGGGAGGGTCAAATGGTTGTAAGCTGCATGAAGAAATTCACTCAAAGGCCGTGTTACCAAATAAGAGGGGAGATGGGGGGGGCTTAAGAATCTGCGTCTTTGATCAACAGTCCCAATACTTGTCCAAATCAGTTTAGATTTAGACCCTTCAGTGCTTCATCCTCTGACCTGACACAGATGCTTTCATAAGGGCTCCGCCGACCCCCCTCCCCAAGTGGAACGGCTGTTGTGAACCTGGTGTTTCTTGGTGTCTCTGTGGCAGCTGACAGCGCTGAACAGTTCTCTTTCTTTCTTGGCCTTTCTTGGCAAATAACCTCTTGATTTGCCTATCTCGCTGACCATTCTTTCTTTTAGGTGATAAGACTCAAAATTGGAGAGGTAGCAGCAAAAACAGAAAGGAAAGGACAGATATGAGGGGACATTTCAAAGGAAGACACAGAAGTATTTGGAGCTCAAACCCTAGTGTTGGGTGTTTCCAAGTATTTCTTTCCCCTGAAGTTATTTGTGGATGCCAACTCTCCTTCTTGGAGATCAGATGTTAAGTATCCAAAAGTACTGTTGCTTTGCAACAGTATCAACTCCTTAGAAGTTACCTAAATAGATATTTGCCAAGTAAGGAAAAGAATGATTTAAGAGATGGACTCCCTTCAAACTCAGACCACAGAAGAATTATTACACCCCTTTACAAAGCCTGTGTTCAAAGAGCAGTGGCCCCTGAGTGAGGCACTGAGGCGCCCACCCCCGGCTTCCTTCAAAGAGGACAAACAGGGGTTCTGGTCCAGATCACATTTGTAATTGTGAACAAGCCCAGCTGGTATTTCAGCAAAGCCCATGATGAAGATGAGGGTAAGAAGTAGGCCTTGTTTAGAGAGTGAAAACTAGGAAAAAGGGAAAAAAAAAAAAAAAGCCCAAGCTATAACCTGGGGTTCTGTCTTGGACAGGGGGCACCCTTCCTCCACCTTCCTCCAACCCAGGCGGTACGGGCCCAAGATAAGTGTGCTAGAAACAATATCCAGTTGTCAGGATGGTAATAAACCTACGTGTCCACCAGGGAGAGGGAGCTGTGTTATCACAGCTAGCCACACCCAACGGTTAGTGCGATCTGGGGCAAGGGAAGTCAGCTGAAGAGAGGCATTCTGGGTGTCCCATTCCTGCTAACATGAAGAAGAATCATGGAGGTTCTCTGCTAAACAGCCGGTAAGTAGTAACGGGAGCTGCAAAGCAGGCTTGAAGAGGAAGACCTGGAGCTGCCCGGAACAGGCTTCATGGGAGCCAGAATGGCGTCTTGCTCTATTACCTTAGACAAGAGGTCTCCTGGCTTTGTGTCTGACTTCCCTTTATGCAAATGGAGCGTGCTGAAGGTAGAAAGGAAGTACCAGTGAAAGGGCTTGGAAAATGAACTTTTAAAGGCAAGCATATGAGGATCGCTAAGGTGAGAATTAACATTATCACTTTGTACCTTTACATCCTCCCAAACCATTCTATGGACACTAAGGAATTACTGCCAGGCAGGTACATGAACAGGAAAATCTGAGAACAGAGGGGGAAATGTGCTCTAAATAATTTTGAAAAATAAAGTGAAAGGAAAACTATGCTCACCTGATCCCTGCCCAATGACATAAATGGTCTCTCCGCATCCCTCGTCCATCCTCTCCCACATCTGCCGAAGTAGGCTGTCATACTGCTCTGATGTGGGGCTCACTAGAACCAGCTAGAAGAGAAACCAACAGCCTTAGGACCACACTTCCTAGAAGAGCACCAGAGCCAAAGCAGATCAACAGCCTGACCAAAGACCCTACGAAACCCCCACAAACCCCTAAACTGAAATAGCTCTGTAGTCCCCTCACGGCCTCGCTGCCTCTCCTTGAACAGCTTCTGCGCCTAGGCCTTCCATGAGTTATGGGCTCTACTACAAGGAGTATGCCTGAACCACCACCCACAAAAAAGAGGGTGTGCGCAGCCGTCTCCGGCAGCTCAGCAGGAGGGGCAGGAGACACAGTGACTGAGACTCTTCATTGTGGACAGAAATCGGGGAGCAGCTTCACATCCACACGCGGCTTCTACCTGCAGGAGCTTCTGGAAAAGTCACAGGACAGAGACCTCCTGTACTGCCACTCCCTCCACCCAAGGCTAGTGGTCCCCATGATCACAAAAGAATTCTGTTCCATCTTGTCTTGGCTCTCTCAATTATTTAGGAATCGGCAGCAAAACCCGCTGCACATCTCATCTTCATTGTCAAAGCACCATAACCACCCAGGTGGGCGTTAGCATCATCACTTTGTAAATTTCTGCCAGGAACATTCAAGTATCCGCCACTTATTGGGGGTCCATTTACCAACAGGAGTATCAGAGCCCATTCTCCAACCACTCATCTGTGACCTTGGACAAAGAAATTAACCTGAGTCTCAGTTTTCCAATCTACAAAAGGGACCTGCGTCATAAGGCCACTGTAAAGACCAAATAAGAAAACGTACAAAGCATCTCGTCCTGCAGCTGAGTAACTGGTAATTCGTTTTTTTTTTTACACAATCATTCCAAGAAAAACCTTCTTGGAGGAAACTAACCACTAGTAGTTTGTCCCTTTGAGAGCTTGCCAGCCTTGGGTCTCCACATTTAATTGCACCAAGTGTATAAACTTAAGAGTCGCTAGTCTTTTCCTCAGCAGTCAATCTGTTCAACCCCTCCCCACTCTCCCGCCACATTCTCAGTGTTTCTTTTCAATACCATCAATATTTATATACATACAGCTTCCCAGCTGTGAAATAGTGGGGAGGCCCGCCATCCTGCCGTGATGAAGTTCACACTTCCTACCCTGGAACATTAAATAAAGTCAGTCCAGAAAAGAAGGCACTGCTCTCTTTGCAACACTGCCCTGCAATTTCCCACTGTGTTTTCAGGTTTCTTCAGCACCTGGACCATGAATTGACACCCAGCCTGTCTGCTTTTGAGTCAAGTGCATCTCTTACAATTTCCTGCATTGACTCATCAGAGTTTGTACTTGTAACCTGGGTGCTGCCTGGATCTTCAGCGCCGTGTCTTATTATTGCCTCACATTTCCCCACTGTCTTCTCTGAACTTGGCTGTCCTCATTATAGCACGAGAGGCCCCAGACTGGACCACTGCTTGCTGTCTTCCAAGTGCTCAGCTGGGACTAGTGGGAGAGAGAACAGCTGAAACTTGGTTGCTTGTTGCAGGGAAAGTTCTCTCCAAGTTTGGGCCAGATTTCACACAATCTCACCATTAGAGACTATGAGTACATAACAATCTTTTCAACGCCTGATTAAACAAACGTCTGTAAGTATCCCATACAGGGAGGAGGTGCTATCTAATCTGCACTGGGCATTATCAGGAGCGCAATTCACTTCAAAGACTACCGAGTTGAGTGCACTATCCTAGGTGTGTGATAATGAAGCTCTCATTTTTAAGACGCATCAGCACCCGTATTTAAAAGATGATGCAGCTGGAGAACTGAGAGGTTAAGAAACTTTCCCAAGGTCACAGGGCCTTTCGTAGGGCATGGCAGGAAAGGGAGCCCGCCCGGTCTGACTCCCAAGTTGGCATTCTTTGCTTCAGCCACAATAAGCACTTTCAAAACGCCATTCACATCTTATACTTACTTTTTTATCTCTCACACCAAGCAGAAGTGAGCCAGCCCTTCATTCCTGCCTACCAAGCGCCCAGAAGATGTGATCGAAAACATCCTTCATTATTCCATTCATACAAGATGAGGTTCCAGCGCCAGGACGGCGAGATCTGGGTCATGTCCATTTTTCAATTCGGTTTCGGGTGGATTCCGAGACATTCCTCCCCGACAGAGCGGCTACTTTCTGTTTCCATAGCCGACACCAGGAAGAATCGCGGCTGAACTCTCCCCCACATCCGACTACCTGAACCGCCTGTGCATCCGCTCCCCGGCCCCAGCCGACACCGACCCCTGGCTGCCCCGGGCATTTCAGGGAGAGGGCGGATCTCGGTTCCGGGCGCAGGTGGCACAGCGCGGAGCAGCCGGCTCAGGCGCCCCCTGTTCCACGTGGCGGATCGGGGGGTACAGATCTCGGTGGGAGGCTGGCAGCCCGATCTGCACACCGGGGGAGGGCGGTGCGGGGGCCGCCCCTCTCCCGGGAGGTCCCTACGAGTCCTGCACGCAGGGGGGGGCGGGCTCCGTGCCTCCCGCCCCCGCCGTTACCCGGGAGACGGCTCAGCCCCCACCGCCGGTCCCCCCCAACCTCCCCCACCTCCCCCAGCGCCAGGTCCCCTCGGCGGGGCCACCGGCGCCCAGGCCTACCTTGCTGGTGAGGTCCAGCTCCGGCTCACCGTTGAGCGCCTCGCCGTCCTCGCTGCAGTCCGAGTCGAAGCCGCCATGGAGCCGGGCAGCCGCCGCCGCAGCCCTGGCCGCCCCGGGGGAGGTGGGCTCGGGGGCGAACATAGAGGCCGGGACCGGCGACTCCATCGGGGAGCGACTCCGCTCCGCCGCCATCTTTAATAACTTAGGCTAATTCGTAGCCGGCCTCCCCTCCCTCCCCGGCTCATTTGCCTAATCTATGCATGACCCCGCCCCACTTCTCGTCAGAATAATTTATACGAAACTTCTCCAGATGCGTACGGGGTGACACGTATCTCTAGCTAAGAAACAATCGACCAGGCCTCTCAGCCACCAATCGCTGCTGCCCTTTCAAGTACCTAATGAATAATTAATGAGGCTCAAACCCCAACAACAAATGTCGGAGACGTCACGCGCCTCGCTCGCAGCTCGGGAGGGGCAGCACCGCGTCCACGCTACCTGCCGGAGCCTTCCCACCAACCGCAATCGCGCAGGGTTTGACTGACACAACAGTCATCCAATGAGAAGAGAAATCCAACGTTTACCCTCTCCGCCCCTCCCTCTCCTTGTGTCCGGAGGCGGTGCTCAGCTTCCGAAACGTACCGCAAAACAATCGGCGGGAGAGCCCTCAGATGACAGACAGGGGCACGGGCCAATCCAGTCGTCAGATGTGTCCCGCGCGCCCCCTGCTCCCTCCCACGAAGATAGTAAACTGCGCAAGGCGCCTCCCACTCCGCTCAGGGACTCAATGCAGTGGCTGGAAGATCTGAGTGCCCACGTGCTGGCAACCTCCAGGCAATTTTAGTAGTAGGACCTGTTAGATAAGAGAGGAGGCCCAGAGATAGCAGACCAAGCGGGCTTTATTGAAAGTCCGCGAGGTGATGACTCTCAGCAGGCCAAGAGTCGCTCCCCAAAATGGGAGCGAGGGTCTTTATAGGGCTAGGCTACTGCTGACATTTTTTTTGTGTACTTGAAAGGGGGGGGGGCTCTTCTTCCCGAAGGGGTCTGCTGGAGTTGTTTACGCTGGGAGCAGGTCTGCTGGAATCGTTCACTGTTGTCAGCTTTATCTCTGATTCAGCGGATCTCAGGTTTCTTGGCACCTGGTTGTGCAGGTTTTACGAGGGATCAATGCCTGGAATACTATAGCAGTCAGAGCAAGGAAATTAACTAAGTGCTGACCTTAGGCAGAGTTCTCCATTCACTGCCTCCACAGCATTCACAAGTAATTACAGGAACAAAAAAAGAAGCAACCAGCTAAAGTAGAAGCCAAAGCAACTCACCGCATTTGTGAATTGTGAAGGCAGCAAGATCTGGAACCTGTTACGGTGTGGTCACGACCTGCAGGTGATGCTTCCAGACTGTCCTCAGTTGTGGAAAGCCCCTACTCCAGAACACCTCAGTCCAGAGTTAGTGTCTTGAATTCCTTCAATTTTTGTTTCAAAAATATAAAAAGCTGGGGCCTCCCTGGTGGCGCAACGGGTTGAGTGCCGCACTGTGAAGCATCTGCGGCACAGCAGCACAAGTTCTATCCCCTGCCAGGGAGGGGACCTACATGGCACAGCAGACCTCTCCTGCCCCGCCCGCTGCTCCCCTCAGCAGTGTGTTTCAGTCAGTCTGCCTGTTCTGCTCCCCACTCTATCTCTGGTGGGTCCTCTCATCACCCCCACCTCTGGCCTGTACCCCAGCTCTTGTGTGCATAAATAAATAAATTTAAAAAATATATATGAAAGCTTGATGAAGTTATTAGCACGTGACCGAGGGACACCCTGGGACCCCTAACGTTGCACATTCTAACAGACCCTCCCATCCATGCGCACAAGGGATGAAAGAACTTTAACAGAACTGGAGTGCCTAAGGAGGAAGAAAGGACATTTCTGGAAAAAACACCCGAAATTATCCATCCCTTTGTGGGTAAAAGCCCAGCCAAACTGGGTTGGCCTGAAGCAGGCGCTGAGGACTGAAAGCTTGTTGTAAGTAAAGCACATTCTGGTGGGGAACCATAGAAAGTAGTTTCCAAAGCAGATCCCAAAAAGGAGCAAAATCAAAGTATAAATTAAGGTAATGGATGTCACAGTCATCCTCCCTAAGTCTCTCACCCACCTCTCCTTCAATTGTCTCCTCCAAGTCTCCCCATTACCTTGGTGCAAGTCCAAAACTGAGAAGCAGGGGCTTCCCTGATGACACAAGGGGTTAAGCTGCTATCTGCAGCCACTGCAGCACGAGTTCTATCCTGGGCCAGGGAGCTGACTCATGTGGTACAGCAGGCCTATCCTGTCTTGCCCACTGCTCCCCTCAGCAGTTTTTCTGTAGATCTGCCTGTTCTGGTCCTCACTCTGTCTCTGGTGAATCCTCTCACAGCCTGCACCCAGCTCTTGCATGCATAAATAATAAATCTTAAAAAAAAAAAAAGCAACCAACAACTAAGAAGCAAGCACATCCTTCTTCAGGTCTCTCCAGAGTCTCCATGCCTTCTTTGCTATATAGTTTCTCCAGGCTGCTTGGCTCCACCCCTCATTAACTGGAGGTACTCTCCTTAATAAAATTAGGGATTAGCTAAACTCTAATAATCTGGCTTTCACAAGGTCTATTATCCCAAGTAGTGAGAGAACATAACATGATGTTGGAAAAGAGCAACAGGCTTAAAATGGAATCACTTGTGTTAAGTATGCCCCTCATGTCATTAAACTAAGACTTAAAGCCTAACTTGCTTGCAGTCTCAACACTTTCCAGAAGTGAAATCAGTCTTGAATTTCCTGGTCAATGCTAGTGAGGTGTTAAAATTATATACCAAAATCTCTATTTAAATATGGTCAGGTAGGGACCTCCCTGGTGGCACAGGGTACAGCGCTATCAAACTATCAGCAGCCACTGTGGCCTCAGTTTGATCCCCGGCCAGGGAGCTGACCCATATGGTGCCACTGCTCAACAGTGTACTTCAGTGGATCTGCCTGTTTTGCTCCCTACTTTGTCTCTGGTGAATCCTCTCCCACAACTCTGTCCCACACCCCAATTCTTGTGTAACAGGATGGTCCCAGGAAAAGGGGAAGCTCCAAAAATCCTGGTTCCGCCCTAAGTAGGTGGAGCTGAGAAAAAAAAAATTTCTAGAGAGAAGAGAAGAAAGAAAAAAGAAAGATGGAAAACAGCAAGGAGACCTGGATGGGGCACGTGGAGCAGAGGGACATGTGAAGAAACTGTGCTTGCTTTTTGGTCTTGGACTGGTTGGAACAGACGTGGGTGAGAGACCCGCGGGGAAGTTAGCAATGGCAGCTTTCATCTTAATTTTGATTTTGCTCTTTTCCTCCCAAATTTGTCTAACTCTTTCTAACCCTTTTCTATGGGTCTCTACTAAAAGATCCTTTAAGTGTGTGCCAAGTTTTTGGGCCTTGCTTTAAGCCAATCCTATTTGGCTAAACTTTTACCCTCAAGGAGATGGGTAACTTTAAATACTTAACTTAGTAATTATATTCTTTGTTCTTTCTTTATTGTACCCTAATTGTATTAAAGTTCCTTTCCATTAAAAGTTTTGTATATTTGTCTTAATGCGGCAAATAACAAAACCCATTCAGAGAAGGCAGGCTTAAAAGTTCTAAGTGCTCCTCTCCCTGCCCTATAACACTTGTACACATAAATAAATAAAAATTTAATAACTAAATATGGTCAGAGGGCCTCCCTGGTGGCGCAGTGGGTTAAGCAACGCCTTATGAAGCAAACTGCTGCCACTACAGCACAAGTTCGATCCCTGGCCAGGGAGGGGACCCACATGGCACAGCAGACCTCTCCTGCCTCGCCTGCTGTTCTCCTCAGCAGTGGATTTCAGTCAGTCTGCCTGTTCTGCTCCCCACTCTGTCTCTGGTGGATCCTCTCACTGCCCACACCTCTGGCCTGTACCCCAGCTCTTGTATGCATAAATAAATAAATCTTTAAAAATAAATAAATAAATATGGTCAGGTAGTTCCCATACATGTGCACTCAGCAAACTGCGTGACCCAACATGCCTTGCATCTCTGACAGAAAGTTAGACTGCTTACCTGCCCCGGCAAAAAGATAGAGGCATCTTCACTCATTCAACAGCCCCCAAAAGGCTATATAAGAGGATAATTGCTTTGGATTAGGGAAAGTGCACTTGTGTCTTGTCATAAGGCTGCATTTTCTAAATTTGCTTTGTGTTGTTTCAAATAATCCCATTTTTGACAGTAGAAGAAGTGACTGCTTTTTATTTAAGGTTAACAGAAGACTCCCCTGCCTTTCCCAAAGAAAAGGTAACCTTGTCTGAAATGGTTTACTTTTTTTTTTTACATTTATTTATTTATGCACATAAGTACTGGGGTACAGGCCAGAGGTGGGGGGGTGAAGGATTTACCAGAGACAGAGTGGGGAGCAGAACAGGCAGAATGACTGAAATACACTGCTGAGGGGAGCAGCGGGGAGACAGGAGAGGTCTGCTGCACCATGTGGGCCTGCTCCCTGGCCAGGGATCAAACTCGTGCTGCAGAGGCTGCAACAGCTTCATAGCACCATCCCTCAACCCCTTGAGCCACCAGGGAGGCCCCTAATTTACTTTTTAAAATCTTCCTTGTCTCACCCTGCTTCTGCCTATAAAAACATCCCGTCTTAAACAACCCTCAGAACACCGTTCTATTTGTTGAGTGTGAAGCTGATTCATGAATCATTGAATAAAACCAATTAGATCTTCAAATTTACTTAGATGGACTTTGTTTTCTTTAATATCCAAGATTTAGGTTTGGGAACACAGGATTCAGTAGCAAGAGGCAGGATTCAAAATGGCCTTGCATTTTAGGGCTCTATCTGAGGGTAGATGCACTTTCCTCATATTCTTGTTTTCAACTAGAGTGGAGTCTCTGTGTACAAACACAGTTAGGAATCTGGGACAAGTCATCCAATCCCAAAGATGTGGATAATAATTCTTTGATTATGTGTTGTTAACCTTTTGTGTTTTTTTTTTTTTTCTGAGTAAATTGCTTGCCACAATCCTATCCATGAAGTAAAAATCCTCCACGAAGTGAAAATACTAAAACCTTGAGTTGTCAGGGTAGGACAAGAAAAGTAGTTCCCTTTGAGAGATAGGTATCCCTAAAGATATATGACTTTGGCATGTGGATTATTTTATTTTATATTTTTTAAAGATTTATTTATTTATGCATACAAGAGCTGGGGTACGGGCCAGAGGTGTGTGTGTGGGGGTGAGAGGATTCACCAGAGGCAGGATGGGGAGCAGAACAGTCAGACTGTCTGAAGTATACTGCTGAGGGGAACAGTGAGACAGGAGAGGTCTGCTGCGCCATGGACGTCTCCTCCCTGACTGGGGATCAAACTCGTGCTTCAGTGACTGTGGATGCTTCATAGTGCAGTGCTTAACCCCTATGTCGGCAATTGGATTTTTTTTTCCATAGGGATCAGTAGAAACTTTTTTTTTTTTTTAAAGATTTATTTATTTATGCATACAAGCACTGGGGTACAGGCCAGAGGTGTGGGGGGGGGTGAGAGGATTCACCACAGAGAGCGGGGAACAGAACAGGCAGATCAACAGAAGTACACTGCTGAGGGGAGCAGCGGGCACAGCAGGAGAGGTCTGCCAAGCCATGTGGGTCCCCTCCCCGGCCAGCAGCAGGGATGGAACTCGTGCTGCAGTGGCTGCAATTTGCTTCGTAGTGCTTCGTAGTGTGTTGCTTAACCCACTGCGCCACCAGGGGAGGCCCAGAAACTTTTTTTTTTTTAGAAACTTTTACCACCCCTTTAACTATAGTAGATGTATGAAAATTGGGGATATTACCCAGAATTAGGGTTTTTACCAGAATAACCTATCCAAAAAAGCTATCTACCTGGCAGGCAAGCATTTAATTACAGAGCATCTGGTCTTGGTTATATAGGTCCTCCTTCTCTCTCCTTGAAGCCCCAAGCCCTAGCCCATTCCTTAGTTTAGAATTTATACCCCAGGTTATCTTCTTGGCTTTGAAATCCAGTCTATGTGGATTTCAGACACATACCTAATTATATTTTTTTCCTCCTACAAATCTGTTTGATCTTAATTTGATTATTCCACTTGCCAAGATCCCAGAGGAGTATGGGGAAATTGCCTGTCCTGCCTGACACCTTCTACCCTTCAGGTTTTTTAACACCTCCTGTGATAAAAAGAAAGATTAGCAGGAGAAAAATCAGACAAAAGTGTAATCATGTATACCTTCTGGCTCCATGGGCAACACCAAGGAAAACTGAGCAGCTTGCCAAAATGGCTAGTAATGGGACGTTACCAAGGAAAGGCATAGTAATCAGCATATACCCTGCATACTCTCAGAGATTTAAGTTGCAATCTTTCTTATTCAGTGATGAAATAAAGATATTTGGTCACACACACGTTTCTGTAAATGTCCTATACAAAACCACCCAGCTTTGAGAACCTCTCCTCTGTCTGAGGTTTCTCCAAAACAAGCACATACTTTGGGTTGGCAAGTTTTGCTCCTGTGAGAAAAGTTAAATGTCAAAGCATTGTAGACTACAATAGTAATGGATATTTTGTATCTTACATGCTTGGTCTTCCAGAAATAGTTAAGAATGTGCTGACATCGCATGACACACTAAAAAATATTTTACTATAGGACTTTGCCCAGAAAAAAAAAAAATCTCAGAGTAGGTGCTTCTTCTTCTTCTTTTTTTCTTTTAAAGATTTATTTATCTATGCATAGAAGAACTGGGGTACAGGCCAGAGGTGCAGGGATGTGTGAGAGGATTCACCAGAAACAGAGTGGAGAGCAGAACAGGCAGATGGACTGAAACACACTGCTGAGGGGAGCAGTAGGGAGACAGGAGAGGTCTGCTGCTCCACTGCTGAGGGGAGCAGTAGGGAGACAGGAGAGGTCTGCTGCTCCATGTGGGTCCCCTCCCTGGCCTGGAACCAAACTCAGGCTGCAGTGTCTGGCAACAGCCTGATAGCGCTGTGTCTTTAACCCCTAAGCCACTGGGGAAGCCCAGAATAGGTGCTTCTTGGTATAAAAATCACAGAGGGAGTTCCCTGCCCATCTTTATATCCTCTTTCTGAAGACAACCCGTTAAAGCTTAGGTTGAAATCCTGAGTCCACTACATACAACTATGTGACCTCCAGCAAGTAAATTAAGCTCTCCAAGCCTTCCTTCTCTAAATAAGTGACATACCTACCTAGTACTAGTTAGTATTTGTAAAGCACTTCCATCAGTGTTGGCAAGCATCAATAATCTTTCACAAATATAGCTGTAACACTTAGGTGACTTACAGATTACAGAAATTTAAGATAATTCACAAAGTGTCTGGATCAGCCACCACGCAGTATCACGCGTGCTTTAAGTGAGCACTGTCTTGGGTGTCGTGGTGTTGCGCCAAAAGAAATGACTGAATTTTGAGTGCGAGCTTACTGTGCTTCAGACTTTCTGAATAAAAACCCAAACGGAGGGTGGATTTTTAAGGTATAGTTGCTATGATTATTTACTGAGACCTTCCTTAAGATCCTGGGGTGGAAGGAAAATGCCTACGCAGGACTGAGAGTTCACCTTCCAGATACAGGCGACACGCTCAGACTCACAGGTCTTAAGGACACAGCGCCGCTACCCGGAGACAAAGCGGGGAGCGGGAGTCGGGGGACTGAGAACACTGGGGTCTGGAACCGAACAGAAGGAAGGAATTGAAGGAAGGCCTGCGCTCCTCTGGAACGCGACCACCCCCGGGAGAGGCGCCTAAGCGTAGCACCCCTACAAATCACCCCTAGAAAGCACGGGGCGGTCGGGCCCGCTAACCAAGAGTATCTCGCCCTAATCGCGTCAGTAAGGTGCTCCGAAATCGCTCGGAGATGGGCGCGCCGAGCCACAGGAAACGGTCATTCAGGAGCAGCAGATCCAGGGGCGCGAGGCTCCAGCCCGACGGCGCCAGCTGGGAGGGCCGGGACCAGAACCAAGAGCAGCAGCACGCTGGGCCACCGCGCAGACGCCCGGGGGAAGGGCGGCCGTCGAGGCGGGACTCCGCTGGCCGCCCCGCCCCGCCCCGCCCCGCCGGAGCCCAGCCCCGGAGCTGAGCTCCAGCTTGGCCAACGGACGCCGCGCCCAGTCGCTAGGCACCGAGCGGTCCTAAGCTCTGGGGTGCTCTCGCCCACCAGCTCCACAGACGAGCGGCCCCCGGCTCGGCGCCGCTGACGTCAGACTGACGTCAGACGTGACGCGACGAGCGGGGCGGGCCTGTGCCGGAGGGCGTTTCCGGAGCACGCGCCGGCGAAAGCGCTGACGTCGGGCTCAGGTGCGCGCGCGCGCCCGCCCGCCCGCCCGCCTGAGCGCGGCCCAGGTGGCGGCCCGCAGCTCCAGGTGGCGGCGGCGGCGGTGAGCGGGGCGGCTGGCGCGGGGTCCCGGGCTGGGGCAGCGGCGGGGCGGGCGTTCACGTGACGGGCGGGAGGCTGGGTGGGGGCGGCGGGTCAGCCGGGCCGGGGCCCCGGAGGGCGAGGCGCGGAGTCGGGCCCCACCCCTCGCGGGCCCGCGGTGTCCGCGCGGGACCTGCCCGCGAACGGGGGCCCGGCCCGCAGCGCCACTTCCCGGGCCGGTCCGCCCCGGGACCGCCCGCTGGAGCTGAGCGGAGCCGTCTCCTCCGCAGGGCCGCGGCGAGAGGGAGAGTCCGAACCTGCCGAGGGAGCCGCGCCCGGCGGCCCGCCGCGCCCGAGGGGATGGAGAGCCGCGCCAGAGGGCCCAGCGCGGCCCGCGGTCCCCTGCCGGCCGGCCCTCGTTAGCTGTTGGAATTCTGCGTGGTTTCCACTGCCGAGGCCTTGTCTCCCGAGTCAGTGGCATTGTGGTTCGAAAGAAATGGAAGAAAAGGAGCGATGTGACCGAGCCCGTTCGGTCTGGCCTTGAGGCCTGGTTGGCATTTGCGGAGAAGAAAATTCAGACAGAAAATCGTGGGGTTTTGGAGGGGGGTGGGAGGGAGGTGGGAGAAGGGGAACATGTCTTAGATTTTCTATGATTTTTTAGAATTCTGCACTTTGACAGTGGTGGTGAAATAAACTCATCCAAAAGTTATTTTTCTATTGAGAAGAGAGAAGAGGTGGGTTTTTCTCCCTTTTGATTCCAACCTTTTCTCCCCGTGACAAAGCATAAGTCATCGACCCCAGAGAATAAGGTGGACCTCAGGAATCCTGAAAAGACTTAGAGGCTTACATTCTTCCTCAGGAGGGAAGGGTGGGGTGTTTTCAGCCCTCTCTGGAACCTAAAACGAAAAAACATGAGTTGCGTGCCATGGAAAGGAGACAAGGCCAAATCTGAATCCCTGGAGCTGCCCCAGGCGGCACCCCCACAAATCTACCATGAGAAACAGCGCAGGGAGCTTTGTGCTCTGCATGCCCTCAATAACGTCTTCCAGGACGGCAATGCCTTCACTCGGGACACGCTGCAGGAGATTTTCCAGAGGTAGGGAACCCCTTCTCCTTGGCCTTGTGATACTTTTCGCTATTTCTGAATTTCTGTGGGTGGGGCAGTGTCTCATAAACTTTCAAAAACCAACAGGTATTATTACCTAGATGCTGTTAGCAGGTAGAAGGCACAAATGGAAAAGATAAAAATGACTATCATGTATTGAGCTTAGTT
Source organism: Galemys pyrenaicus (assembly GCA_019455555.1). Taxonomy (NCBI): domain Eukaryota; kingdom Metazoa; phylum Chordata; class Mammalia; order Eulipotyphla; family Talpidae; genus Galemys; species Galemys pyrenaicus. Next base: position 1,878,845 of record JAGFMF010011854.1, on the reverse strand, counting down.
GGGACTAGGAACAGTGCCAAGAGCCTCCTTTGTTTCCTCTCTAAGGGTCCCCTCAAAAACCGGTGGGATACATGTTATTTCCAATTTCGGGTAACAGGGTTCAGAGAAATTCAGTAATTTGCCCAAGGTGAAGTAACGAGTTGGAGCTGGGCTTGAGTTCAGGTTTATATTTGCTGCATTCACTGTTCTGTGCCTCTCAAGACCTGCCCCCAAAGAGTTTACGGTCCAGAAGGGAGAGGACACAGCCCTGTCATCACAGTGCTCAGCTTTGCTGGGGGGTGGGGTGCTGGCCTTGTGCTTTTGATCCATTGTTTTTTAAAGATTTATGCATATAAGAGCTGGGGTGTAGGCCAGAGGTGTGGGGTTGGGGCTAGGTGGGGAGTGGTGGTGAGAGGGATTCATCACAGAGTGGGGAGCAGAACTGAAACACACTGCTGAGGGGAGCAGTGGGCCAGGCAGGAGAGGTCTGCTGCATCATGTGGGTCCCCTCCCTGGCCAGGGATCGAACTCGCGCTGCAGTGGCTACAGATAACTTCTTAGTGCTGAGACTTAGTCCCTTGTGCCATCAGGGAGGCCCCTTGACCCATTGTTTTGTGTAGCCATCCCAGCAATTTCTATCTTAGCACAGGTAGAATGGTCAGGTGGTTTATCCAAATAGCTTCTACAACTTGAAGCCCTCTGGAGATCTACTACCTTTTCCTACTTCATGCTTCATGGCTTTTCTTAGGCTCTTTGTCAAGTGCTTCCTGATAGGTGGATGAATGTTGTTTCTTTGCCCTGCTTTGGTGTTATAAATTGTTTTAGTCAAGGGATTGAGAGTTCTTCAGTGTCTGAATGTGACCGGGGGATGTCTGCCGTTCATAGTAGCTTTGGCAGCGAGCCTGTCTCATTACTCCAGCTAGAAAGGGTTAGGTCTGCCCAGTTCCTAGTGCAGAGAAAGCTTAGGAAGCTTGCAAGGGTTCCGTATTGTCAATTCCAGAAGATCCTTTTCTGACTCTTCACTAGAAGTTTGGGGGTGGGAGGGTGAGAAGAGACACCAGAGACAGAGTGGGGAGCAGAGGTGGATTGACTGAAACACACTGCTGACGGGAGCAGCGGGCGGGGCAGGAGAGGTCTGCTGTACCCTGTGGGTCCCCTCACTGGCCAGGCATCAAACTTGCGGCTGCAGTGGCTGTGGATGCTTCTAGTGTTGCGACTTAACCCCTTGCACCACCAGGGAGGCCCTAGAAACAGTCTATCTAGAGTGATTTGTAGAGCATACTATGGACCGTGGGACCTGAAAGAACCAGAGGCCTTCTGGTTTTTTGTTTTTTTAAATAGTTATTTATGCACACAAGAGCTGGGGTACAGGCCAGAGTTGGGGGAGGTGAGAGTAGTCACCAGAGGCAGAGTGGCGAGCAGAACAGGCAGATGGACTGAAACACACTGCTGAGGGGAGCAGCGGGCTAGGCAGGAGAGGTCTGCTGCGCCACGTGGCTGGGGACCGAACTCCCGCTGCTGTGCAACGGATGCTTCACAGTGCAGGGTGTTCAACTCGCTATGCCACCAGGGAGGTCCCCAGAGACCTTCTGTTCAAGGAATGTTAATTCTCGTGCGCTAATGAGAGTACTTTTCCTATGCCAGTGATAGCAGGGCATAGGTGTCTCTTGCATCGTGGTCATTTTCTGGCAAGTAGGAAGTGGGCCCTGGGAGGTAAGGTCATTGTTTCAGATCTCCAGATTGTCCTGAAGGATAGAAAGGAGGCCAGTCATTAGTGTTTTTTCTCCTAACTAGATACTATGACATACTAATTATTTCCTAATGAACATCTGGTCCCTTACAGTACAGGTGAGTAGCTGTATTGCCATATGCTCTCTCATGTAGAACCATATTGGCAGCGACTGTGGGAAACTGGGATTCAGTTTAAGCAGTTTGTGGAGTTTCATACACTGATGTGGAGTCAGGATTCTGTTTGTTCAAAAGCTTTTCACTTTTGTGGCAAAACACTGTTCTCAGTGCCTTTCCCTTTGCTAACTTCTCACAGCAACATTGTAAGGCAGGCTCTGTTATTTCCCCTCTTTCCAGATGAGGAAGTCATGGCACTGCCGTTACAGAGCTCTCTTAACAGCAGGGTTTAGGCACAGCTTTGCGACTGCAGGGCCTGCCCTCTGGTGCTCCCCCTGAGTGCTGGAAAAGGCCATCAGAGCCGCTCTGCCATCAGCAGCTGCTCACCCTGCCTGGTGAGCTGGGCCTGGGTCTGGAGAGATGACGATGATCTGCAAAGGGTTCCTGACAATGGAATTCTTTAGCTGCGATTCTGCTCAATGAAAGAATGCTGAGTATTTGCTAAACATTCACATGGAACCAGCGACCTACTCTGGCTTTTAAAGTTTTAGCAAGTTGTCCTATACTCCCCAGTTCCCTGTTGGCACACGTAAAGATCCACCTCAAAGTAACAGCAAATGTGTTTCTGCGAGAACAGACTTAGACTCCCCAGTCTAAAGGTGGAATTCTATATTGAATGTTGAATACGGGAAGATTGTACATGCTAAACAGACGCAAGGAAGTGTGAAAGGGACCAGAGATAAACGCAAACGGAGCAGCAGGGAGGTGAGGGCGAGAACCTGGAGTTTTTTAAACAAACGTACTCGCTGCCCGCAGTGTGCCAGGCGCCGCTGGGCACTGGAGAAAGCAACGAGCAGACTCCGCTGCACAGTGCCTGTCAGGTGTGACGGACTCAAGATTTAAATTAGCGCCGTTGGGTTTGGAGCATTTTGAAAGGGAGCTGTTTGGATCTTAACAGAAGAAAGAATAATGTTGGCAGGTTTATTTTTTTGCGTAGAAGACCTGGGGTACAGGCCATCAGGTGGGAATGGGGTGAGAGGATTCACCGAAGACAGTGAGAAACAGAAGAGGTAGATCTACTGAAACACTGCTGAGGGGAGCAGCGGGCGGGGCAGGAGAGGTCTGCTGCGCCATGTGGGTCCCTCCCTGGCCGGGGATCGAACTCAGGCCTTAGCATTGATAGTGCTGAGGCTTAACCCCTAGGCCACCAGGGAGGCCCTGTTGGCAGGTTTAACTACAAAATTTTAAGTCCCCAAATCCATGTTCTATGCTTTTTTTAAGATGTGTTAATGAATGATAGAAGTGGGAGAAAAATTTTGATTATTGTCATTTGTTGAGAGGTAGTTCATCTAGCGTCTGCATTTTAACCATATTAGAGAAAGGAACTACAAAAGCAGGGTGGAGTTTCAATACAGTTGTGGATATGAGATGACTCATGTTAGAATCAGAGGTGAGTAGGAACTTAAAACCAAGCTGACGGGTTCGTGGCAGCAGCACGGAGACAGGGAAGAAAGGAGTCTGAGCTGGGCCAGGCGCTGTCAGGGTTGCACAGTGCTGTGGTCTGTGATGGCAAACAGGTCCGTTGGATCATTTTCAACACATGGAAAGGGGGGCAAGGCGTGTGTGTAGGGTGGGTGCCTGGCCTCCCACACTGCCCTGTGTCTGCTTTGAAAGAAAAGGACTTAGAAATCAGCTGGCATGACAGCAGCCTTGCTAGGTGGTTTTGAAAATGCCCAGGCCTCATTTTCATTAGACTCCTCTTAGTTTTTCAGTGATGGAATGTAATAGCTGGGCATGCGTGTATTCCTCTCCTAAATATGATGCGTGTATTCCTCTCCTAAATATTTCAAGTAGACGAACACCCCCTCGGTACAGAGGAAAAGCTGACATAAGCTGAAAGAAACAGAGATGATAAATAGGTATTGGTGAACGACAGTATTCTCTGTCTGGGGGATTGCAAGTTTGGGGGAACGGCCAGTATTCTCTACTCCTCATTAAAAGGTCTCTGAGGGGTGGCAGGTGGCAGGGGCCGCATTTGAAGGTTTGATGGTTGTAAGTCCAGGCAAGGTGGTGATGAGAGGCAGCCTCTGAGAGCTAAGGGGTCTTCTCTTCTCAGAGCCGCCAGCCATTGTCATTGTCGCGCTGATAGCCCAGCACCTGCAGAGCACTCCCTCCCTGCGAACAGCTTCGCGTGTAATAGCTTGAAGAGCATCAGGAAGTGCCGAACCACTTTTTTAATAACCGTGACATCGCTTTAGATCTTCTAAAAAGAGAAATAATAATTAGGGGCAAAGAGAAATCTTGAGGACTGTCCCTACAGCTTTCCATTAAAATCTGAAAGCAGCAGCAGTGGCAGACAACAGTAGGCCCTGGGCCTCATCTGCAGACTGACAAAGGCTCAGGCCCACCTTATTTTTTTTTGGGGGGGGGTGTGTGTGGGGGAGGGAGCAATACAGGTAATCTACTGAGATACATGCTGAGAGGAGCAGCGAGACAGGAAAGGTCTGCTAGGCCATCTGGGGCCGCTCCCTGATGGGGGATCGAACTCGTGCTGCAGGGGCTGCGGACAGCTTCAGTGTCGAGCCCATCTTTTTGCTCGCAGGTCACTTTGTATGTCGTGGCCCACTGCTCATGCTTTGACAACAGGAAGGAGAGGCTTGCTCTGCACAGTCTGTGGCTTCCGTTGGATTCATTGAGACAGTCCTGGACAGAAGGAACAAATCCCACTGCGACAGAACAGAATCCCAGGGGATTCAGTGTGCCCTTGGGTTTAGGGGCTGAAGCCTAGTCTGCCGCTCATGTGCCCAGTGTGATGGCAAACACTTCAAATTCGTGCCCCTTGGCTTTCTTATTTATTCTGTTGGGTTAATATGTCCCAAGGTTGTTCAGAGGACTAAGTGATAAAGATCATAAAAGTAGTAAGCACTTGGCTAGTCTTAAAAACAGGTACTGGGGCCTCCCTGGTGGCTCAGGGTTAAGGCCCAGCACTATGAAGCATCCACTGCAGCAGGGGTGGACCACATGGCGCAGCAGACCTCTCCTATCTCCCCACTGCTCCCCTCTACAGTATTTCAGTCAGTCTGCCTTTTATGCTCCCCATACTGTCGCCGGTGACTCCTCTCACCCCCTACACCTCTGTCCTGCACCCTAGTTCTTATATGCATAAATAAATTTTTTTTTAAGAAAAGTACTGATCCCACAGGCATACTCGGTGGAGCCCACTTACTCGGAGCCCCACTCCCCTGGCATGAGCTGGAAGCCCCTTTCGCCCGCCTGTGTTGACTGGCTTGGCCAGCACGTTTGTCCAGCTGCCAGCACCGGGCTGTGAAGGCTACAGTTCCCTTGGACTCAGGGGTTTCCTGTTGCGCTGAGTGTGTGTTAGGTAACTGAGTTCATCATTGTTCTGCCCTGAGGTAGGGTCGCCTCTGTCTTTCCAGGCAGGCACACAGACAGCGAGGTAAACTCGCAGTATTGATGCTGTTGGGTGTGGGTTCCGTTACGCGCGGTCCTCATCCCTCCTCTGCCACACAGGAGTTAGGGAGGACGACGTAGGACAGGTAGGGTGCGAGGTTGACCTTGAAGCCTTAGGAAGTAGTATCAAAGAAGGGAGGCCACAGGACCGTGACTCCTGAAGTGCACTGAAAGGGGTTGCAGCAGGCCGGGCCAGGCCAGGAGCGTTGGCCAAGCAGGCAGTTGGCTTCGCTGGCTGTTCTTATGTAAGAGTGGTGACATCTCGGTGCATAGGGGTTGGCTGACGGAGAGTTCGGAAGCAGGGAGGTCGATTTAGGAACCTGTTTCGAAAGTCTAGGTGTGAGGCTAAAGGGGCCAGCAGTTAGGGAAGAGATAACGGGCATCGCTAGGAAAGGATTTGAACTTGAGCTAGAAGGTGCAGCACCAGGGCGAAGATCCTGGAAGCACTAATCTTGCAAGGTGCATTTCCTCAAGAATGTGCTCGTATGGGTGGGAACTGGGCTGTATGTGTGGGAATACGCCACCTCCTCAAGGTGAACATTAGCATTTTGGGGGCCCTGAGTGCTCTGCAGGAGAGCTGCTGAATGCCTTCTGAGATTCCCTGAACGTGGGGGCCGCACTGCTTTCCGGCATTTTCATTGGTTTATTTATGTAAAGATTTATTGTGTTTATTTATGCCTACAAGAGCTGGGGTGCAGGCCAGAGGTGGGGTGTTGTGAGAGGAGTCACCAGACATGGGATTGGGGGCAACAGAACAGGCAGATTGACTGAAATATGCTGCTGAGGGGAGCAGCGGATGAGGCAGGAGAGGTCTGCTGTGCCATGTGGGTCCCCTCCCTGGCCAGGGATCGAATTCATGCTATAGTGGCTGTGGATGCTTCATTGAGCCAAGACTTAACCCCTTGCGTCACCAGGGAGTCCCTAAGGAATTTTCATTTAATCCAGGTGCCCAAGAATGCTTGAGAGTCTTTGTCCTGTTAAGCTCTGTCTAGTCCTGAGCCCCAGGGGCCCCACAGGCCTGTCTTCCCAGCTGCTGCCCCCACCCACTCTGATTCTTGGGTCCTTGCCTTAACACAGCAGGCATGACTTTGGATTCAGATGGACTCAGGTTTGAATGCTAGTTCTGCCACTTGTAAGTGATCATCATAAGTCATTTCAAATCCCTGAACTTCAGTTTTTAAACCTATAAGCTGGAAATAATTACAAGCCTCAGAGGTGCTTTGTGAGGAGTAAATGAAACACAGAAGTCCTTACTCGTGGTTGTCCTCACAGGTAAAACGCAGGTCAGTGCAGAGCGGTGCTGGTCAGCCTGGATCCTCCTCTGCCGGCTCTGCAGACAGGCACGGGAGCCCTTCTCATTTGAGGGGTCCACTGCTGACAGTTGCAGGTACAGAGAGGACGACAGTCTAAACACAGACCATTTCAGCAAACGCCTCTTCTCTCTGCCCTAGTGAGTGGCCTCAGCAGGGTAGATGCCCAGCTGTCTCGCTAGGGCAGCAGACAGACGAGAAGGCACGACATGGCAGTGACACGGGCTGTGATTCAGTTAAAGCGGTGAACACACAAGGGAGTTGCTGGCACGTGTGTCAGGTTGACTGGCCAGGGAAGGCCTGAAAGGCAACGAGTACTCAGTCCCAGATGCTAAGACGCAAACCAAGCGCACATGCAGGGGAGGAGCGGTCCGGACAGGAAGCTGCGCAGGTGCTCTCTTGAGGTGGCGCCTGTGCTCACTAGCAGAGAGAAGGTCTGTGCGGTGAGAGGCAGGGGTGGGGAGGGCGGGACCCGCAGGGCCTTGCGGGCCAGAGGAAGTAGGTTGGATTGTATTCAAGTGCCTTGGGAGCCACTGGTGGGTTGAAGCAGCAGCAGGAGTATTTTGTGTTTGAAAGATGCCAGTGTGGCTGCTGTGTGGTGATTTCTCAGGTGTCTGCCCCCAGTCAGGATTCCTTTTGAAAGCGGCCTGTAGCAGCCTCCTGCCCGGCTGCTCTCCGCTGCTGTTCCGGAGGGGCTGGGTCCCGCCCTCTGCATCACCGCAGGGGAAAGGCGTGCTGCACGAGCCTGCCCAGCCGGGACGTGGAGTGCTAGCCCGGAAGTGTCCCCAGCGCTGACCCTGCTTGGGGGCATGGCCAGGAGGGCTGGCCAGAGTAGCTCCAGCCACTTGGGCAGAACTGGCATGGCGCTTGCTGTTTATTTCTGGTGCAATTGATTCTGTGTGTGCTTTAATTTTAAAAAATGGACATTCAAGTATTTTACATATATAAATACCTGGAGTGCCGTTAGGTGGGTCACGCATTCTAGTTTGACATGAGCCTGGCTACTTTGTATGGTCTTATATCTGACCCCAGCTCATGTGTTCCTGTCTTCTGGCTGGGTCCCCATACACCTTTGCCTCGTCAGTGATTAATGATTACCTACTGTGCAGGCCCAAGTAGAAAGCTCTTAAACTGTTAAAAAAAAAAAAAAGAACAAACTAACAAATACTATCCATGCAGACATAAATGCCAAATGCTTTTTTCCAGTGTTTTAAAAAAGATTTAGTACAGGGCCTCTCTGGTGGCACAGCAGGTTGAGCACCGCACTGTAAAGCAGCCATGCCACAGCAGCATGAGTTCGATCTCCGGCCATCCCCCCATACCTCTGGCCTGTACCCCAACCCTTGTATGTGTGATAAATCTTAAAAGAAAAAAAAAAAGGATCGCTTGAATGTAGAGAAACAGGACCGGGGGCAGTGTTGTATGGTGCTCTCCTGCCCCTGGCAGTCCAGCACGCCTCAGCGGTCTTCCTTTACCAATCATAGGCTGTCTCCAAACACCATGGTGACTCCCCACAAGAAGAGCATGCTGGGCAATGGGAACTACGACGTGAACGTCATCATGGCAGCGCTTCAGACCAAAGGCTACGAAGCTGTTTGGTGGGACAAGCGCAGGTAACCCAGATGAGAGCGGGCAGTTGGGGCACAGGCGACTGGATGGCGGGCGTGGCGTCCCGGCAGGGACCCTGGGGTTGGCAGCCCTGCGGGTTGATCCTGACCCGTCTCTCCTCTGCAGGGACGTCAGCGCCATTGCCCTCACTAATGTCATGGGCTTCATTATGAACCTGCCCTCCAGCCTGTGCTGGGGTCCACTGAAGCTGCCCCTCAAACGGCAGCACTGGATCTGTGTTCGAGAGGTGGGAGGCACCTACTACAACCTTGACTCCAAGCTGAAGATGCCCGAGTGGATTGGAGGGGAGAGCGAGCTCAGGTACAGAGGGTGGGTGTGCTGGGCTCCGTTCTTTGGTGTGGGCGTGTGGAGCGCATCTTCGGTCATTCAGCGGGGGGAGTGAAATGCCTGTCTCCTTGGATTCTCCCCCGCCCTAGAATCATAAGGTCCCAGGCATGAAGAACCTGGATTTTTGCTAGCCCACGAGGACTTGACATCCCTTGGCAGAGGCCGTAGGTGCTGGCCTGCGGTCTGTAGCGCCATCTCCGCCTGGCCAACTTTGACAGTAGAGCTGCCAGTTCAGGGGAGGCCGACGGTCATTCAGGCCAAAAGCAGACATTTATTTAAATGAGTAGAAGTCCTTACTTGAAGGCGTTTAACCTGTGGCCTCAGAGCCAGCTGCTGTGACAGTGACATGAGGGGAGACAAAAATCTCAGGTGGGAAGTCTAACTGGACTGGCTGAGGGGTGACCACATTGTACACCTCCAGGAACAGATCACTAATGGGGTGTTTTGGGGAGCGCCAGGGGTGTAGACAAGTGACTGGTAAGTGTGGCCCCCAGACTGCCGTTTGCAATTTCACCATTTCATTTTCTCTCTCATCTGCTCTTTTTCTCCATAGGAAGTTTCTAAAACAGCATCTGCGAGGAAAGAACTGTGAACTCCTGCTGGTGGTTCCAGAAGAGGTAGAGGCCCGTCAGAGCTGGAGGGCTGATGTGTAACAAGATCCGGCCAGTGCCCTCGCCTCGCCTCCTCGGTCCTGTGATGTGCCGGGGCCTGCACAGCGGGCCTGCTCCTTCCCCAGCATCTCACCGGGTTTCCCCCAGACTGTACGGTGCAACAGGCAGACGTGCGGATGGTCACTGGGACCGACCAGCACAGCTCGTTCCTGGGAGAGGCAGGCAGGTGCTCTGTGCGCTTAGGGCGAGCCGTGGAAGACCCTGGTTTTAGTTCAGAGAGAAGAAGGGAAGGTGGGTCCAGCTCATCTCCCCCTTTCCTGTGAGGACTTGACGGGCTCTGCTGAAGTTCACTGCTGCTCTGACTCACCTGGAGATGCTGCCTCCACTTCCCCTTTCCTGGCAGCAGTAGGTCTGAAGACAGCACATGCAAAGCCCATGCGACTGACTTGAAGGACCCAGAGCTTCAGGGCCTCTCAGGAAACCATCTCCAAACCCCAGCCGTGGTACGGCATGCCATCTCCAACCCTGACCCCCATTTTTAAGGGCGTTTTTCGCCATCCTCGGAGTTTTACAATGGAAAGTTCTCCAGTAGTCCACGCAGGTGGTTGGGTTCTGCCGTATTCCAGCGTGACAGCAGGCTAGATCTCTGCAGGGCGGGGCCACTCATCTGCCCTGCTCTGGGCCATGCCTGCCCCTTCACTACACAGGGGAGGAGGTTCGAGGCCTTGAGCCAGGCCAGAGGACAGTCCCCAGCGGATGCCCTCCGGCAACATCAGGAAAAGTCTACCTTCAACAGCAAATTCCACTAGTTTGAGACAGGTTGGGTGCGGCAGGTGACAGCCTTCCCGGGATGATGAGCGAGAGTGCACAGCTCGGGCCGGGTGCGCTGCAGCGCCCAGCAGCAGGGCCTGGGTCGGGTGCGGCTTGCATTGTTCAGGGTTGGGGGATCTGGGTTTGCCACCTTCCGTAGTCTCCAACTGAGCAGCGACCCAGCCCCAGTCCCTCTGAGCAGATGTCGGCCATTCTTCTCGCGTGGGGGACGAGCTGGGCGTGTCGTGCCGCTCCGTGTCACTCAGGTGGCAGACGGGGTGGCCTGTCTGTCCCTTCGGGTCAAGGGCCTCGGCAGGTCTGAGCTGCCCCCCTGCCAGACTTCTCTCCAGCCGCCGAGCCAGCCTGGGGCTTGCATGTCGAGCCTGAGCAAGCTTCACGGGAGGAAGCCGAGGCTTTCTGCCCACTGTGACTGGAGTGCATGTTTACACCAGCACTTTTTCTGCACACGTATCTTTAATCCAACAAGGCCGTTTTTATGCTGAGTAACAGGCCCCCGAGTGGCTCCTGCGTCACACCCTCAGCAGCTGGCTGCAGTCAGTCTCTGCACCGCCCTCCACTCCAGACCCGCTTGGCGCCCCTGGGAGCGCTGCCCTGCACAACGACATTCCAGTCACCACCAGCCAGAAGGCCCCGTGGACCGCTGACTGCTGCAAGCAGGCCCTCAGGCCAGGCACCGCCAGGTCGTAAGCCATTTCCGGGAAGAGGAGGGAGCTCCTGCACCGTTCTGCTTGGGCCTGTGCAAACGGCACTTCAGAGGAGCCCGTGCACCTGGAGTCCACGAGCCATGGGACCGCAAAGCCGCTTACACGTTTCAGGGCTGGTTTCTCTGTTCACATCCGATTCTGGTGCTTAGGAACAGGGACCCACGCAGATGCCCGAGGGCATGTGCCCCACGTCAAGAAGGGACAGGCCTGGTCCTGATGCCCGATGTGGGGCCGCCCTAGGCTCTTTGTTTCTCTTGCTTTTATTCCTTTTTGTTGGCCTTGTGCTGGGTTTGTTTACAAAAGATGTATTTTGTTTAACCAAATATTAAAAATGGAAAACTGTACATAAATCTCGGCTGCTTTGATCATGCTTCTGGACATGTAGGGTACAGTGAGCGTGAGCACGTCGCTGCCGGGGACCTCGTGCCTCGGGAAGCGTCTGTCGGGATTCCGTGCTTTGGGTCTGACCTCTCGCCTCGAAAAATCAGACAAAATGCTAAGTAGAGTTTGGTTTAAAGGGTGCTTTTCAATTTAGTTTACAAAAATTAGACTTGGCGATTTGAAGACTCTTAACCCTAGTCCCAGCACAAGGCCTCGCCAGCACTGACAAGGATTCAGCGGTTAAGTAGGTCATGTTCTCAGGAGGCCTGCATCAAGTGTGTAGCAGTCAGACTGTCTACATTTGACTTCACATCTGGCATTTCCTACGTGGCCTTGTCGGGATGAATGTTTCTGGGGCTGTCTCCTCTGCAAAGTAGGCTACAGGCTTACGGCTAAGTTCTGTCCCCAACAAACCCATGTAAAGTTGAAGACAGGAGTGAGAGGTCTGATACTCCACACCTAGCAAGCAGAGGTGGGCGTGCCCAGGGCACCTTCATCAGCCTGGGGTTGACAAACTTAGAGAACATAAAACCTGTGTTATGATGGTGTTGAATAGCCCATGTACCTTAATACTGAAGGCTTGTAGAACGTCTCTTGTTCACCCCTTGCCTTGTGTAGGGGGCTGAGTGAAGGGCTATATAGGATCCCACACCAGACAGAAAAAAAAACCCAAAAACACCCAGGAAAAAATCAGTGTAGTTTCCACTGGAGGCCATATCACCATCAAAAAGCGTAAATCGGGTCTCCCTGGTGGCGCAGTGGGTTAAGCAAGGCACTATGAAGCAAACTGTAGCCACTGCAGCACAAATTCAATCCCTGCAGCCAGCCAGGGAGGGGACCCACATGGTGTGGCAGACCTCTCCTGCCTCGCCCGCTGATCCCTTTAGCAGTGTGTTTCAGTCAGTCTTGATCCTCTCACTGCAAACACCTCTGGCCTGTACCCCAATGACTGTATGTATAAATTTAAAAAAAAAAATCTTTAAAAAAGAGCATAAATCAGGGATTATCTGAACTACCTGAGTTGTATTCCTATAGTCCGCAGCTACAGTTGGATTTGTCATCAGCAGTTCACCTCAGAAATTAAAAGCCAAGAAAGTTATATTTGCAAACTCTCTTCCCCAGACTAGGTACCTGTTTTGTCATTCCCTGTAAATCCTTTCTCACTTGTCACTGTAGATGGTAAAAATATAGGGACCAAATTCTGTTGTTGGGTCTGAAAGTGATTCCCTTAACTCAAGGCCAGGGTTGCTATTAAGAGTTCTTGGTGGAAAATGACTTTTCTGCTTTTGAACTTGTGATGAAGGGATCATCAGCATACAGGCGGTGGTGTTGACTCAGGTACCAGGCCATGTGAGGGGCAGTGTGGCTCTGCCGTTCTAGAATGGTCGAAATCATTTCAAAGCATGTATCACAAAAGCACAAGGACAACGCTTTCAGTTGGAATCATTTTTAATATTTAAATACAAAAAGTGAGCACTGATTCCCCCAGACACACCCAGATCTAACATCCAGAACTCGCAGAGAAAACACCCTCCACTCTGGCCTCCACTGTCCTCCCACCCCCATCTCGTGGCTGAAGCTGTTTGTTGGTTCTCCCTCCTTTCCCAATACAGAGAATTCACAGTGGCTGCTTTACACTAAATTGTAGTGCCTTTTTGTATTTCATATGGCGTGCGTGTCCTTCCCCAACATCCCCATTCTTAAAAACAAAATGGTCGTGAATGGTTAGGGTACGTCCCAATGGCATCAGTTTCTACCCCACAATGGGAGGGTGAGATCTTCCCATGAGGAGTAATTTAGTGTGGAAGGGGCGGGTGATCAGAGCTGGAGTAACCGTCTGCATTGCTGCACTCTGGCGTCAGAGTGAGGACAGAAGAAATAAGTCAGGACAGTGTAGAGGGCACACTTGCAGGTTGGGAGCCTCTCCATGAGACAGCATGGGGACAGTTCTCCCCACTACGTGTACACAGCTCAATGTGCGGAGTTAAAAAGAAATCCAAAGAATCAGTTCAAACACTTGACTTCAAACTTCTCCCACCAAGACAGGTCAAAATCAGCAGTAACGAACTAGATCTTTCCAGGAAGTGAAGGTAGTGCCCCTGGCATTCCTCCTGACAGCCCTGTGTTAGGCCCTAGAAGTATCTGGAAAAGAAAAGGACCAGCGTAAGGCATCGAACAGGCCTTACTGTATTGTGATCTGTCATACCTGATGGAGTAGACGAGGTCTAGGAAGGCAATGCCAAGCACAGACGGCCTCTAAAAGAATGGCTGGATTCCAACCTCTACCCACACAGTCACTGCCTGTCTACCAAAGTGTGGGAGAACCAAACACCTCTGGCTTGCGTTCTCCTCTGGGTGTGGGCTCACCTGCCGCTGTTGCAGCTGCTGCTGCTGCTCCATTTGCAACTTCTCCGTCTCAAATACAACAGGGAGGACAAGGATCATGAAGGAAGTGGTCCCGATCCACAAGGCTGCCCGGGAAAACCTGCCGAGGGAGTGTGACCATGCCAGTGAGACAGAGAAAGAGAGCTCCCTCAGGGAGGAACCAACAACTTAACCTCTAGCACCACAAACTCTAAAGTTGTTGACTTTTTTTTTTTTTCCCCCACGCTTGCAGCATACTTCTACCGGAAACAGGAGGAGCAGTTCTGGAAGCTATAGATCTACTAAGCAAATTTTACCATTCTCCTGCGTTCTGGTAAAAGCCACGGATCCGCTAATTATCTCAGTGTTAAACGACCTTCACAGCTTCATCTGCCCCATTCCCCTCCTCCTCCCCCCTTTCCAAAGCGGCAACTGAGACCAAGATTAAGGTACCGCCCCTCCAAGGTCACGCAATCATCTAGGAGACAGGCTGAGGTCCCCGTGTTCGTTCACGGCACTACAGTCACCCCAGATCTACCCCCAATGTCTCTGCCCTTGCTCCTTACCTGTACATTTTTTGAGCCACAAAAACGGAGAGATCGAAAGTGGCTCCAGCTGCGGACCGGACCCTCTCCGGGAACATCTCCGTCAGACCCCACAGTCTCTCGGACAGAGTCTCATCGAGCTGCAGTAGAGGCGGGATTGGGCGAAGCTGCGGCAGCCCCTGCCTCCCGACGCCGGATCACGCCGAGCCTCGCCGGGTCCGGACTCCGCGGTCGAGCGGGGCCCCTACCCCGCCTCCGGAGAAGCTGCCTCGGCTCCGACCTCCCCGGCTCAGCGACCCGCCTTCACCCCGACCCAGCAGCACGCGGAGCCCGCATCCCGCGGCAGGCCGCTCTCTATGCGCACGCTCGTTCCTCGCGCGAACCGCGGAGCCCAGTACCTCCTCGTCGTCTTCTTCTTCCAGCTCCTCTTCAGTCTTCTCGGCATCGCCTTTGGGAACCAACTCGTCTGGGGAGAGCGGCACTCCAGGCCCGGCGGCGGCAGCGGCGGCAGCCATGACTGTAGGTGGAGGCACCGGAAGCGGAAGGGAGGAGGCGAGAGACGCGCCCTGCGGAGCAGAGCGGCCCTGCCGGGCGCGGGGGCTGGCGGACTGGGCCAGAGCGCCGCCGTCTGGGCGGGAGGTCTTCCACCCGCCTTTGGGAGAGTAGGGAGCTGGAAGATCCAGTAATACCAGTCCTAGGGGTTTACCCAAAGAACACGTAGGAAAAGTGGTGTGCACGCCAACTTCATGGCAACACTGTTCACGATAGCCAAGTGTAGGGTAAATGGAAAAGGTTATCAGGCTTTTCCACCCTCCCGGCACTGGTGTCCATGGTGGACACCTGCGGTCCTGCACGCGTGCCTAAGTGGGCATGCGCAGGTGGGGGCACCTGGGCTGAGACTCGGGTGTATAAGGGCGGTGTCACGAGGACGCCAAGGAAGAGCAGAAAAGAGAGAAGCGCATAAGCGAGAGAAGGGGAGAAAGAGGGAAGAGAGTGAGCAGTGACAAGAGGCTAGAGAGCCCAGAGAGTGAAGATGTCCTCCCCGCCCCCAGGCCCTGCTGCCGTGTACCTGGTCACCTCTGATATGATGCAATAAAAGCCTGAAAAAGCCACCGAGGGCTCCAGGTCTTCTCCTTGACCCGTCTGCTGGAATCATCGAGAACCTGCTCCATGCCCTGCTGGCACCACACCAAGTCACAGAACCAACCTGAGTGCCAACTATAGATGACCTGTGTAAGGTAAACGGAGTGATGTCAGGCTTTTCTGCCATCCCACCATTGGCGTAATAATGGACACCTGCGGTCCTGCACGCATGCCTGCGTGGGCATGCGCAGGTGGGTGCACCTGGGCTGAGGTATGAGGTATATAAGGCTAGCGTCATGGGGACACGGCGTGGCGTGGAGTACGATAGGTAGTAGGCGGCTGAGACAAGGAGACCGCTTGAACCGATGATGAACCTACCCGATCTGGGATGGTGGCAAGACACCTGATAAAGCGAGGAATCCACGCTGCATGGAACGCTATCAGCTCTTTAGATAGATGATGTGGTGCCTTTGGGGACAAAATGGATGAATCTGAAGGTGATTAAGGAAGTGAAGGAAGTCAGAAAGTGAGAGACAAAGCGGATGGCATCCTCCACTCATTTATGGAATATAAGTAACCAAAGAAAACCGGTGAATCACAGCAAAAATAATTCTGAGACTGAAAAACATACCAGTTACCAAAGGAAAGGGAGGTGGGGAGGAGATAGAAGTCAGGAAGGGGAAACATTAGGGCCTGGGAGATTGTGGGGAAGATGCAAGTGAAACATACGCTTAAGGCTGTTTGTCAATAACTGACAAATACAATCTGAGGAAGAAACAGAAATGCCCAGGAAACCTGTTAAAGAACAGAGACAGGGTGCTTCCACAGAGAGACTGGGTTTCAGGTGGGCCCAGAATCCTGCATCTTAAGAGGTGTCCCAGAGCACGTAGAGACATGAATTCAGGGTCATCGCCCCAGGGGGTGAGTTTTTTCCCAGGAGTGAGAGATCCGGAGGTTAGTGAGTCTTGGGAGTGGGGTCTGATGGGCTTCAACAGAGGCGGGGGTTACCAGGCAGAACTTAAGGGCCGGGCATGGAGTGTGTGTGTGGTCTGGATGCCTTTCATCTTCACAACGACCCATGGAGGTAGTTACTGTGTCCCCCACTTAGGAAATGAAGTCGAGGCCCAGGACAGGGTGGCTGAAAGTTTTTCTGGAAGGTAGCTTTCTAGGGTCCTCCCTGGTGGCGCCAGGGGTTAAGTGCCGGGCTGTGAAGTTGTTTGCAGCTACTGTGGTGCAGGTTCGATCCCCGGCCAGGGAGCGGACCCACAGGACACAGCAGACCTCTCCTGTCTCCCCGCTGCTCCCCTCAGCAGTGTGTTTCAGTCCATCTGCCTGTTCTGCTCCCCGCTGTCAGGTGAATCCTCTCACCCCATCTCTGGCCTGTACACCAGCTCTTGTGTGCATACATTTAAAAAATGTATGTATCTTTGGCTAGGTTGTCTTCATCGATGTCAGCATCGGGGCACTGGCACTGGCCCAAGCTGCTCAGGCCACTGGCACAGGAAGAAGCCAAACTGCTTCTCTAGTTACCTGTCCTGTGCCCCACCCCCGCGTCTGCTGTGTCCTTCCGGTCTCCTTCCGTTATTCTCTCCTGTGTCAGGCAGGGCTGAGCTGCAGGTGACCCGACTCTCTCCCTCCCCGCGTTGCTGGTTGTACTCATGAGCCACACAGAGCTGCCTCCAGGCTCCTCTGCGGTGGCCGGGAAATGCACAGGCGCCCTCATGCGCCTGCGCTGTACAACCCAGGCCAGTTCTGAGCTCCCCAGAGTTTGGTTCCTTACCCATAAATGGACACACCGACAATCCTGCTTCACAGGGCCGTGTGTCAGCTCCACACCCACACCCCAGTAGTAAGTGCTTCCCTACTGTCCCCCCACCCCCACCCCGTGTACAGGCCATGGCCTCCGCCCCAGCTCCTGTGCCCTCACCCTTGACTCGGGAGGCCTCTGGCTGCCTTGGGCTGGCGCCCTGCTCCAGCTCACACTGACTGTAGCACAGCCGTGCCTCCCTCCCCACCTGCGTCGTGCAGGACAGAGCTAGGCCCAGTTCTCTGGCGGGGGCAGGGGAACTTGGGCCGGGGCCGCTCTGGGTGGGCCTCCGCCAGCGCTCCCTCATGGTGATGCTCCCCGCCATGGAAAACTTGTCTTTGGATGGAACCACAGCCCAGCCCCCAGGTCCGATTATTTACTTCTTCAAGAACTGGTGATTCTTTATGCAATCACTTGGACCACAGGGAGATTATATAACAACATTTAATTTAAAAAAAATAGTGTAAGCAGGAAAGCAGCACAAAAATAGTGTTGCTGTGGAGGGCAGGCGCTGCGGCTGGGAGGTGGGATGTGGAAGCCAGAGAGGCTGGGTGCCTGGAGGGCCAGTATTGGGTAGAGGAGGGTCGCTGTGGCCTGAAGGCTGAGAACCAGGAGGGCCTTTATCAGAGACCTCCCAATTCAGGGCTCTGCAGGCCAAAGGCTACCCCCAAACACCAGCATGAGGGCTCAGCTGATGAACTCTGGCTACCTCTTCTACCCAGGTCATCTGATGGGGGTGAGGGCTCCCCAGGAAGTCTGCCCTTCAGCCCCCCCTACCCCCAGCCAGCAGCCTGGGCACTTTCCTACCCACGTCAGACCTGGCTCTGGCTTCCTCTAGCCCGTTGTCATGAGTCTGCTGTCAGCCCAGGGTGCCTCTGGCGCTCTCCCCCAGAAGCCAACAAGCCCCCCATCATGTCCTGCTCCTCTGGCCGGGGTGTCTCTCTAGTCTAAAAAGTATCCTGGGTCTTCATTTCCTCCTCCGGCTGACGCTCTTCAGCTCATCCAGTTCCTTCTCCATGAGGTGGGATTCGGCAGTGGTCTCAGAGAGCTGGAAGGAGAGCGGTGGACCATGGTTACAAAGCAGTCTGAGGAGGCTTCCGGTTCGCTGGGCCGAGGACAGGCCGCTGGCACGTTCCCGGATGGGAGCCCTTTGCCAGTGGGCGGGGCAGCGCGGGCTGGAGCCTCTGACAGCCCAGGGCCGCTGGTACTTGAACACTCACGAGCCACCTGGCCAGCTGGACACCTGGGCCCGCAGGGCACTGGGCCAGGCCCAGCAGCTATCGGTGGCCCTGAGGCTACCGGGCAGTGCCCAGGCCACCGCGGTTCTGAGAGGGAGGCTGAGGGGACGCGCTTGAAAACGAACAGCATCTTCCTCCTTGAGAGCTCGGTGGGCTTTGAGCAGAAGGCAGCAGACACGCGGCCAGGCACAGACGCCTGACCCTGCAGTCACGTCAGCCTGAGCTGGGCCCTCTGTCCGCTCTGCCTTACCTCAGGCCCCTGCTGCTGAAGAAGCTTCCACCCGCAGAGCAGTTAATAACGGGTCATGTTGCCTGTGGTGGAGCCAGGCCAGGACCTAGGCGGGGCGCCCAGCCACTGCGCTCCACCACCCAGGGGTGCTCTCTGCCCCCCATGAAGCTCCTGCGCACTTTGAGATCTGACGGGTGCGGGGCTTGAACGGGCTCAAGAGCCGGCACAGCGTAATGTGGGCCCTGCAGGGGCCCCGCCCCGGGCACTGAAACTGGGGAGCACTATGGCCGTCTCCTGTTTCTGCTCATCTTGCGGGAGCAGCAGGGGGGCTTGCCAGAGTGGGACAAAAACACCCCAGCCCTTCCGAGCAGGGGGAACCCTGATTCTCTGTAGGCTGACAAGAGCCGTCTGCCAGGCCCAGGACGGTGCTTGCTGTGCCCGAGGTGGCGCCTCATCACCTGAACGGAAAAAGGCTGTGTGTGGGGGGGGTGGGGGGCAGGAAAGTGCGGGACTCGGGTGAGCGGGCAACACCGGAAGTGAGCGCTGCTCGGCCACCGTGGCCTGGACCCCTGTGGGCTGGCACCCCCGTTTAGCGGAAAGCCATCGGTCAGGTTCTGCCAACCTGCGCTCTGTGTTCGTCGAGCTGCCTGGGGCCCACGCTCGGAGACCAACGGGGGGCTCCAGGCTCCTGCCAGGGGAGCCCCAATAAAGTGGCCCTTTCCTCAGAAGCTGGTGGCAGGGTTTCCCCACTTCTGTGCCACCAGGTGAGCGGCACCACGATCTCCTCCATCCCGACCTCCACCCCTACCTTTCACCTCCCGTGTCAGCCCAGTGCCTCCTGACCGGGCAGCGCAGAGCTCCCGCCCCACCTGCACTGGCGCCAGGCCTGGGCCGGGCCCTGCTCACCGCCCGTCCCCATTGGGCTGAGCTTCGGGGTCAGGCAGACGACCTGGGCAAGCGCACCGAGAGGCGCCCCCGGCCCGCCGCTCACCATGTCCAGCAGGAGGTCCACCTTCAGGCGCAGGAGGTTGTTCTCCTCCTCCAGCTGCTGGTTGCGCCGGCGGAGGCGCTGGGCCTCCCTGGCGTCCACGCCGGCACTGATCCCAGTCTCTGGGGAGGGCACAGGCGGCGGTTACCAGACGCCCCCCAGCGCGTGTGGGAATGGCAGGAGCTGTAGCCCACCTGTTATCCACTGGCCGTTCTCAAACTTCAGGCTCTGCCCCGCCAGGTTCATAGTGGGGGTTCCATAGTCAAGGCCCAGCTCCACCTCCCGCGTGGACCGATCCAGCTGTGGGGAGACAGGGCTGGGGGGTTCAGGGGTGCCATGGCGCAGGCCTAGCACCTCTCCCAAAAACTAGGTGACCCTAACAACTCGTCTCTTTTCTCTGATCGTCTAATACTTCTTTAAAAAGCCACCCAAGGTGCAAAAGAAACTTAAAATTGTATGAGAGAAGAAACATACTGCTTTCGACAACAGATGTGTTCCAAAGATGCTATGAATGTTGAAACTTGTAAATTATTTTACCATTTTTAAAAAAGATTTCTTTATTTATGCACACAAGAGCTGGGAGACAGGCCAGAGGTGTAGGGGTGAGAGGATTCACCAGAGAAAAACAGGCAGAGAAGAACAGGCAGAACCACTGAAACACACTGCTGAGGGCGGCAGCGGGCGAGGCAGGAGAGGTCTGCTGCGCCATGTGGGTCCCCTCCCTGGCCGCTGGCAGGGATCAAACTTGTGCTGCGGTGGCTGCGGTTTGCTTTACAGTGCGTTGCTTAACCCACTGTGCCACCAGGGAGGCCCTGTAAATTATTTTACATCTACTGGATCATGCAACAGTTTAAGAAACCAGACAGCAAAGTTTTAATAAAGTGAAAAATTCTTTTAAAATCTAGTGAGCCTGGGCCCTCCCTGGTGGCGCAGTGGGTTGAGCAGCGCACTATGAAGCAAACCGCAGCCACTGCAGCACGAGTTTGAGCCATGCCGCCGGCCAAGGAATGACCAACAGTAGGGTAAACGGAAAAGTCCTCAGACTTTTCCGCCCTCCATTATTGGTGTGATGATGGACACCTGCGGTCCTGCACGTGTGCCTAAGTGGGCATGTGCAAGTGGGTGCACCTGGGATTAGACACGGGGCATAGAAGGGCGCCATAAGGACGCCAGCAGAAGAGAGGCAGAGAAGGAGAGAGAGAGTGAGAGGCTAGAGAGCCCAGAGAGTGAAGATGCATCGGGGCTAGGAGGCCTGCCAGCCTCCTGGCCCCCTGGCAGCCTGTCTGCCGTGTACCTGGTCGCCTCTAATGTAAATATCAATAAAAGTCTGAAAAAGCCACTGAGGGCTCCCAGTCTCCTCCTTGACACATCTGCTCAGAATCATCGAGAACTTTCTCTGTGCCCTGCTGGCACCACACGCACACGGCGCAGCAGACCTCTCCTGCCTCCCCGCTGCTCCCCTCAGCAGTGCGTTTTGGTGGATCTGCCTGTTCTGTTTCCTGCTCTGTCTCTAGCGGATCCTCTCACCCCGATACCTCTGGCCTGTGCACAGTTCTTGTATGCGTAAATAAATAGATCTTTAAAAAATAATAAAATAAAATCTACCTAGCCCGAGTTAGTTGCTGACTTGGAGCAACAGGCGCTACAGACAAGGACCAGGACCTGAGGCTCAGCTAGAAGGAGCAGCTGTTCTCTCACGTGTCGGCCCCCACACTTGGGCACTGGGACTAGTCCTGGGCGGGGACGAATGGGTCCAGCACTGCCCCGGGGAGCTGTCACCAGCTCCGGGAGTTCTTCAGTCCCCGAGCGAGGCTGGCCTGAAATCCCCACCGAGAATGACACCCCCGCCTCCTCCAGCGCTCCCAGGCCTGGGCGTGCTTCGGCTCTGCAGCGAGCATCACTGTCGGATAGCAGCTTCCTTACTCTCTGTCCTCCGTCGCTGGAACAACGGCTGCAGGGACGCAGGGACCTGGTTTATTTCCTCTCGCCCACACCCAGGGCCCGGCAGGGCACTGCACACAGAAGCTCTCACTTAGGGCACTCGGATGAACGCCCCGGGAGAGCGTGAGAGCAGGATCGGCCTCACCAAGGAGGCCTAGGTGCAGCTCGTGCGGCTGAAGCGCAGGTGTCTGTGTGTGTGGGTGTGGGGGGGGCGGGGCAAGGGCGGGAACGAGCCCAGTGTGGCTGAGAGGGGCCTGGTCCTGGAATCATGGACTCTGATCAAACCCCCGGGCGAGGTGCCAGAGCGCATGACGCGGAGGCGCCTGTCCGTGACCGTCCGTAAACGAGCTGCTCTCTGTGGGCTCAGGGCCCGGGACAGCTGCCTCTGTGACGCGTGGCGGTGGGGCGAGGAGGGGACACCTCCAGGCCCGTGGGCGCAGGAATGGGGTGCCGCCCTGGCTGTGATGGGACTGTGCGCCTGCTCCCTGCAGGACCTCACCTGGGACGGGGAGCAACAGACTCAAAGCCCCGAAAGTCTGGGTTAGCCCTCAGCCCTGACCGCTTGCTGCCCCTGCTCCCCTTCCGTGAAGGGCGAAGGTGGAGCCAGAATCCAAGCGGTCTTGTGCGTGAGCGAGCGCCGACAGAATGACGCGGGGGGTGGGGGGAGAACAGAGCACCAGGTCACAGCAGCTCAGGGTCTGGCAGAAAAGCAGGGCGTGGCTGTGACCTTGGCCCACGTGTGGCTGTGCGCCGAGGGTGTGGGGAAGGCGCTGGAACGGAAGTTATTTCCACGTGGTCTCACTTTCTGGGCTAGGATTTTTTAAGCTCACAGAGCGGCCACATTCCCCTGGGTAGTAATTTGCTTTGGAAAGCGCTCCTTTATTCCCTTGCCATTGCAAACAGTTTTGGAACATCTTTTGAAAATGCCTCAGAGCTGTGACGCGGCCTTTCAGTGCTGCCCGCAGTGAGGAGGCATCAGCCTTTGACAATAAATCCCACGCTCACGTGACCGAGACCTGTTTCTGGCCAAGACTTGGGAATAAACAGAAGTGAAGTAGGTAAAACTGTTTGGAGCCAAAAATTGTGTGATGGACTCTCTTACTAGGTTCTTGAACAAGCTCTGACAATAGCTCCCAATCGGGGGTTCAGACGCATTTGTAGCAATAGCAGTAAAATGGATTAAGGGTCCTCCCTGGTGGTGCAGTGGGTTAAGCCACGCACCATAAAGCAAACTGCAGCCACTGCAGCACGAGTTCGATCCCTGCCACTGGCCAGGGAGGGGACCCACATGGCGCAGCGGGTTTCCGTTCATCTGCCTGTTCTGTTCCCCACTCTGTCTCTGGTGGATCCTCTCGCCCTCCCACCCCCACGCCTCTGGCCTGTGCCCCAGTTCTTGTGTGCATAAATAATCTTCAAATAATACATATTAATATGGATTAAAAGACCCCCTCCCACAAGTGAGCCTCTGGGGGACCACACGCGGCCAGGCCTGGTGCTCTGCACCCCAAGCCGAGCCGGGGGCACTCACGCTATGCAGGTTGGAGAGAGAAGCAGACTTCCGAGGCGGTGTCTTCTTTGGACTGAATGTGTTCCCAAACAGAGGCATCTTTGACCTGATAATGGAAGAAAGGTCAATGTTTCCGTCCCCTCCCGTCAGAAGGTCACAAACGGTTGGGTCAGTGACTTTATGCCACTGTCCTCAAACATGAAAACCTGCAGCTGACAATCCTGTGACAGCTCCCGGGGCGGGGCGCTCCCTCCCTGCCAGGACACTGGCTCAGAACTTTGCACGCACAGCGCGTAACTCTCCCTGATCACCCCATTGGACAGGTGAGGTTTACAAAGACTCAGGTCTTGGTTCTCCCTTGTGGCGCAGCAGGTTGAGCGCCGCGCTGTGAAGCATCTGCAGCACAGCAGTGCATGTTCGATCCCTGGCCAGGGAGGGGACCCACATGGCGCAGCAGACCTCGCCTGTCTCCCTGCTGCTCCCCTCAGCAGTGTGTTTCAGTCCATCTGCCTGCTCCCCATGCTGTCTCTGGTGAATGCTCTCTCCTCCCACGACTCTGGCCTGTACTCCAGTTCTTGTGTGCATAAATAAATAAATCTTAAAAAACAAAAAAGACTCAGGTCTTGAGCGAGCGCCTGTATTAGTTGCAGGTCTGTGTGGCTCTGGAGTTTATGCGCCGCAGAGAGAGGCGCTGCCTTGCCTGTCTTCAAGAGAAACCCAGCTCTCAACAAGGAACATAATCCTCACTCCTTCCTGGGTAAGAATCCCGGCTGGGGCGCTAGCAGACTCCACTACAACAAACAAAGCTGTACTTGTAGTTCACGTTCAACATAGTGTCCCTCCCTCAGCCTGAAGGTGGCAGGTGAGGCACCTGGAAGAAGGGGGCGGCCCCAGCCTGGCATCACTGGCAGTGGCAGCCAGACGCTTGCTCTCAGCGTACTGCAACCTACTGCACTTGACCTAGACACAGCTGAACAGCTTTACCGACATCACCTAATATGGCGGCAGAAGGGAGAAGAGGCAGAAGGTGGCAGAAGGGGAAAGAGAGTTACGTTAAGGGTGACATGAATCCAGGAAAGTGTAGAAGTATTAAGGGTACGGCTGCACACGCTTCTACTGCACGTGCCGGGGCATCGGATCAGGACACAGAACATCTCAGCGCCCCCACAAGCCCTGCTTGGTAACTTTCCATTCATGGACATGCGTAACAAGGGCTCTTTTGTGTCTGGCTCCTTCTGCTCAAGGTCATGTTTTGATATCTACCCATGTGGTTGGGTGTGGGTGCAGCTCGCTTGTTCACGGTGCGGTGTTCCAATCTACTGCAGAAGTGGGTGTTTGGGCTATTTCTAGCTTGGGCTGTTAAGAACAGTAACGCTAATAACGTGGTGCTTGGATGTGCATTTCAATGTAGAATGTGCTGCTCTGGTTCATACCAATGACTGGATGTGTCAATCACAGCATTATATAGTCAGGTTTTGTAGACGTTGCCAATTGGTTTTTCGTATGGTTGCACCAATCTATACACCGACCAACAGTGTATGAGAAACAATTGTGCACATTTGGCATTAGCTGTTGTCTTCATTTTATCCATTCTGGTAGGTATAAAATAAAATTAAAAAAGGGAACTTTTCAAGATTATGGGAAACAAGATAATAATATATCAACAAACACTCAAAGAAAACTCACAGTATGAATCATTTAGCAAGAAAGATATTCAATGAGAACATGAAGAAAAACACCTGGTGCCAGCTGGCTTCAGTGATGTAGAAATCAGCATCACTAAAACAAAAGATAAATGTTTAGGAGTGTTTAAAGAGGTTTTACAATATGTAAAAGTGAAGTATATGTACACACAATTTATAAGTAAAATAAATAAAGCTATTTGGGAGTGTGTGCTCCTGAAATTTTCACTGGTAGATGTGTGTTTGCAACTAAAAACAGCAGCAAACCAATAGCTTAGGGGATGGTATTGGGGCCTGGGTACAACTATAGGTTTTGGACGTACCAGAATGCTTCCAAGTTGGCGGTGGATGGGACAGCAGCGAGGACCAAGATGCTGAGAGCGTCTGACGCTGAGCTACCATGTCATCTAAAACACAGTGGAAGATCCTGGCATTGTTTCCACTGGAGAAGAGGAAAAGGGAGGAAAAGGGAAGACAATTACTCTTATTGTCTATAAAGGGAAGAACACGAATGAAATAGGAATCTATAGGAAGATTTTAACTCAAAAGGTCACAGTAAAAAAATTAATGCCACTTCCTGAATACCCAGTGCAGGTAGAGCCCAAGGTCAGGAATACTCCATATATTCCTCTTGCTCCTTGAAGCACGCCCATAAGGAGGTATTTTCCTATCCCTATTAGAAATGAGAAAACAGGGGCCTCCCTGGTGGCACAAGGGGTTAAGGCGCAACATTACGGAGCTATCTGCAGCCACTGCAGCACGAGTTCAATCCCTGGCCAGGGAGCGGACCCACATGGCACAGCAGACCTCTCCTGACTCCCCGCTGTTCCCCACAGCAGTGTATTTCATTAGATCTGCCTGTTCTGATCCCTACTGGTGGATCCTCTTACCCCTCCTCACCTCTGGTCTGTACCCCAGTTCTTGTATGCATAAATAAATAAATCTTTAAAAAAAGAAAAAAGAAATGGAAAACAAGGGTTTGGAGAAGTTAACCTGTTTTCCCAAGGGCCGCAGCCAGTTACACAGTTGGCTGAAAGTAAATACATAGTGCACTGCACAGTGCAACGTGGTCAAGTGCTCTAGCCCCAGCTACACCCCGGCCTTGCAAGGTGCAATGATGGATGAGGACAGCTCTGGACTAGCTAGCTGCCTTTTAAGTCAGATGCCAATAATCCACAGACAACTCTAGCTGAGATCCTGGGGTCCTGGGACATTAGTGTGGTCCTGGAGTTCCCTTGGCTCAAGGGAGCATTCTTTCCAGAGAAGCTTTTATTGATGGGGAGGGGTTCACATAAAAGAACCTCCCAGATGCAGAGAGAACATCTGGGTTTCCATGGCTCGCCCAAAGTGGGTGCCTAGCTCTTACCTTCCCTGAGCCTCAGGCTTCTTTATTTGTAATCAGGGTTAAAAGAACAGTACCCAGCTGGCTGCTGTTTGAGTGCTTTAGTGTTTACAGAAAGCTGGGCATTTACAGCTCACAACCACCGCTGGAAGTGAGTCAAGCAAGTATGTGCCCCATCTACAGCTCAGAAGATTGAGGCTTAGAGATTAAGTCATTTGGCCCCAGTCACACGGTGGGAAGGTGGTGGAACTCAGCTTCCTATAAGGTCTTCGCCTCTGCGCTGAAACTAATCCCCAAATCACTGCGCAATAACGGTTTCTAGTAGGCAGCGGGCCCTAACATCCACGATCCGGCGTTAATCTAAGGTGAAGGAGGAGTCTTTGGCTTGCATCAGATTCTCAAAGGAATACGCGGTCCCCAGAGGTAAGAGCCGGCCAGGTACGCGTCGCGCAGGGCCACGGTCACGGGGGTGGGGGAGGGGGAGGCTGAACTCACATAACGGCTGTGAACAAACGCTAACTCGCAAGGACTCACTGAACCCCCTTCACTGCGGACGCGCGAGGAGGAATTAACACCCCGATTCCCAAGCCAGGAAGCCCCTGCAGGGACCGGGCCTCCTGTCCCGCACCCACCGGCCGCTCCAGTGGCTGGGTGCCCAGGGGAACGCCACCCCATCCCTCCACCAGTCCCCGGGCGTCGCTGGGCTCGGGGACGTACCTGACTTGTGTCAGGGTTCAGGGTCACCCCGAAACCTCCCGCCAGCCAGGGACCGCGTCCGCGTCAGCCGCGGCGCCCGCAGCGCCAACCCGCCCTCCGCCTGCCCCGTGTGCGCAGGCGCAGCACCGCCCCGGATTGTACCACCACGGCAGCGGGGGTGCCCTGCGCGGCGGGATAGCAAAACGCGAGCTTACACAGAACCCCAGGAACGCTCAAGGACTTCCATGGACATGTGAAATATACTCCATAATGGAAATGTCTTCTTTAGTGATTTTCATGTTTCGAGCTATAGGTTAGGACGAGGGACTATACTTACCTCCCCCTAGCGTATTGGTCTGGTCTCCCAAGCGGGCGGGGCTGTTACCGTGGTAACGCGTCGCGCGGACGCCACCGTGTCTCGCGACCTTTGCTTTGTTGTGGGAAAGCTGGAAGGGGTGGCTACCCCCAGCGTTGCCTGGAGAACAGCAAGACTCACAGTAGAAAATGTGCCTCTCCCCGACGTCCCTCCTGCCCTATCACATAACAAAGGGCACCCCTTCCTGGTGGATGCGGGGGCAACGGGTGTCCCATCCAAAACTTTTAGGGCCCCCTGAGGGACCCGTGGCATAGCTGCCCAGATTTCATCGGATTCCACAGTTGTCTTGAGGTAAGACAGACGGACTGATGGTGACCCACCCGGCTGCCTCCCGAGGTCTGCCCCCTCCCCACGCCCGGACTCATTCAGCTGAACTCAGGTGCAGGTTTTATGAGGGGTCTGTTTATGCTCTCAGCCTTGAAATCCTCAGTTAGGAATGAGCTTCTCGGACCTCCCTTCTGGCGCAAGGGGTTAAGCACCGCACTATGAAGCATCCACAGCCACTGCAGCGCGAGTTCGATCCCCGGCCAGGGAGGGGACCCACATAGCGCAGCAGACCTCTCCTGCCTTGCCCGCTGCTCCCCTCAGCAGTGTGCTTCAGTAAATTTGCCTGTTCTGCTCCCCACTCTGTGGGGTTCTCTTACCCCTTACACATCTGGCCTGCACCCTAGTTCTTGTATGCATAAATAAATATTTAAAAAGAAAAATGTGCTTTTCCTACCCTCCCCTTTTTCTCCACCTCCACCCCCTCACCCCCACCTCCTGAATTGCCAGCAGCAGGAGCCTGGCCAGAGGCCCTGCTTAGCAATGAGTGGGGGTGTGTTTTCTGAGATGGTTCTTTGCTCTCTCTGATCCTCAGGAGGCTGGCTGAACAGAAGGAGATGGAGCAGGAAGTGAGAGGCTCCTGAAGGTGGAAGCCCACAGTGCTCACAGTGCTTCCAGAAGATGGAGAGCATCAACCTCAATGCCTTGCCGCTGGTGCCTGTGGACGAGCACCTGGCCGTCTCGCCAATGGCACGGAATGCAATGAAGAGCGCGGTGAGGAAGATGCTGGAAGACAATCCACCCTGTATCCTTCTGGGGCGCCATCTATAGTTGAGACCAAACCTATGGTCACAGGCCATAACCACAGCCCCACCCCAGCCCCAAAATGCGTTATTCATCGGCACCTCCCTTCTATGGTGTTCACTCGTGTTCAGTGACTTGACCTTATGTAGCCTCTAAAAAGAGATCTCAAAGGGTCTTTTTTTTTTTTTAAAGATTTATTTATTATGTACGCAGTAGCTGGGGTATAGCTCAGAGAGGTGGAGGGGGGGGCAAGAGGATTCACCAGAGACGGAGTGGGGAGCAGAACAGGTGGATCGACTGAAACGCACTGCTGAGGGGAGCAGTGGGCGAGGCAGGAGAAGTCTGCTGCGCCCTGTGGGTCCCCTCCCTGGCGGGGGATCGAACTCGCGCTGCAGTGGCTGCGGGTGCTTCACAGTGCGGCGCTCAACCCGCTGCGCCACCAGGGAGGCCCAAGGATCTTTTGACTTAAGCTTATTTTACTAAGATACATATAAACAACCCCAAAGCAAGAAATACTGGAAATATTTGTAGAAAGAAGAGTAGAAAAAGCTATTTTTTTTCATGCTTGCTTCCTTTTCCACCTGCCTTCCAAAGAATTATGGATCAAAGCAAATAAGAAGTCAGCCACTGCCCTCAGATGAGTGAGCTCAGGACTCAGGTGTCTTTTTTTTTTTAAAGATTAATTTTTTATGCATACAAGAACTGGGGTGCAGGCCAGAGGTGTGGTGGTGAGAGGACTCACCAGAGACAGAGTGGGAAGCAGAACAGGCAGATCTACTGAAATATACTGCTGAGGGTAGCAGCAGGCGAGGCAGGAGAAGTCTGCTGCGCCATGTGGGTCCCCTCCCTGGCTGGGGATCAAACTCATGCTGCAGTGGCTGAGCATGCTTCACAGTGTGGTGCTTAACCCTTCCACCACCAGGGAGAACCCAAGACTCAGCTTTCTTAAAAACAGTGTTTTAACTCCAGTTGGCCTCACCACTCTCTCCCGCGAGCGCTTCTGCCTGGACCCGGTGTTGGCCACTTGGGCACCATCGAGGCTCCCCAGAGTCTCACTCCGAGCTGGCCTCGTTGATCCTTACCTGAACGGTATCCTGGGAACTCTCCGAACCCCGTCTCTGGGTCTCACCCTCTCCTCCTGTAATAACCTAGACCTTTCCATCTCCTCTCCAAATCATTTACCTTCAAATCAGGAGCTCGAAACCTTTGTCAAGAGGCATGCTCCCCTCCTGCCCTTTCTAGTAACCCCACACTTGGGGCAACCAACATCCTTTCCCCTCCCCAGAGGGATCCCGTGTTTCCTTGGCACCCTCATTTGTCAGAACATCAGAACGCTTGAGGGCACTAGAAGACAAGCGACCTCCTTACTGAGGGCAGCAAGCAGTGAGGGCCTTCGAGGGTTTTACGAAGAACGTCTCCTAGCCCAGAGTGGGCTGGACAGAAATGCCAACGCAGAGAGGGTGCCGAGAAGTGACACGAGCAGAGTTGTCAACAGCAATAAGATGGAGACCTCCCTCACCCAGTCGTCCCGCACCTGAACGTGTCTCCATGGAATAATCCAAACTATGGAAACGGTTTTGTGCACCACTGAATGATTTCTATGCAAAAAAATCGCCGACCTCTTAAATATTGTCAAGTGTTTTCAACTGCATCCTCTAAAGGGATTAGTAGAATGTCATTTAAAATAGCACAGAGACTGTTGAGCCATATGGAAAAGCTCATAAAAATGAATGGAACAGAAGTTAGTAGTAAAATAGGCACTCACTGAGATTGTAGTGATGGAAAAAAGGATTGCGTAGAAAATCCTGGAAGGAAATCTTCCCCAGATCCTAACAGACGTTGTTAGGGTGGTAGCATTGTAGTGATCTTTTGTCCTGTTTATAGTTTCCATAGTGTTTAAAATATGATTCATTTTCTTTTGTTACCTTTTTTTTTTTGAGATTGATTTATTTATGCATACAAGAGCTGGAGTACAGGCCAGAAGCGCGGGAGGTGAGAGGATTCACCAGAGACAGAGTGGGGAGAAGAACAGGCAGACCTACTGAAATACACAGTGGGAGAGGCAGGAGAGGTCTGCTGCGCCATGTGGGTCCCCTCCCTGGACGGGGATCGAACTTGCACTGCTGTGCTGTGGATGCTTCACAGTGCTGAGCTCGACCTGCTGTGCCACCAGGGAGGCCCATGACTCATTTTTATTATAATTTATATCAACTCCTTTAAAGCAAGACAAAAGAAGGGTGTATGTTTGCAAAGAAAATAATCAAGTGGTTTGAGAGTGAGTGAGCCGCCCCTGGCTGGCTGTCATGTGACCAGTTTCCTTAGCTGCCTCTCCTCCCAGCATGCCTCATTGGCCCCATACACCTGGTGAATAAAAGGATTGCAGAAATAGATCTGAGTCCCAGCCTACTGATGGAAAGCCTGGTGAGTTCTGGATGCAGGAGCATCCATTTATTTGTTGTTGTTGTTTTTAAAGATTTATTTATGCACACAAGAACCGGGATACAGGGAGGTGCAGGGTGAGAGGATTCACCAGAGCTCAACAGGTGAAACACACTGCTGAGGGGAGCAGCGGGGAGACAGGAGAGGTCTGCTGTGCCCTGTGGGTCAGCTCCCTGGCCGGGGATCGAACTTGTGCTGCAGTGACTGGTGATAGCTTCATAGTACTGCAACTTAATCCCTTGCACCACTGGGGAGGCCCCTCTTTTTTATTTTTGGCTTTCCTTCCCTCCACCTCTCTGGAGTTAGTCTCTTTAGCTAATGAGGTAATGCTTAGACTGCATGCACATTAAATACCGTTGGCCCATGCAGACTGGGGAGTGCAGATTCAGGGTGAGAACTATGGGGAGGTATTGCAGTTTATCAAGCTAGGAGACAGATGCCTCATTGCCCCCAACATGCATGTCCCACCTCTCCAGCCAGTCCTCTGTGACTGTGCCTTATTAACCACACTTATTTGAATCTTGACTGTTACCACTTCATTGTACCACATGTATTGATTTGACTCTCCAAATAGATTGTTAGTACTTTGAGGGCAAGAACACAGAATCATACTTCTTTGTTCGCATTTTAAAAAAAGATTTACTTATGCATACAAGAGCTGGGGTACAGGTCAGAGGTGTGGGGGGGAGAGGATCCACCAGAGACAGAGTGGGGAGCAGAACAGGCAGATCGACTGAAACACACTCCTGAGGGGAGCAGCGGGGAGACAGGAGAGATCTGCTGTGCCATGTGGGTCCCCTCCCTGGCCAGGGATCGAACTTGTGGTACAGTGGCTGTGGATGTTTCATAGTGTGGAGCTTAGCCCTTTGCACCACCAGGGAGGCCCCTTCTTTGTTAGCATTTTTATCTCAGCACAGTGTTGGGCCCACAGTTAACAATCAAAACAACTTGTTGAATCTCCGACATTCATTTTTCTTTCTCTCTTTCAAGGGGTAGGGTAGACAGGGCTGGGGGGAGTCAGAGATCACCTCAAGGGTAAATTGATTAATAGTAATAATAGTTACCTTCTATTGAGTAAGTTCTTCTCTGATAGCCTTTTCACTGGCCTTTAGAAATGCATTACAGGGCCTCCACTGGTGGCGCAGTGGGTTAAGCAACGCACTATGAAGCAAACCGCAGCCATTGCAGCACGAGTTAGATCCCTGCTGCCGGCCAGGGAGGAGACCCACATGGTGCAGCAGACCTCTCCTGCTGTGCCCGCTGCTCCCCTCAGCAGTGTACTTCCGTTGATCTGCCTGTTCTGCTCTCCGTTCTCTGTGGTGAATCCTCTTTCCTCCCACACCTCTGGCCTGTACCCAGTGCTTGTATGCATAAATAAATAAATCTTTTTTTTAAAAAAAGAAATGCATTACATACTTGATATTTGATCCTTCTAGGAGCCCTGGGAGGGAGGTGTTATACTTCCTTTCACAGAGAGCTCAAACACAGCTCCTAAGCGGTGGAGCCACAAGCTGGGCCTCCTTCCACGTCCTTTTCTCCTCAGACTTGTGTCCAGATGGAGGAGCCTTGTGGGAGTAGGCGGGTGGAGGCACTTCGGTGGTGACAGCAGGGAGGAGTGAGGGCAGCTTCCCCCAAGACCCCCAAAGTTATGCAGGCCTCTCACTGCCCACAGGGGAAATGGCCTGGTCCCGCCACCCCTCCATCCCCCGAACCCCCGCCACAATTGCTGCGATCCCTAACGTCCTATTTCTTTTTGGTTTTTGAAGGCAATTGAGAAAGATGAGCTGGAGAAGAAGGCTTTACGAGAGAAAAGTTGCATGAGTCTGGGAGACAAAGGCAAAAATCCTTTCTCACAGTCTTGGTGGTGTTTTGGTGGGGCTCACCTTCCCCCCCTTTTTGGTATCTCAACTGCAATTGGATAGGAATCCAGAGTTTTCAAAAAAAAAAAAAAATCAGGATTTTTTTTTTTTTAAAGATTTATTTATTTATGCATACAAGCACTGGGGGGGGGGTGAGAGGATTCACCACAGACAGAGAAGGGAGCAGAACAGACAGATCAACAGAAGTACACTGCTGAGGGGAGCAGTGGGCACAGCAGGAGAGGTCTGCTGCACCATGTGGGTCCCCTCTCTGGCCGGCAGCAGGGATCGAACTCATGCTGCAGTAGCTGCGGTCTGCTTCATAGTGCGTTGCTTAACCCACTGCGCCACCAGGGAGGCCCAGGATTTTTTTTTTTTTAAGGAGCCTTAAATCAGACTTTCTGACATGGGCAATGAGACAGGGAAGGACAGTGGCATTTAAGGGTTACCTACCTGTGGCATGTTGCAGCAGGCGCTCTCACACGTGTTCCCTGTTAAGCCTTCCTAGTGTCCCCCACCTGTGAGGTAGGCACCGCTGGCTATATTTTAGGGGTGAGGAACCCTTAGAGAAGGGAACTGTCACTGACCTTCAGCATCAGTTATAACAAAAGGACCTTGAACATTCGTGTGTATTTGAATTCTTTTGCCTGCAACAGATATTATTCACGTCAATCAAAGTTCTTTGGTGTGTGACCTTTAAAACTGGAGTTCTTAATTATCATATAATCACGCCCAAAACGTTCTCGATGTTACAGTTTCTAAATTTAAGGTGAGAACTTTATAGACCCAATTGTGCAAAATCCTTTGACTACTTATTTATTTTCTTGCAGTATTTGCTTGCTTTTCTCAGGTCTAGTCCCCATAGAATTTCCCCCACCAGTTCACCTGTGCACGATCACAGGATTCCTTGCGGGGAAGGAGAAGCTTGCCGAGAGCCCCACAACCTGTCAGTAGCAGGTCCTAGGTTCGTCCTAACTGGATTTCAAGGCCCAGGCTTTATTCCGCCTGGCTGCTTCTCCGGCACGGCAGTCTAATAAATAAGAGGGATCCAGCGAGAGTCATTCTGTTAGTGTCGGCTGGAGACTCAGGCGCACCGAGAAGTCACTAATGAGCTCTGGCCAGCGTGGACCGACACGTGGTCGCCCCCGTCCAATTTCTCTTCCCCCATTCAGCTGCAGACAAGAGTGCAAAGGAAAAGGAGGCCGTCTGCAGAAGCTCGGACTTCAAGATCGTCAAATCTTCCATTCCTAAGAGGGTAAGGGAACTCCCGCTGGGCCTGCTCCTGACCACTTCCTGCTGGGCAGGAAATAGATTCTGTTCCAAGGAAGAGGAGACTTGATGTCTGGGTGGTAAGTGCGTCTCTCTCTGCAGGAGAATTGCAGAGGTTCCATTTCAGTGGATCGTATTTTATTTAATTTTTTTAAGATTTACTTATGCATAAATAAATAAATCTTTAAAAAAAAAAGATTTACTTATGCATACAGGAGCTGGGGTGCAGGCCAGAGGTACAGGGGTGAGAGGATTCACCAGAGACAGAGTGGGGAGCAGAACAGGCAGATCGACTGAAATACACTGCTGAGGGGAGCAACGAGGAGACAGGAGAGGTCTGTTGAGCCATGTGGGTCCCCTCCCTGGCCAAGGATAGAACTCGTGCTGCAGTGGCTGTGGAAGCCCCACAGTGCGGTGCCCAACCCCTTGTGCCACCAGCGAGGCCCAGGATCTTACAGTATTTTAATCATGCTAGAATTTCTCCTAACATCCTCAAAAGGATGGAATGAGGAGCATCCCTGAGGTTATTTTCAGGACCTGGCGATGTCTGTCCTGAGAAATAGTGCCTTCATTTGGCTTCCACGAGCCCCCATCCTGCCCATTCCCACAGCAGGGCTAGTTCTGCAGGTGTCCAGCAGCTGAGAGGCAGGGGTGCGCTGACCCTCCAGGATCACACAGATGGTCAGTCGGTCAGTGGCAGAGCCCGCTTGTCACCCCAATCCTCGGGCGGTGGTAGCCTCCCTCCACGACCTCTGCAATAGCACCCTGGCCCCAGTCCATATTATTCTTTTAGGTGATATATATTCTTTTAGGTGATATATTATTCTTTTAGGTGATATATTTGAAGACAGTGTAGCAACATGAATGATCTAAAGTTAAGTGGAGGGGCCTCCCTGGTGGCTCAGCAGGTTGAGCGCAGCACTGTGAAGCATCTGTAGCCACAGCAACACGAGTTCGATCCCCGGCCAGGGAGGGCACCCACAGGGCGCAGCAGACCTCTCCTGCCTTGCCCGCTGCTCCCCTCAGCAGTATGTTTCAGTCGATCTGCTCCCCACTCTGTCTCTGGTGGATCCTCTCTCCTCCCACAACTCTGGCCTATACCCCAGTTTTTATATGCATAAACAAATAAATCTTTAAAAAAAATAAAGTTAAATGGATAAAGCAGGACAAAAAAGCATGTATTTACCTTTACTGTGAAATGGTTGCACTTACATAGATGTATTTGCATAGTTGTGCAAAGAAATCGTAGAAACAGGTGTTTTGTAAGGGGTGCAGGGACCCTGACTGCCCTCCTCTGTCCCCACTTTCTATCAAGTAGTTATACTGTCTTTGTGATAAAAAGGAAAAGATGGCCTATTTTAAGCGGCTAGGAAAGGACCCCATTGTCATCATCTCCTTTTTTGCTTCAGAAAATAACAGACAAAAACCTGCTGGCAGAGCTGTACCAGTATCCACAATTTAACTGCGCAGGGCCAAACCAGCTCCCCAATGGGGTGGACTTCTGCGACATGGTGTGCAACGTGATCCTGGCTGAGAGGAACCCCATGAGTGGAGTGGTAAGGAGGCGGGTGGCTCCCCTCTGCACCGTCATCTCTGGGTCAAGCTGTACCTCATATAATAATGATGATAATTACCATTAATAATAAAATATTAATATAATTATTAATAAATATATAATAGCATTGTGCGTTCATTAATCTAATTATTCTGAATACTAATTATCATTATTATTAAGGGTGAGAGGATTCACCAGACACAGAGTGGGGAGCAGAACAGGCAGATCTACTGAAACACACTGCTGAGGGGAGCAGCGGGGAGGCAGGAGAGGTCTGCTGCGCCATGTGGGTCCCCTCCCTGGCCGGGGATCGAACTTGTGGTGCAGTGGCTGTGGAGAGCTTGACAGAGCTGCCACTTAACCCTTTGCACCCCATAATAATGACTTATTATTTTTAAATGTTGTCGAGGGAACATTGATTTACAATGTATGTGATTTGGAGGTAGAAGATCACACCTCTTCAGATTCCTGTCACCACACCCCACCCACCAAGGTGCCCCAGTCTCCTGCACACTTCCTCTCCACCCTTGGTAGACTCAATTCCATAAGCAAATTTCTAGTGTGCCCCAACTTTAAAACAACGTGTGCAGTTGTCCCTGTTCTGCACCCCAGGAAACTGAGTCAGAGCAGTGGTGTAACTCACCATTGGCAAGTAACTGAGACTTGCGTGCCTGAGCCTTAGATACCAGGCCCGCGCTCTGTCCCAGCCTCTATTCCTTCCCCACATCCCCCGCCCAGGCTCTTGGTCCTGTGGTGGAGTGTGCGCCCTCATGATACAGGTATAATTATGTGCAAATGACATACATGTGCTCTTGTCAATTACTGCACTGTATGTCAGCAAACTTAAATATGTTTTTTTTAAAAGATTTATTGATGTACACAAGAGCTGGGATACAAGGCCGGAGTCATGGGGGTTGAGAGGATTCACCAGAGACAGAGTGGGGAGCAGAACAGGCAGATTTGTGGAAACACACTGCTGAGGGGAGCAGCGGGCGAGGCAGGAGAGGTCTGCTGCGCCACGTGGGTCCCTCCCTGGCCGGGGATTGAACTCGCGCTGTGGCTGTGGGATCTCCACAGTGCGGCGCTCAACCTGCTGCGCCACCAGGGAGGCCTCAGCAAACTTAAATTCTTTTTTCTTAGAATACTTTCTTCTCGCACCCTGGGGAGCCTCTCTGGATGAGTCACCCACTCGGGCAGCAGTGCTCTTCTGGGTTCCCTAGCAGACAGGGAGGCAGGCCCTTAATCCTCTGGGTGTGTGTATGGGGTGATGCTCGGACCCTGTGAGGGGGCGCAGAGCGGCCAGAAGCCTGGGAATGGTCTCGGCTGTCCTGCAACTGAGCCTCGCTGCCCCACCCCGGATCACACCACTCTGGTGCCCCAAAGCTGCTCTGTCATTGTCCCTCAACTCCTAGGCAGCCCCCACTGCTCCCACTCCTGGGATCTTCTTCTCAGTCTCTTCTCCTTGTGCATCTCCCTGACGCCGTCTCACTGGCTCTGGCTCTGTCCATCAGGCTTCCTAAGACCAGGGATCAGTTTGGGCCAGTCGCTGCCTGGATGACAATGGCGTGTGCCCGAGTGGCGGCGCCAGGCCCCAGCGTGGACCACGGCCGCCAGGGTCTGGTGTCTGGGCCAGGCAGGGGTCCCTGGGTTTGGTGCCAGTGTCCTGCTCGCCGAGGCTCAGAGGAGCGCCGTGTGGTCAGCAGACGGTATGAAAGGCTGGTCACCATGGAGTCGTCGGGGACGGCAAGGAGCTGTCGTCACCTGGTGGCCACATGCTCTTAGGGCTTTAGTTTTTCTCCTTTACCTGAGGGATAAAGAGTGGTCCCCTGGAAGTGTTAGTGTAAAATTAAATCTGACAGTGTACGTGAAAGCGCTTAGCACAGGGCTTAGTATGTGATGGTTTCCATTATCACTGAGACCGGAAACAGTTTAGTGACCAGTGTTGGAATAGTCCAGTCACTGGGGGATGTGTGTCATGCACAAGTGGATGTTTCTAGGACGCCATTTGTCATGCTCTGCTGTGACAGTAGATGACAGACGTCATCGTGAGACTCCCTTTGGAAGGCACACACAGATAGACCAACCGCGGCTGTCCATAGAGACCACCAGTGCCCTCTGTGCTAAGATGGCGGCTTTTGCTTCCTGTTTTCCCGCATTCAAAACATTATCAGGTCCAAACAGACTCCAGAGATGACAGGCAGGGGCATGGATGGCGAGGTACTGACAAGCCATGGGACAGAGAGGAGGAAAGGCAAGTTTTGAGAGGTGAAGAGCACGAATCTGGCTCCGGATGAATATCCCCCCCAAACTGAACAACAGCAATAATGGCGTGACTTTTGTTTCTCTTCAAGTCTTTTTGTTCAGAAAGAGAATTAGAGAAGTTCTTCTCGTCTCCTTCTCCAAAAGCCATATGGCTGGACAGCTTCTGGTGGATCTTTCATGAAAGGTACCAGGTAATGCAAATCCGGTTGCCTCTTTTGCTCAAAATTTTAAAAAATATATTTATTTATTTATGCACCCAAGAACTGCGTACAGGCCAGAGGTGTGTTGGGGGTTGTGTGAGAGAGGACTCACCAGGGACAGAGTGGGGAGCAGAACAGGCAGATGGACTGAAAAACACTGCTGAGGGGAGCAGTGGGCGTGGCAAGATAGGTCTGCTGCGCCATGCGGGTCACCCCCTGGCCGGCAGCAGGGATCGAACCCTCACTGCACTGGCCGTGCTGGCCTCATAGTGCGTTGCCTAACCCATCGTGCCACCAGGGAGGCCCTGCTCAAGTTATTTTTCTGTGGAACAAATCCCAACCCTTTCACATGGGCTGTCAGCCCCTCTGATTCCATGCAATGCCCTTGCGGCCTCGTCGGTCACCCCATCCTGTCTCACCCGCCCCTCATCCACATACCCTGTGCTTTAGCAATCACACCATGGCCCAGAGCTGCACTGAACTTTCTGGGCAGGCCCAGATCATGGGGATGGTGAAGGTCAGCACCTCAAGTAGAATCAGGGTCTCCCGACCCAGAGTTAGGGTGCTTCCTTCAGTATTCCGCCTCTCTGCAGATGTGTTATCAATCCTATAAGACAAACCAGTGTGTTATAAGTAATGAGGTAAAATGTCTTAAGATTCCTAAACGTGGAGAAAGCCTTATTTAAGAATCTGGACTGCTTCCAAAAGGGCCCCAAGTCACTCCTTCTCCATTTTTCTTCCTGCTAGCCTAACAAGGAAGTTCAGAACAAACTGTTTGACCGGATAGCACAACACTATGCCTTTCTTTTGTCTTGTGACTCGAAGTCCAAGTATGAAGAGGCGATCTTAAAAGTAAGCGTCAACCACTGTTTAGAAAAAAAAAATGTTATTGCTCTTTTTTTCTTTTTTTAAAGATTTATTTATTTTATGCATACAAGAACTGGGGTGCAGGCCAGAGGTGTGGAGTAGGGGGGTGAGAGAACTCACCAGAGACAGCGTGGGGAACAGAACAGGCAGATGAACTGAAACACACTGCTGAGGGGAGCAGTGGGGAGACAGGAGAGGTCTGCTGCGCCCTGTGGGTCACCCCCCTGGGCGGGGTCCGAATTCGTGCTGCAGTGGCTGCGGATGCTTCATAGTGCAGTGCTTGGCCCCTTGTACCACCAGGGAGGCCCCGAGATGATGGATTTTAAGTGAAAAACAAAACACTCTCTACAACATGTTGAGTGTGTGTGCACGCATGTATATGCATGCCTATGAGTAGAAAAAATCTGGAATAGCATTTGCCAAACTCTTCGTGATGGTTATTTCTGGGGAAAGAAGTTATAAGACGTCTCCTCTTCTATTTTACTTAAATCCACAGACGATTTTAAAATTAAAAATACAGATATACGTATATACTTTTTGTATGTGTAGGTTTGTATATATGCACTAAAATAATTGCCGAAAGAAAATATAAGTGAATATTGACATGCTTGGGGTGTAGGGAGGGACTTTTAAATTTTTAAAATTTCAGTGTACAGTACTTAACCCCTGGCACCACCGGGGAGGCCCTCCCAGCGTGTTTTATAAAGACAAGTGTCCACCAATGGGGGATGACAGGGTAAACGTCATCACAGTATTATGACGGTCACTATTGGGGAAAAAAAAAAAATAACCAAAAGACTGTGACAGCCTGGGAGGGGGGTGGGGGGGTGGGTGGGGTGCCGGTGCTTGTGTCGTGATAGTAAATGGACCAAGTCTGTGTGATCTGAGCTGACCTGAGTTAAGAAGCAGCAACAGCACCACCTGAACATGGACAAGAGCAGACTTACTATTGCTCTGGAGACAGCAGGAAGGGGGTCAAAAGTATCTCATCATCTTCTAGGCTATTCTTTGGTTGCATTTTGCAGAGGGGCTGAGCCACATTCCCCATAAAGGGGAGGTTGCTGGCCAAGCACAGCTGAGCTTGGAGGTGGGGTGAGGAGCCCCTCCCCCCAACCCCCTGAGATAGGGCAGCCGCAGGTGGAAACTGGCCCCGGGGTGCAGGGAGGCAGGCGGTGCTGGGCAAAGGGCTGAACCCCCAGTCCTCTCTGGAGTCGAGGGCTCTTTCTGAGCGTGGGGGTGCCCAGAAGGTTGCCTGAATTCTGCTTGCCCCCCCAGAGGTTGTCGTCGCTTCTGAGCAAAGCGCTGTACACCAGCTTCTGCTGCTGCTTCCCACAGTCCTGGTTCAACTCGCATGAGTTCAAGTCCGCCATCTGTGACACCATGAGCCTGTGGTTCTCTGGTAAGACCCGGCCGCTCCCTCTTAGGGAGGGCGACTCCGGAAGCCTGGTTTATCCTATCGCCCTTTCCATGATGGGCTTTTCTCTTTTGTTCCACGACATTAAAGCAAATAAATTCAGTCCTTAGATCTCCCAGTGTCCGCTCCCTCGAAACAGTCCCAAGGCCTCCCTAGTCCCCTTCAGGGCAGGCTGCTCCACCGGGGTGCGTTTCTGCACGGCCTGCTTAGCTAGGCCTGTGCTGTGGGTGGAGGGACCCAGACTTCCGGAGGCCTGAAAGCAGGATGCCCGCGGCTAGTCCTCCCCTTGCCCCCTCTGTGACGCGAGATGTCCCCTCCCCCACAGCACCCACAGGCACAGTTTGCTTTCCCACTTCTGTCTAGCCCCCTTCCCCGGGCTCTGGCCCAGGTTCAGAGATTTGCTGGAACTCAGTCTCGGTGGCCTGTGCGTGCCTGAGCGCAATGCATTCCCGCCAGGTACTGAGGGAAAGTTTCATTTCAGCGTAAAGAAGTGATTACCAGCCCAGTTCCCAGATGCCAGCCACGGGCCGCTCTTACGAGCAGGCCTTTTTATTTTTAACTTTTTTTAAAAGAATTTATTTATACATACAAGAGCTGGGGTACAGGCCAGAGGCGGGGGAGTGAGAGGAGTCACCAGAGACAGAGTGGGGAGCAGAACAGGCGGATCTAAGGAAATCCACTGCTGAGGGGAGCAGTGGGTGAGGCAGGAGAGGTCTGCTGCGCCATGTGTGGCCCCTCCCTGGCCGGGTATTGAACTCACGCTACAGTGACTGTGGGAGCTCCACAGTGCGGTGCTCAACCCCTTGCACCATCAGGGAGGCCCACAATCAGGCCTTTTTAAAGAACAGCCATCTTAGACCAGCCCTGTCAACTCTTTCTCACACCCTTGTGATCTCTTAACGTGGGAGGGCTGAAGACAGGGACCTTGGGCGTCTCCCTATGACGCTGAGTCTTGAACCTTTTTGCCCTCCTGCCTCCCTTTCTCTGACTCTTCTTTCTGTTCCTCCTTCCTGTTTGCCTTTGCGTCCAGGGTCCTACCTCCGGCTCTGCCCCCAACACATCCGCCATAACACACTCCTCTCCCCTTGCTTTGCCCAGTGGAGACAGCTGCTTTGTGCGGGGGCTCAGCTGTCTCTGTAACCCTGTGTCTTCTGTCCCTTCCTAAATGAAAGACCCGAGGGAGAAAATGGTCTCTCTGGAACAGCTGATGGGCCAGGTTCCAAGAGGCCAGGACTCAGAAACATAGGGTTCCCTTATAAGAAAAGCATTAGCCCCATAAATATCAGCATCAACTATTTAGGGAAAACCCATTTCTGCACTGAGCTAACTGCTCGCTTGGCCACGTTTGCAAAGGGCCTGCCTTTGCCTGGCCCAGTAA
Source organism: Galemys pyrenaicus (assembly GCA_019455555.1). NCBI lineage: Eukaryota > Metazoa > Chordata > Mammalia > Eulipotyphla > Talpidae > Galemys > Galemys pyrenaicus. The sequence goes on along the minus strand of JAGFMF010011854.1, from coordinate 1,837,648 downwards.
GTACCAAGCCCTGGAGGTACAAAGATGAATGAGACCCGAGTCCTGCCCTCGGGCTGCTCACAGCCTACCCAGAGCAGAGTGGAGAGGTGGGGAGAGCAAATGCTGATTTGTTTTCCCATCTGTGTGTTTCTTCATCTCCAGATGGAGAAACTGAAGACTCTTAGCAAGGAAGGGACTCACCAAGGCCATACGGCCAGTGACAGGTGGGGCTAAAGCTGGAATCCCAGCCTCTCAGGACCCGCAGGTGGCACTGTCGGTCTCCCCTTCTCTTTCGCTGAAGTTCACTACCGTTCTCGACTCCCCGTAGGTATCTATCCTCGCCCGCAGAGCTATGACAAGTGGGACTATTCGAAACTGGATCCAGAGAGATTCCGGAGGGAAGAATTAATATCTCAGAGAAGAAGAGTGCTAAAGGGTGAAGCACCAGGCAGGACTTCCGTCTCCCTTCTCCCCTGACACCCAGCCACCATCTAGTCGGGGCAGGGAGGTCCTCTGGCCGGGTTCTTTCTCACAGACCCCCAAACCAGCCACCCAGATGACCAAAACATCCCTCCTAGGAGGGAAATAATTGTTGGGGTGTTGCGCCTATGTAGTTGCCAGGTATTGGGTGTCTGCTGTGCGCCAGGCACCGTACTAGGCTCTTCGGCCCTTTTATTTAATCTTCAAAACAACTGGCTGAAGTCTACTCTAAGTCCACCTCACAGCTGAGGAAGCTAGAATTCAGAGAAGAATCCCGCTTGTCCAAGGCCGACCTCAGCACACCCAACAGCGAGTGGAGAGCAGCTTTAGGGAAGCTGCCAGCTAGGAATTAATAGCTGGCGCTTTACTGCGCTGGTTTCAACGCTGACGCTTGGTAACATTACTGAAATATTTATTTAATTTTTTTAAGATTGATTGATTTATGCATACAAGAGCTGGGGTATGGGCCAGAGGTGTGGCATGGGGGTGGGGACAGTGAGAGGATTCACCAGAGACAGTGTCGGGAGCAGAACAGGCAGATCCACTGAAATTCACTGCAGAGGGGAGCAGCGGGCGAGGCAGGAGAGGTCTGCTGCGCCATGTGGGTCCCCTCCCTGGGCAGGGATCGAACTCGTGCTGCAGTGGCTGTGGATGCTTCATAGTGCTGCACCTTTACCCCTTGCACCACCAGGGAGGCCCTGCTGACCCATTTAATAGTTTGCTTTCCCAGCAGTCGACACAGACACAGATGTACAGGAATTCCAAAGTGAAAGAAATCTATCTTGTCTAAGGTCCTCAAATTCAGTGATATTTCAGTGACTGCTCCATTTAACACCGCATGGAGTGTTTACCGTGGACTGTTACTTTTTAAGTGTTTCAGCCAACATTCATTCATTTGAATTTTGCAGGGTTCTGAGATTTTGTTTTTCTCTTGCAGTCATTGTATGTTTTTTTTTCAAGATTTATGTATTTATGCATACAAGAACTGGGGTACAAGCCAGAGGTATGTGTGGGGGGTGGTGAGAGGATTCACCAGAGACAGAGTAGGGAGCAGAACAGGCAGATGGACTGAAATACACTGCTGAGGGGAGCAGCGGGCAAGCAGGAGAGGTCTGCTGTGCCATGTGGGTCCCCTCCCTGGCCAGGGATTGAACTCATGCTGCAGTGGCTGCAGAGGCTTCATAGTACTGTGCTTAACCCCTTGCGCCACCAGGGAGGCCCAACTGTATGTAGGTTTTTTTCATGGGGGTTGAGTGCTTGCATGTACTCTCTCTGCATATATTATTTACTTTAATTGGCCGCTCAGCCCTGCAAGGTAGGTGGGACTCACCGCCTAGAACAGCTCAGAGAGGTTAGGTTACTTGAGAGAGTCACTCAGCAGGTGATGTGACAGATGCTCTGGTTTGCCTGAGGCCCCTCCTCCCTGTTGCTATGGCTCCCCTGACCTGCACTGTTGCCCCCAGCAGAAAGGAACTGAAGAACAGCTCCTTCTCTTCTCCAGGAAAAGAGCTTTCTACCTTCTCTTTTAAGAGAATCTCCTCCCAGAAGTCGCCCTTGAATGGGAAAGTCCACTTCCCTCAGGTGAGTGGGAGGCAGGCTTCCTGGAGACCCCTGTGCTTTCTGCCCCCTCATCTCTGGGAGGCCCCTCTTCCTCCACACTAAGTGGGCCAGCAGAGCTCCCCAGGGCAACCTCAGAAAAGAGTTTGCGGGAGGACTGGTGCCCTCGCTGAGCACGGGCTACAGAAATGTCTGTTCTCCCGCGGATGCTCAGCCCAAATGTGCTGGCTCAGGCACCTGCTTGCAGCTGTGTCCTACTGTGCACCGCCCCAGCCCCTCTCCCTTGCACTCCTGACTCCCCACTTAGAGGACAGTACGCTCCTGGCTCCCCCTCGCCCCAATCCCTCCATCATCAATCTCTACAGATTGCTAATCCGATTATGTTACCTGTTACCACCTGGCCCTACCTCGCTCCAGGCATGCAGCCCAAAATAAAGCCCCTCCTTAACCACAAGGCTTCCCCTTCCTTTAGGGCACGCGGCCTGCCCTCTCTGACCCAGCCCCATCTGGACCCCAGGCTCCCGCTCTGGCTCTGAGCCCCTGCCTCGGCCCGGCTTCAGTTCCTGCAGACTTGTGCCACCCCTGCGGGCCCGTGGCTCTCCTGCCTGGGGTGGCCCTGCTGGGGCTCACATCTTTCCATTTTCAGTTTTGCTTTTTTCCTTTGATATTTCTAAGGGATCAGGGTTATTAGGAAAAGGAGAAAGAGGCACCTCCACAGTCACAGGTGGACAGGAGGGCTGCCTCATTTTTAGGTTTTTGGGGTTTTTTTAGATTTTATTTATACATAGAAGAGCTGGGTACAGGCCAGAGGCACAGGAGTGGGGTGAGAGGATTCACCAGAGACAGAGCGGGGAGCAGAACAGGCAGATCGACTGAAATACACTGCTGAGGGGAGCAGCGGGAGACAGGAGAGGTCTGCTGCGCAAGGTGGGTCCCCTCCCTGGCCCGGATGGAACTCGCACTGCAGAAGCCCCACAGTGTGGCGCTCAACCCCTTTTGCCACCAGGGAGGCCCTCATTTTTAGTTTTTTCAGGTGAATCTAGATCATTTTCCAAAATGGCTGCACTGGTTCACCTTCAGTCTTTGTTACCGACCCAAAGAGGGGGTCCCCTGCCAGGGTCACATGAATGACTTCTGCTGCCAGCAGGACGCTGCCGTCTGAGCTCTCAGCAGAGGGTCTCATGTCCTGAACCAAGCCCACCCCTGCACATTTATCCTCTGCTCTGCTACAGCTGCTCTGCAGCCTGTTAAGAATGAGCCTGAGGCTTCATTGAGTCCTGGGGGTGTTTTCCAACAAGTTCCAGCCACCACTTCAACACCGTAAAAGGAGCTGTCGGACAGCCAGCCCCACAACTCGTGGAAAGTCCTCGGGGCTTTCTCCTTCTCATTCAAATGCTATATTTATCTAAAAGCAAAAGCAGTTATTGTGGAAACTGGTGGACCGCTTGTCTGCTGCTTGGTGGGCCGCCTGTTAAACGTTGCCAAACTCCTACTCACCCTTAAAGACAGAATGAAAGTGTCTTCTCTCTTTGGAAGTGCTCCAGCTCTCCCCAGACAGAACCAGACATGCTTCATTCTGGCTTCCTCTGATATGCTGCTGGTGCTGCTGGTGGCAACATTAGTTTCCCCCCACTAGCTGTTGTTTGCCTCCTCTTTGGAAAGACAGCCTCTGATTTGTACCTGGGCACGAATATGATTTGTACCTGGGCACGAATATGCCCCGGGGCTATACTACATGACCTAGCCTCCCCTCCATCTCTAAGGAGCTATGTGACAAAGATCCAGTTAACGAAATGTAAGTGGACAGGCACGAGGCAGTTCCCAGGAAGCTCTTTAAAAAACAGTTCAGAGGGGCCTCCCTGGTGGCGCAGTGGGTTAAGCAACGCACTGTGAAGCAAACCGCAGCCACTGCAGCACGAGTTCGATCCCTGCTGCCGGCCAGAGAGGGG